>VWZL01002764.1:49978-72564 GCA_013396915.1 Stercorarius parasiticus
CTTGTCGGTCAGTGGTCTCTCTTTTGAAATACTGAAATAAGCTGGACACAGAGATGCCACTCCTATACGTCTTCTAAAAATTACATTCAGAATTGCATTTATTTTTTTAAAACATTTTTAATGCACTTGCTAATATTGATCTCATGATATTGCCCCTTTATATTGTTTACATTTACTGAATATTTCTGTCATTCATTAATGAAAATATGCTGGTTGAGGAAATAAACCTCCTGGAGCTCCCATAACTGCTGTGATATCTTCCACTAGCTAATGTTCCTTAGCTATTATTTTATTCCTCCTGTGTTACTCTCTCATATGTTTGCATATATATTCACCAGTTACCAGATCCTGTTGTGTGTTATTATCTTAAGAATTCTTTGTATTAGCATAGACTGGCAATCGAAGGCTGAAGGGAAACAGATCCCTGAGAGAAGGGAAAGAAAAAAAAAAATCTGGTAATCGAGCTGGCAAGGAGTAAAGAAAACGGGGTGATTTGATCCTGAGAGCATCTTTTTAGCCAATTTTCCCTGCATGTTGAAACGCTGCATCGCCATCCTCTGTAATATTTTCACTATTCCAACAGGCACCTGGGAATTCATTAATAGTCTGGGAAGGGAAGGGGAAATGAATACACAGGTTCTTTTGCTATTAATTCCCTCTAGAGAGCGCAGCAGCCTGCAAAACAGCGTACAGATTCTGTGCCCGTATTAGCAGCGTTAAGCTCTCTCCTGCAGAAACGCTCTGCTGCAGCTATCAGCCTTCTCTTCTGGGAGAGCTGGCTTGCTATTACTGAGCTAAGTGGGCACTCCCTTCCCCAAGGCAGGCGGATGGGTTGCCCAGGCCGGGAACAAGTTTAAGCAACAAGTACTGCTGGGATGTCCCTGTAAAGAATGCAGCCATTTTCCATACACACACTTTCCGTGGCACCAAGTGTATACACAGTCTGTGGTGTGACTGCATTATCTGTCTTCTGCGATGAAGTACAGCCTCATTAAAAAGTCTGACACAAGGGTTTACATCTGCCCTTACATTGGCGTGAAGCTTGCGGATCCAGAAGGAAAAGAAAATCTGGAGAATAGTATAAAGGCAACAAGGAGCAAAACCTGATAGGTAATCCTAGCAATTTTTGTGTGGTTAAAATTGAACTGGAAATCTGCCAGAGTACATTTTCTTGTGAAAGATGTGATGGTTTTACAGGGCAACGTTTTCCAGTGGTCTGAGCTCAGAAGGGTAATTCAGGTCTCTTAAGTTTCATCTGTCTTTTTGAGAAGGGCTTTACATGGTTTTAAGCTATTTCCATTGGATTATCATGTTTTGCTGTTGCCCAGCTAAACATCTTTTTTAAATGTGTCAAGTTTTTGTGGCTCCAGCTGTATTAACAGCTGTAGCAAATGAAGCTGTGCTATCAAAAACAGGGCACTCAGGAGCAAAGGTGGCTTTTGAAAGCGCTGGCCTTCGTTTAGAGATCGTGGAAGTTTGACTTTTACACACTCCTTACTGCAGTGAAGCAAATGGAGTTCAGCCACTTCCTTCAGCTGCATTAGTTTCAGTCCAAACTTCCAGTCTCCCGGGCTTGTATTCTTCACTGGAATTAGACACAGGTTAATTACAGGCTCATGAAACAGTAGAAATACTTTGTTCCTACTGCCTGTTGGTTTTGTCTTGTTTGAAGCTAATATTCCAGACACTCAAATTTAAAAACTTTATGTTTTCTATATGTTCGTGTTGCTCCATTTACATATATACACATCAATACACTTTTTATCCCGCAGGTAGGATTTTGTTTGGGTTTTGTCACAAACTTTTGCTATGCAATACCCTTCTTTCAAAAATCCACTGCTCCATGAAAACTTTGGTTTTCTGTGGCTTCAGCTTCAGCACCAGTTTTGGCTCCCATTTATTCCTTCAGTAGAGCTACGTTGTAGGAGAAGTTCAGTAGAGAAGTTGTAGGACTTCACAAGGTAGGGTCAAAGAGGAACTCAGCCTGCACCATAGGTTCTTGGTTGGCCTAATTAATTGGACTAGTCTGATGCCCTCATAACTTCATTCACAAAGACTTTCTCATTGACCTTTTCCTGACTGGTCCCCTACACTTTTGGGGGGATGCCTTCGTAGAATCATAGAATCATTTAGGTTGGAAAAGACCCTTGGGATCGAGTCCAACCATCAACCCCACTCTACAAAGTTCTCCCCTACACCATATCCCCTAACACCACATCTAAACGACTCTTAAACACATTCAGGGATGGTGACTCCACCACCTCCCTGGGCAGCCTATTCCAGTGTCTGACCACTCTTTGTGTGAAGCATTTTTCCTAATGTCCAGTCTAACTACCCTGTTGCAGCTTAAAGCAATTCCCTCTTGTTCTATCACTAGTTGCCTGTGAGAAGAGACCAGCACCAACCTCTCTACAATGTCCTTTCAAGTAGTTCATCCCCTGGTTTGGTCCCATGCTTGTTTAGCTGTGAGAGCTGTCGCATTTCCCCTCAGCCTGGCTCTGAGTTAGAAATCACCTGTCACATGAATCCGTACTTACTCCTGCTGTATGGGCAAGCTAGGCTAAACTTCGTTCATTCGAGGCTGATCCTAACCCTTTTAAAGAACCAGCTCATGTTATTTTAATATCTTTTATTGATTGGTCAGCTGTAGCTGTACCTATTCTGCAGTCTTCCCCCACTCCAAGTTACCACTGTGGACCAATTCAGTTAAACATTATGAAATCAAGGATTCAGGTATTTCCATGAGCTAAATAATGAGAGAAGGAAGGTTTCTCACTTTTGTGCCCTTCCTACTTCCTGTCTTTTTTATTGCCTGGCCTTACTGAAGAGGTCATGACCTCGCTCTGAGAGAATAGTATCTTGCAGTTCTGGTAGATACCGGTTGGTAACGGTTCTATTTAACATGACCTTTAATCCTTGTAAAAACTGACTTGCTAAGGAACTTTCATATCCAGTGGACATTTTATACAATCGCTCTTTAGCCCTAGGACTTTATCGTTAACTTCCAGTGGAGCCACAGGCAATTCTGTTGCTAAGAATACCTTTGCAGACAATCTAATTGGACTTTTATATAACTGATTTTTCAGTTCATTGCCAATACAGAAAATTCTTTTTAAAGAAATTGAAATTATCAGGTTTTCTTCATTGTGTTTTGGCAAAATGAAAACACAAAACTTTAGGCTCAACAGAACACCCAGCTAATGCTGACTAATCTGAAAGAAAATAATTTCATTTTAAAGCTTTTTTTTAGAATTGAAGTGAGTTATGAAACTGTCATATTAAAAATGTAAAGTTTTCTTCATAAAAATCTGTGATGACTTATTTCAGTATTTCAGAATATTGCTTAGGTTTTCTGTCTCTTCTGAGACACTTTATTAAAATTGTTACAGCTTATTTAAGTGTTTCAGCTCACTATAGCTTGTGTGTCTGGATAAAAGTTCTAAAAAACTTTGCTCAGTGTAAGTTAAATCTCTGCTTTTCCTTTTCTAAGATTTACTAGCCATTTTGGTATGGCCTGGACTAGTACAAACTTTATTCTGAGAATCTTGTGACTACTTTTCAAATTGTTCCTCATTTGTTATGACTAAGAAGGAATACCTTCTAATCGCACAAGTACAAGGACTTGGAGGGACTTGCAGCTGTTGCAACCACCATCAAAACCTTTCTCCCACTTTTTCAAGTGTGAATATAGATAAACACCAAAATGATCTAGTCATCTCATCTTACTTGGGACATCGCACCCTACTTGTTTTTGGTTTAGGAATTACAAACTCTTACTGTCCTTTGGAGTTCAGTCAAATTGCGTGGCAGTTTTTTACGACTGATCAATGTAAGTTTTCTTAAAGAATAATTCAGTTCATAGTGTATAGCAAGTAACTTCACATTCCCAGAACAAGCCTATGCTTGGTAGAATTCTGCACTGATAGTGATGTTTTCTGTATGTCCTGTATTCTTTTGGAATTTTCTCTTGCAGTAAAAAAGTTACATGTTTTGAGTTACAGGATAGACGGTGACCTTGTGAAGGTTTGGTTTGATCTTTATTTCAAAATGAACTATGTAGGATGTTTCAGTTGAAGATTCAGAAGAGTTTGGATCAGAATTCTTAACATGATAATTCAGGAAGCACTAAGCCATGAAGAAATTTGTATCAGTTTCTGACTATATGACTAAGGAGTCTAGTTGTAATGACAGTGATTCATCTGAAAGCAGTATCTGGAGGTTACATCTGGGAAAGCGTACAATAAGTTAACTTTTACTTAAAAATAGATGTCCTTTTTTCCATCAAATTCAAACAATTCAACTCAAACTTTATTTATTGTAAGAGCATTTATTAGGAAATACATTAAAGTGACTAGAAAAGGGAGAGAAGAGAGACAAGTTGAGAGACAAAACAATCAATTTATGGTATTCACAAACATGGCTCACTGCCATGGAACAGCTCAGGGTGAGCTCTGCGGTAGTTCAGACTTTGAAAATCCTCTGCAGAACTACAGATTCGTTTTTGCAAACTGCTTTATTGTGCATATTTTTCCATATTTCACTGAAAACTGTGAAATTGGCGGGTAAGAAAAAGCATATTTAAAAAAATCATTGCGAAGATACAAGTAAGTGTAAATCTCAAAGCACTTACTTGTTTCCATAGTCCTGGCTTATACCATGGGCATTGGGAGGGATGGAGTATTCCAGAAGTATTTCAGAATAGTACTTAGAACCTGCTTACATAGGAACACTCACATGTCTGTGTACTGAACATGTGGAGGACACGTGAGGTGTCTGTGAGGTGCTCTGGTGCCGTTGGGTGAACTCCACAACACACTCTGGGGCAGCCTGAACCTGGGCTACCCCTTAATGCAGGAACCCTATTACTGCCCTACCGGCAGCTTGTACCTGCTGAGTGCCTCCGTGGCTCTGCCTGATGGCCTTTCCTACTGCATATACCCCTATACCTTGCAGCAGCATATGACCAACCAAGCGGAGGGGTCTGCTTAGACTCCTTTTAGGGCGGGCCGACATAATGCACCAAAAAGGAGCTAGGGGATTATTTTACATTTCCAAAAGCCCACTAGATTTTTTTTTTTTATTGTTTTCTCTTCCTGCCTCACTCTAGGTTGCTGAATTAAAAATGTGAAAGAATGAACATTTAAAATAAATGTTAAAAATATGGTTTCCTGAAAGGTGTCTGCTATTCAGGGTTGCCCTCAGGTGGGCCTTATTGCCTTTGTATATAGGTTAGATTATCATTATGATCCCTCTAGCTTTACAGTTAATGATCTCTGAAAAGATCTCATTCAGCACATTTGTTACATCTAATATCATTTGTTTTCCTTGTCTTGAGGAATTTTCTGATCTCCTAATTTTCAGCCCCCTGACAATCTGAGGTAACCAGAGTTTTTTAACATGGCAGATCTCTTAGCACATATGTTGTTCCCTCAGGGTGAAGTCATTCCATATTAATACTTTTAAATTGTCACATTTCCACTTCCAGTGAACATGTGATACATAATGTTCCCTGCAAGCAAGTATGTACTGGTTCATAAAAACAGCCAATAAACTTGGCACTGATAATTTCTGAAAACTTTCATATCTCTAACTGGAGCAAGAACAATCAGGACGAATCATGATACAAAAATGGCAGTTTTATCACTAGGGAGGGAATAATCTGTTTGATGAATAGCATGTTTTGGATGCTTCCATATGGTGTGACCCTCTTCCTTGGAGGAAACAAGAGGTGGCGTTTGGAAAAGCAAAGATGACTCGCAGCCAAATCTACATCTGCTCACAGCTTGATCCAAAAATTCGATTGCTGCTGTTGCTGCTTCTTCACTATTAAACATTAGATGGGAAATCACGACAGTTCAAGGAAGCCAATACAAAGAGAGTAGGTTTTTCCTTTAAAAGATTCATTTTACTTAATTGGGATGCAAAGAGAAAGTAAAGAACAATACACTTCAGTTATGATTGATAGACCAAAGTCATATGCTACGGTGATACGAACGGTAGGTAATCATGATTGTGTGAATACAGAATAAAAATCGCAAAAATATCTTAAAGTACAAAACCATGAAAGGTACATACTTGAAGTTAAGAGTAAAGATTAGCTTTAAAAAATGTTAATAGAGAAATTACCTATTAAGATGGAAGTTTTAGTAAAGTACCAGGCTTAACTAAACTACTAAACTACCAGGTTCAATGACAAGGTCTGGGCACCTGAAGGTAGGATCCTCATGTTTTAAGTAATAACTGTCTTTGTATCTATAAAGTAATTGGTTATGACCATACCATTTTGCCATAATATAAGGAAGATAAAAAATATTTTGTTGTCTGTTTGGCATTCAAGATATTTCTTCTAATCTTCTCTCCCGGAAAAGCCCAACCTAATGTGTCTTGTATCATCGCTATAGCCTAATCATCATATATCTGCTTAGCCTAAGTAGTGCCAAATTAATCCAAACTGCCTGTAATAATTACTAATATATGCTAAAATACTAGTCAGGTGTAAATGCTCTCTCTAATGATTATTATATACTGTTTCCTAGATCATTTTATGTCAAATATCTCACTTCATTCCTTGTTTGAGTGATGGCAACATAGATGCCAGTTGTGATGCAGAAAGATAAGGAGAGGGTGAAGAAAGGCTGCAACTGAGGGAAATGTTATTCATGTCCGTTAAAGAAGAACTTTGATACAAGATGGTGGAGAACCCATTCCCCCACCTTCTGCTGGAAGACCTGCCCCTTAAAAGTCTGATGACCATTGTCCCCAGAAGCCCTTCCCCCTTTTCCAGCCATATGACCCACCTGTCCCAGAAGCGTATCAGATCCCTCAGGGCCAGGAAGTCCTCCCTTTGTCCATGAGAGTCACCATTTTGTCGTGGTGATGGCCAAACCCCATGTGATCTCACAACCCCTGTAATTGCTGACAGCTGAAACCCTGCTTTTTTCTTTACCCCTGAAGCATGTCAAAGGCCCTCACATATACATTTATATGTACAAACGCACACGTACATATATGTGTGTGTTTGTAAAGATACATGTGTACAAAGTGTATAAATGTATGTTTATACAGTTACACTTCTTTATATAAGGATTATAAAGTGTATAGAAATCTTTAATAAGAGGTAATGAAATTTAAAAAAAAATTAATGTAAATAGAAAGAAAATTAAAGAAAAGGAAAGTAGAGTTGAAGGGTGTCAGAGTGTGTCAGAGAGAGGGAGGCCATGAAAAGATTTGAATATGTGTTGGGCAAAGGGCTGTGAAGCAAACTGAGAGGACACCACCCAGCCCCAGCTCATCCAAAGAACAGACCAAACCTGGGAATCTGACCAAGAAGCGCCCTCACTTACCTGCAAACCAGCCCCATTACTGTACAATATTACTGGGGCAGTCCTTCGACTTTGTCCTGTGCTAGAAATTACAGGTAACTTGGCTTACTAAAGTACAAAGCCAGAATAAAAAACAACTTCACAGGAACATGTGTGTAGGAACACCTACACCCCAATGGGTTTTCCTAAAAAGACCGTGTGCATTGGAAAGAAGACGGTTGGAGTGGACTTTTGGAAACAAAAGTTTGTTGGAGAGGGTGGGAGGCAATTTTTGCCTACACCTCAGTGTGCTAACAGCTGCTTGTAATACTATGGCAGGGGTTGTGCTGCACGTGTTCCCTCATCCTTACGTTGATGTGGGTTTTGTAGCACTTTTTGAAAACATAATCCTGGCTGATTACATAGAAGACAGAATTATTCTGTGAACTGTTTTACTGTTTTTCTTCTTGCTTAGGACCACAGGATTTAAAAAAAAAAAAAAAGGCAAAGCAAAAATGACAACACTTAAAAAAAGAACAACAGCTTTGAAAGAAAAGAAACAGAAATCAATTGTCTGATGTTTGTTTTCCTATGTGCATGTAGTTAGCAGCATGTTACTAGACTGGAGCATCTTTTAAAATCTATTTACTATGCTCCTGGGGAAGTGAGAAGCTTTGGGAGAGTCAATCCCCTTTCTGAAACAGCCAGGAGTACTGTTGATTTGAAGAGAAACTAGGTGGCCACATGGCTTGTAAACAAAGACTCTTACAACATAGGTAAGGCAGTGAGAAAGTGTAGAAGTAGCAGGTGTTTGTGGCATATTCTAAACACAATAATGCTGTTAAGCTCATTTTAATGGTGATGAACATATTATACAAATGTGCCTGCACTGTGACTCTAAAAGGCGGAATGCGTTCTGAATCAGCTGAGGTTTTTGAAACTCTTTTTGCTGCCTCAGTAATTACACACCAAGCAAGGAATGGATGGTTTTAAGCCAGCCTCTAGACAAGCTGTTAAAGTAGAATAATTTTCACTTCTTTGTTACTAGTAATGTAGTAGAGGCCTCTGTTACAGATTGCTTTAACAGGATGCTAGAAACCAAGAAGTGGGGATGTTTTACAGCACACAGTTAGGATTTGCTACATTGATGTGTTGCTGGAGTTTATAATAAAGAACTATAACCGCAGCTTCCATAGTGCTGTTAGAGTCAGATCTGTGGACATGAAGCCTCCAAGCTCTGCAAGGATTTGCTGCAGGAAAGCTGCATCTGGGAATTGGTATAAAATTAGAGTAAATATGCCTCCACTCAGAAAGGAAGACCGTGTGAGGATGTCTAGAACAAAAGAAAGATTTGACAATGGTTATGAGCAGATGTTCACAGATAATAGTTGAAACTGTGAGAAAGGGTCAAATACCCATGTGCTGCTTAATAGACGACAGTCACCGAGCTATTGCGGGGACGTTTCGTTTCAGTGAACTTTAGAAATTGAACACTGTTGAGGACAGAATCTACAAAATTGAAAAGTTTCTAGCAGTAAAAAGGCAAGGAAGGGAGAAACAGCTGTTTTTAAAGTGGTATTACTGGCCCTAGAAATTTAACAGCTGGATAAAAGTCTCTCACGTCCATGATGTTTGGCAGTTGGAGCCAGAGTGGGAGAAAAATAAAGATGGTAAACTGTGGTTTTTACATCATGCTATGCCACAATGCTTGCACCCCCACAAAACACCAGTTTGAACTTTACCAAACAGCTATTCAAAGCCCCTGGGAGCTGTCAGGCCAGTGGGAGGTGAGGTTAGCAGAAATACAATACCCAGACAGCTGGAGTAACGTTAATAGTGCTCCTGGGTAAGACATGGCATAATTCTTTGTGGCAAGTCCATTATCCATCCATATGCATATTACTGGAATGTATATTCCAGATCCTACTAGTTCCAACAACAGAGCTTTAACTGTTGACCAGCCATGGTCTTCAATCCTGCAATTAGGAAAACGAAGCTTAAAACAGATGAAAAATCTTGTGCTTTTGTACAGCTGGGAAGCTAGCGATTTTTTTTGGAAACTTCTCCTGGGGTTGCCAGTGACAGTTTCCCTTTTCAGCTGACATGCCTGTAAGGTTTATCTTGATCTACCTCTACATAAAACCTTGTTGAGCACCACCTGGTTTGAGATTTATTGGTCCCATTATGATGCTGTGTTCTGGCAAATGTTAATAATAGTGAGATCATTACAGTGACACAGTACTAGGTGCGTTACCTAGTGAGGTAATGAAGTGAACCAATCTCATATCAATACAGGCAGCACTGAAATAAATACAAATGAAAACAAGCACAGCTTACTTCACAGTGGAAAGGAGGCTGTGAAGTTGCATCTGCTGCACTGTGAGGTTCTGATATTTTAACAAAGCACACCATCATGTAGTAAAGAATAGGTAGCAAAGATAGTAGTAAAAGAATTAAAAGGACCCCTCCTTGTACGTGAATTTTTAAAGAGCCCAGGTGCAGTAGAAGGTATTCTACAGCTTCTTTTCAAAAGCTATATAATTTTTCTAAAGGACTTTGGAAATTATTAAGCCACACATTAAAAGTGTGGCTGAAAACATGGCCAAAGATGTGCTTAGATGTCTCCCAGGCTGTTGTGGCCAAGCTGCAAACATCAGCAAAGCAGGAGGTCTCAGGGGTTGTTGAGTGATATGTCACAGCCCTGAAGGGATGTCCTTCCTCAAACCCCTAAAAAGAAAAGGATGGATAGTGCCAGGCTGCATCCCAGCCACAACAAGAAGAAAAAGAATAAAAAACCCTACTGAACAGTGGAAAAGAAACAAGATGAGATGGCCCATTCTACTACTAGAAAAGGGGATATATTTTAACAAGGCTCATTTTTGTTCATGGCTGCTCAAAATAATGTACCAAACCCAAACTGTATTCCTTTGAAGTGGCCCAAATGCAGACAAGCATTCAGAAGAGCTTGTTCACTGAGATACTTTCATCTATAACACAGTTTGACCCCTGGACTTGAATGGGAAAGATTGTGTAGGTCTGAAAAACTGTGCTGGATCTTTGCTGCAAAATTGTTGAAGAGTGAGTGAATGATGAATTACTTCTTGGCACCTACTTTCAGCCAGCTGAATGTTACGTTAGGAGGCATCCTCATTCTGAGTTTGTAAGACACAGTGTGCTATGTAAGGTGTAGATGACCTGTAAGATGGATGTTGCCTTCAGGAGTTTATCTTCTGTCCTAGCAGGAGACACACTTACTGCTGCGTCAGGTTCAAGAGGGCCGTTCACATCTGAGAGGCCTTTTGGTAGGTGTAATCCCCTGCCCTTGTCATGCTGCACAATTTGGGTTTGTTTCATAAATCACAACCCAGCTGTCATTTATCTGATGGATGTGGTCTTTTGGGGGAAAACCCATTAAGAGCTTTTCTTAGTGCCCCTACACATGTTCCTCTAAAGTAATTTTTGTTCTGGCTTTCCGTTTTAGTAGGCAATGTTGCCTGTACCTTGTAGCACAGCACAGAGTTCAAAGGCTGCCTGCGTAATAACTGTATGGTGATCTGGCTGGTTTTTCAGCATTCTTTTTAACCGATGGTCTCTCATAACTGTATTTTCTTCTCATTTAATTTTTTTCTATTCATATTTCAACTTTGTTAATTTCAGTACTTCTTCTTAAGTGATCTTTCATATGTTATCTTTTGCAAATAAAAATTCATTTATATATATAAAAAGAAGTGTACGTATGCATTTATGCATATTTATACACTCCTTTCTGGATATATTTATAGAGATATTTACATAGCTATATATCATATATATCAAGAATATATGAAGGCCCGTGAGAAGCTTCCAGGTGAGCAGGAAGGTGTGGTTTCAGCTGCCAAACGATTACAGAGGTGCGCTGAGATCACAGGGTTTGAACCATGAAGGAGATGGCAGCTGTGAGGAAGGGGCAGCCTCGTGCTGGGCCAAGGGAGGACACGCCGCTCTTGCTACACCGATGGGTTGGCCGGGGCGTGGCCTCACCTGCATATCACAATGGTGACCTCACATGGGCGTGATGATGTAGTGTGGGGAGGCCTGACCTAGTTGAGGGGGGAGGGGGGGGGAATAAGCCAGTCATGTGACTGGAAAATCTGGGGGGGTCTGGGGTCCCCTGGCAGAGGGCTCGTATGACAGGGTCTTGCATCAGGCGAGGGCATGCGTGGCACTTGCTGTGTCTCAGGTTGTGTGAAATTGTCTACACCCTTCCCACAATCTAAAAGAGGACAAGGGGGAAAGGGAGACCAGATATTTTCTTTAGACACCAGGATGCTCACCGAGTCAATTTCCTATCATTCACCAGCAGTCCTGGCAAACCTGGCAGGTCCCAGTAGACTGGTGGCTAGCAAATCATAGAATCACAGAATGTGTTGGGTTGGAGGGGACCTTTAAAGGTCTTCCAGTACAACCCCCCTGCAGTAAGCAGGGACATCTTTAACTCGATCAGGTTACTCAGAGCCTCATCAAGCCTGGCCTTGAATGTGTCTAGGATTGGGGCCTCCACCACCTCTCTGGGCAACCTGTTCCAGTGTCTCACCACCCTCATTGTAAAGAACTTCTTCCTAATGTCTAATCTAAACCTACCCTGCTCAATGTGACGCCCATCCACAAGAAGGGCAGGAAGGAGGATCCTGGGAACTACAGGCCTGTCACTCTGACCTCAGTGCCTGGGAATATTATGGAACAGATCATCCTGAGTGCCATTATGCAGCACATGAAGGACAACCAGGTGATCAAGCCCAGCCAGCATGGGTTCATGAAAGGCAGGTTCTGCTTGACTAACCTGATCTCCTGCTGTGACAAAGTGACGTGCTTGGTGGATGAGGGAAAGGCCGTGGGTGTTTACCTGGACTTTAGTAACTAAAGTCTTTGATATGGTTTCCCACAGCACTGTCCTGGAGAAACTGGCTGCCCATGTCTTGGATGGGAGTACTCTACACTGGGTAAAAACCTGGCTGGAGGGCCGGGCCCAGAGAGTGGTGGTGAATGGAGTTAAATCCAGTTGGCTGCTGGTCATAACTGTTGTTCCCTAGGGCTTGGTATAAGGGCCAGTTCTCTTTAGTATCTTTACCAATAATCTGAACGAGTGGGTTGAGAGCACCCTCAGTAAGTTTGCAGGTGACACCAAGTTAGGTGGGAGTGTGAACCTGCTTGAGGGTAGAAAGGCACTGCAGAGGACAGGCTGGATCGATAAATCTAAGTAAGAGAAGAGAAGGGTGATATATACACAAAGTGTTCAAAGTAGTGTTTCTTAGCTCTGCAGAGAATCTGTTGTTTTGTTGCTTTTAGACAGCAAAAGAAGTACTTGGATTAAGTTGCAGCAAGGAAGATAGAGATCAGATATTAAGAACATTTTAATAATAAAGATAATAAAGCACTAGCCTATATTGCATAAGGAGATTGTGAAATTCCCCTAATCGGAAATTTTAAACAAAGATTAAGCAAATCTCAGGAATGAAATCGGCATTGTTAATCCCACCTTGGGGTACTTAGATGGTCTAGATGACCTCCAGAATCCTCTTCTAGTATACAGTCTATGGAGAATATTTTATGCATGAAATTATTAGCTTTCACATTCTTTGAAACAGGAACCATATCCCTTGTATTTGTACAGTGCACAGCAAAGCAATCCAAGTCTAGAGACTGTTCACATTGTAGAAACTGTATAGCAATAATGATATCTAATCAGCATGTTGTGTTGGAACATAACTGTAAAATCGTGAGTCACTGTGCTATCAGTGATGTGGTGGGTTGACCTTGGCTGGATGCCAGGTGCCCACCAACCTGCTCTATCACTCCCCCTCCTCAGCTGGACAGGGGGAGAGAAAGTATGATGAAAGGTGCATGGGTTAAGATAAGGACAGGGAGATCACTCACCAATTACCGTCACAGGCAAAACCAACTGAGCTTGAGGAAATTAATTTTATTCGTTGGCTATTAACACCAGAGTAGGATAATGAGAAATAAGAACAAATCTAAAACACCTTCTCCCCATCCCTCCCTTCTTTTCAGGCTCAACTTCACTCCCAGTTTCTCTATGTCCTCCCCCCAAGCAGTGCGTGGGGTCAGGGAATGGGGGTTGTGGCCAGTTTGTCACATGTTGTCCCTGCCACTCCTTCCTCCGCACGCTCTTCCCCTGCTCCAGCGTGGGGTCCCTCCCATGTGAGACAGTCCCCCATGAGCTTCTCCAACATGGTTCTTCCCACAGGCTGTGGTTCTTCATGAACTGCTCCAGCATGGGTCCCTTCCATGGGGTGCAGTCCTTCAGGAACTGACTCTTCCAGCGTGGGCCCCCCTCGGGGCCTCAAGTTCTGCCAGCAAACCTGCTCCAGTGTGGGCTTCCCATGGTGTCACAGCCTCCTTCAGGCATCCATTTGCTCTGGTGTGGGGTCCTCCATGGGCTGCAGGTGGATATCTCTTCCACTGTTAGCCTCCATGGGCTGCAGGGGGACAGCCTGCCTCACCAAGGTCTTCACCACAAGCTGCAGGAGAATCTCTGCATTGGCGCCTGGAACACCTCCTCCTTCGACTTCTGCACGGATCTTGGTGTCTGCAGAGTTGTTTCTTTCACACATTCTCACTCCTCTCTCCCAGCTGCTTTCACACAGCGTTTTTTACCTTTTCTTAAATGTGCTATCCCAGTTGTGCTACCACTGTCGCTGATGGGCTCAGCTTTGGCCAGCAGTGGATCCTGCCTGGGGCCGGCTGGCATTGGGTCTGTCAGACATGGGGAAGGTTCTGGCTTCTTCTCACAGAAATCACGCCTGTAGCCCTCTTACTACCAAAACTGTGCCACACAAACCCAATACAACTGTGTTTCAGAATTGCTTGGCATCATTCAAATTATCTTGGCTAATCTGAACTTTATTGGAAACTGTGATTGTGACTGGTATAGGTAAAAATCATGTTTTGATATGATCTGTAATGGAAATCAGCCATTATCATTACATTTTAATATGTTTTTGTCAATAGAGTCACAAATCCAATTTAAGTCAAGAATTATTGTTATTGGTATCATATTTGCAGGGCCTTTAGAGTTTCTTTTCTGCCAGAGCACTGAGCAAGAGGTACTCAGATCAGATGGTTAATAATGCTGCATGCCATTGCTCGGGGGGCTCTTGGATTTCTTACTGTTTTTCTCTATCCATCAGTTGCCATATGATCACAAAAATTGTAGCAGGTATTAATACCACCTTGCTGTTCGGCCCCTTGATAAAGGGGAATACTCCCTAAATGAATGTTGTCCAATCTGTTGTGACATGTCTTCATTAAAATTATTTTTTTAACGTCTTTTAGACTCTGTTTAACTAGTAAGAATATATTTGTATTAACAGTGTATCATATGCGTGCCATTGCCGGGTGTTTATTGGCAGCTGTAGTCTAGAAGAGATGATATGCTGTGACAAGGCTAACAAATACTTTATCCTGAAGAACTAGAAAGCAAACACTTTACCAACTGAAGCAGTTTAGAGAAGACACTTCGGGCAGCAGATGGAAGTGGGAAGCTATTTACAGCACACAGTGATGTTACACAACAGTTTTTGGAAGAAAATGTGGAAAAGAGTTTTTCATTAACTAAAACTCTAAGGGGAATTGTCTACGTTACACAATGCTAAAAAGCAGGATATATTATCCCCTCTGGAGGCTTACCTTAATGCAGTGATACTAATTTACATGCTCAAGCTAATTTCCTCAGAACTAGCTTGACTATCTGTGGGTAGCATTGATACTGACAGGTAGACAGACCTTAATTTTGAGTTTCAGACATAAGAAACCCAAATATAATTTCACAACAATAGTGTAAATCAGGGGTGAACTTGTTGAGGTAAAGAGGTGCTTTATGGTTCAAAGAGGGTGATTTTTATGAGACTCAGGTCTTTAGAAAGACACACTCCTTGAAGCAGTGCATCACCTGACTCTAGAGAGAATGTGAAGGAATACTCAGGTCTTGCGAACAAATTCTGAACTCAGTTACAGATGATTTTCATTTAAAAATTGCACAATTACTTCTTTAAATGATTTTATAATTCTTTTAAGATTAATTTAAACTGTTTTCTTTCTAAAACAAACTTGCATGTTTCTTTATCGCTTCCACAGCTCTTTCAATATAACTTCTTTCAGTCCCCCTTTCTAACCTCCTGATGCAATAATGGAACATATAAATTAATTACATATATGAAGAAGTATTGGTATAGAATGTTTAGAAGTTTTATTTGCTAAGACACAACTGTTCTATAGGAATATTTTCAAAGGTCTTTTTTTTTTTTTTTTTAATTTGGAAGGGAGATGTTTCTCATTATAGTTTTTAACCAGAAATTCTAGTTCAAGTATTTCAGAGGCTATGGCATTCATTGTCATGAGTGTTTAAAGAATCAGTTCCAGGTCCTTGCTTTCAACTTGTTGACTGTAGTATTCTGTGCCCCAGTTGATTTATCTTACCCAGTAGGATAAAAGTACTATGGTACCTTTCTTTTTTTTTTTTCTGGTTTGAAAGAAGTCTGAATAGCTGCTACAAGCAACAGAATTGCTTCACCTCACATCGCCAAGTAGTTAACTAGTGTTAATATTTATGAAAAACAAAATAGTTTAATTTCTTTTATCAGTAGTTCCACGCTTCATAAATAATGCAGTATTAACTGTAGCAGGGATCCTGGCTGTCCAGCATTGTAGATGAATGTGTTTGCTGCTGAATTATGATTTGCCTTTTGCTCTCTGGTTCAATTAATATTTCATAACTATACAAAGGGGAATAGTTCAGGCAGGTTGAGCTAAGATAGAGAAGTTGAGACTTGTCCATAATGGCATTGGTTGGGGTTTAAGGGATTGCCTGATGGTCCCTGGACTTTTTAAAGGCCAGTCCTAATCTAATCATGCATACTCTTGATGGAGGCAATGAGAGGGTCCTGTAAAGAGAGGTAAAGAATGGACACTCTGAATTAGCTGTGTCCGACTTCATTTCTGCAGGTACATCCTGTGGCAGACAGGGTTGGTTTGCTGCTGTACTGTAGAAAATGAACTGTGATGGGCTCTGTAAATCTCCAGAAGGGCTAGATTCCTATGTAAGGTTGCTAGAAATGAGATAAACTACTCATGGGGCCTTGAGATGCATTAAAATGATGGAGTATTACAGAAGCAGGACAAGCACTCTTGTGAAGCTTTGGGAGGAACAGAGAAGAAAACAGGAAAAGATGTTTTTTTAAAACTGCATTCAAGTGAGATTTAGGAATTGCTACAAAAGAAAGCAGTCCAGAAAACCTGGGATGTACAAATTGACATGATAGAAACAGCACAGTTTAAGTCTTGGAGTATGGTAGCTAAGAGGCACTTCAGGAGAGGTGGCTGGAAATCTTTATTCTGGGAAAAGATTGCTAATGCATAGTGAGGAGTGTTTTCATTTTTCCTATTGTTGTGGAAAGAAGGGATAGTACAAAAGGATTGTGTCAGGGCAATACAGCATTATTGAAGGCAATTCTTTGAGGGAGAAATGTACCTGAATTGTGCCCAAAGAAAGAGGGACAAGGCATTCTAGGGCACCTCACTGTCAAGTCTTCGTATAGATGAAGTAAGGCATCATCAGAAAAAGATGGAATTACTAATAAAAAGATGGAGACAACTATTTCACCAAAGCCAGAAACTCAGTAGTTGAAGCACTAACTGTAGCAAGGAAGACTTGCATTCAAGTTCTTGATCTGAATCAAGGAACAGTAGGGTTTGAGCCTGTATTTTCTGTAACCTACTATTGAGCTGTTTGAATATTTGGGAAAATGTATATTCTTTAATGGGACAAACTTGTAGTGTTCTTTGTTTTCCTTCTCCTTCAAAGCTGAATCCGTCGAAGAGCAACAAAAGCTCAGTTTCAAGCTGCAGCCCTGACAATGAATCTCACTTATCAACATCTGTTTGCCCTGTGTCAGAACGTGGGTTTGAGTTCCATTCCCCAGTATCCCAGAATCCAACCCTGAATACTCCAGCACCAAAGTCTTGAAACATGGTCCCTTGCAGTATACAAACTGGCACATCAATGTGCAACAAAATACACCATTCACTGTCACTGCTGAACAGATCCTGGGAACGAAGGAGTGGTGAACACCTGATTGCTGTTTCCTGGATCCAGTAAAAATTAATTAGCAAGTTCAGACCAGAACTCAGGAATGCTCCAGAAGGAGGAGAAAAGCAGTTTTTCTCCTCCCTTTTCCTGTTGCTGCAGTAAAGGGTCAGCTGAGCAGCAGCACCCTAAACTGAGTCACCGGCCAGAAACCAGGAATAGTGAAGGGAAGAATTATTTTGGAGTCTAGGCTCCAATCTCAAGTGAAAGGGCTGTCTATCCCCTTTCAACTGAAAACTAGATGCAAGAGGTGGAGCTGAGTTGATTCAACATCAGTGCCTAGTATTGGAGATCTAAGAGAGAGTATGATCACAAGCATAATGACTTTAAGGCACACCCCACTTGCTTTTTTGGGGTTTTGTCTGACATTTGATGTGAAGTCAGAAAAATATTAACCTTTAATAGGTGTTCAACTAAAGATTATTTCCATTACACATTACTTGTAATAGCAAAACTAAAGAAATTCCAGCCTTAAGCTTTTATTTCCTACCCGTGTCCTCCAATTCACTATCACTATGTCGTGCCAATCTAGCTGCTTGTTTAGGAATAGTTTAAACTGAATCACTGAGATGGCTGAGGCTTTAACAAAAATTGTACGTTACTTTTTAGTACACACCCTTTGCATGATTGCCTCACAGACCTGTAAGCAGCTGTTATCAACCCAACTGAATAAGTAGGAAACTGCAGTATGGGAAGGGCCGTAAGTGTAGTTAGGAAAGCTTCCTGAGACAGCTGCACTGGTGTACATCAGTATGTTGTAGAATTACACTCATAACGTTTGGAAGAGAGGTCAGTGTAACCTACTCTCCTTGTATGGGGAGTGTGTCTGAGCTGAGGACTGCGATTCTGTCAGCTGGGGAACTGCTGCTTTCGTTCTGACCACTGGTAATGGGTGGTGCTTGACAAAAACCTGAAATTTCAAGTTTCTTTCTACAAGAAACCACAACTTTATATGTACTATGCATCCAAAGTCAGGTAGATACAGTCTAGAGTGTATGGACTAAATTCCTTAAACAGGAGATACTTTCACTGGATCTGTAGGATTTTGTTGTCCCCCCCGACACCCATCACCATATTTTCCACCAGACCTTAAAGATTTCTTTTCCTGACTGTGGGAAGACCAGTAGCCACAGCTTAAGGACCAATACCATGTTCCCAAATTTTTTACTTCTCAGACTTTGCTTATGCTATCCCATTGTGTGGGGGTCCTACTGCTACTTAACTGTAACAAACATACTTGAGAAAAGTTGCTGTTTGTGTATATAGCTGGTTTTAATCCTCTCAGGAAGATGTTTCCTTGGTTCCCACAAATAACAACTAATTTTTCCCAGCTCACAGGGTAGCGTGTGGCTGTTTTTTGTCATGGTGGAGACAGGTAGCTGAGCCTTAGGTTACCCGGACTTGGAAGCTCTTCTTCAGTTGTGTGATGGACTCTCTTTACGACTCTTGCCTAGTAACTCTGTGAAAGTCTGGGTATGTCTGGTCTCTTTCCTAACTAATAATCTCAATCCTGTTGTGCTACTAGAATGAAATAAGCAGCTATATTGTTTAATCAGCTTCTTGAATGTTGAACAGTCAGTGTGCAATGACTGATGACTGGCAGCTCATTAACTCCCATATAAACTACCTCCTGGGAAAAATTAAAGAGATTAAATCCATGAATTAATGAGTTTGTTAGCATGTATTCATTTTTTTTTATGTCAGCTACATAATTTTAATAGAGTTAGTTAAACCTATTTGCTTTTATTTCCTAATCCAGTTCACAGCTTGCTCTTGTAGGCACTAGTGAGGGTTAAGCTGAAGCAAGAAACCTTTTCATAAATCAGTGCCATGCTAAAAACAGTTTAGTCAGGTTTGATATAGCACTGGTTCCTTGCTTCTACTGTTTTCCCCATGGGGAACCTCTCAAGTTTAGCTTGGTGGGAGGCTAATTCTCTATCCACCCTGAAACCAACCAGAATGGGTTCTTAATGCGGCAGTGTGATCCTGCTAAGCTACAGAGTAGCTTAAGAGTTAGCTCTTGGCTACTGTCCTAGCCCAAAGGCTGCATGAGCATTTCCCAGTACTTGGGACACACAAACACAATGCAGAGCAGCAACATGTGTGTCTGCAGCTGCTGGCCTGCCAGGCGCAGCATTCCACATGGGGCAGATGACGGACATGCCCCTCTCTGCCTTTTGTTTCCCGTTGCCTTGGTCCCCATCTGTGCTGAAAAGATTTGCCTCAAGAAGTCGTTCGTATTTTTCTTGAGAGAATCAAATAATGCAAACATTCTGGAGAGTTTTACAAAGCAGGTATCTTACCATGTGAAACATAAACTGAAATCAACTGATGTGATTGCAGTGAAGCTGATTAAGCTCTCTTCTGTGTTGCCTGGAAGAGACCGCTGAAGTTAAAAATACATAGGCAAGACTCTGTGTTAATTTTACAGTCAAGCAAAGACTCTTGTTTCTTTGTTTAGCTAGTTGGAGAATTCCACAAGCAAGGCACATGATACACTAAACCACGGCACGGCACCAAACAATGAAGGCTACAGGTGCACTTAAAAGTGCAGTTTGTTCAGAAGTCCAGTTCAAGCTGAACATAGAGATCCCCTGGAGACATACCTAAATAATACTGATTTACAGGTATGCTTTCTGCTAGAAAACTATTAACTAATGTAATCTTCAGTTGATCTCTGAAACTTAAAAACAGCCTGACCCTGTTACAACTGACCAGAAGTCAACGAGGATAAATCTGGTCAGAAGAATGTATATTTAAACAACTACATTGTTCTTTAAAAAAATATATCATGGTGACTCTTAAAGGCCAACTCTGGGGATTGATATTGTTGTGCTAGTTCTTTAGAAAAACGGAACGACAAATCATTCTATCCTGAACATTTTTGTTTGGTCTTACAATTTTCCACCAAATATTTTCACAAGACTGCTTTTCTTCTGAATGTAGATATATTTCATATTTTTGAATAGACAAAGGGCTTTTCACAAGCTTTATAAAAGGGTCCAGTACTAGTACATTTTTATCTTGTCCATGTCCTTGAGTGTTTTCCTTTGTTTCAAATATAAATTGATGTTTCTGTATGAGAATTATATCCTCTAATCCTCTCAGCTCCCACAGTAAACGGACATGATCTAGCAGGCAGAAGGCATTAGGTGTAGATGTAGTTCTGTTGAGTTCTATGTAAGAACATAGGCAAGCCAATTATTTTTTTTGGCAGAATCAGGCTTTGCTGGATCAGAATAGGTCACAGGATTTAACACAGAGTAGCTGAAATTTAGATTACATGAGGTGGTTCTGAATTTGATTTTGTTAACCACGGCAAATCCAAAATGGAGAAGAATCCTAAAGCTCTTCTTGAGCTATAGTGACCACTTTAAATCCCAAGGCAAGATTTCTTCGTAAGGGTTCTTGAAGGTGTGAGTTACATTCATGACGTAGTGTTCAGGAAAATATCTTTTCATTGAAAAACATCTTAATTGTTTGTTCAGAGTTCTGTTTAAAACAGTAAGTGCTTCAAAAATGGGTTAAAACGCACACTAAATCTCCAAAGGTAATAGTGTTTCTTTAGAGGTGTTTCCAAAAGACCTCTGGAGAGAGCAATACTGTATTTGCTTCTGCTTGATTAATTCTTCATGATGAAAGGAATAATGAAATCACTCCTGAGTGAAGTGGCCACCAATTGTCATGGAGGTAAATAAGGATGAGAAGAAGGTAATCATCTGTGCCAGTCTGGGTCACATGATACCTTAGGGCCATTCATGCAGTGTGCTAAGCATAGTTAGGTACAAAACGGTAGAAAGCAAGTAGTGAGTAATGAAGGTAACTTTCACAGAGTGGAGACTGTGTCACTGATTGTGAGAACCGCTGAGGCTTCAGAAAGGACGAGCAACTCAGGTACTGTCAGTGTGATGCTGTATGCTAACATGAGATCTCAACAAGCTTGCCTCCATAACAGGGTAATTTTGCTTACAATCTGTCTGTACACCATTGCAAAATGCATTCTCATGTATTCAGTATGTTCCTGCATGTTATGAATGCAGAAGAAATAGAAGGGTGCAGAGAGCTGCAGTAGCTGGGGAGGCGCTGAAGTCAGAGTCTTGATGTGAGGAGAATCAGTCTGGTTATTCAGAAAGAATAGGTGACTTAATTTTTAAGTAATTGTACAAAGAGAAAAATTACTAAAAGCCTTTTCATCTGCAGGTTAAAGTCATAGGAACAGATCACCAGAAGCTAAAACCAGAAAACTTAAAAGTTAACAATACCTTTTCAGTTCTGAGCATGATTCTTCCACCGAGATAAATTATCAGGGATAATGTCTAAATAAGGACTTTATGGAAGATATCCATACAGAGAGGGCATGCCATAAGCTGAAAATTGACACAACCTATTTTTTTGTGTCAATTGACAGGGGGAAGGCCACAACACTGCACTTCAGCCAGGAGATTTGGAGTCAAAGAAGGTTTCTGAAATTAGTGGAGGCTGCCTGAGAACAGAGCCTGGTAAGATCCACTGTTACTTCTGCCCTTTTTCTGGATGGTACATATTATCTCAAATTAGTTGGTTACATAGATGAAATGTATTAGCCTTATATCTGCAAATGGTACTAGATGTTCTGATTTTTCCTTTTGTCCCTGAAGTCTGCATCTGCAAATAACTTGGGAATTACTTAAGTAATAAGAAGAATAACGTGGAGTGCACCCCTGCTGCAAGCATCACATTAGAAACTTAAGCCATGGGCAAGCTACTGCTAACATAAAATTCCTATTAGCCTAGGGCTATAGAATATTTATGTATCATGTGTTGTGGTTTAGCCTCAGATGGCAACAAAGAACCATGTGCCGCTCACTCGGGCCTTCCCAATACGGGAAGAATCGGAAGAGAAAGGCAAAACTTGCATTGAGACAAAGGCAGTTTAACAGAACAGCAAAGGGAACACGAAAAAACAATAACAGGGATAGAGAAATATACAAACACGATTATGGAACCGCTGCCCCCTGGGACGCCCACGCCCGCCCCACCCGCTCCAAGGGGCGACTTCCTGCCTCCTTCCCCAGCAGCTGAGGGTGGGCATGGCTCCCATGGGATGGAATACCTGTGTCCTGGGGGGAATTAACCCTATCCACGCCGGAACCCCAGCTTATTCC
>VWZL01002765.1:0-11247 GCA_013396915.1 Stercorarius parasiticus
ATTTTTAATTTTTTATTTTTTTTATTACTTGATATTGCTGAGCTTGATATTTTCTAACAGCTTTTGTCAAATACAGAAGGTAATGCCTTTCAACTTTTTATTATTTTTATCTTTATTTTTATTTTATTATTTCTTTTTTTTTTCCCACATTCACAATGTGCAATCTGGTATTTTTTCCAACGTTGGTGTTCAGGCTGACATCAGTAAGAACATAAACAAACACCAATTTTCTTTTCTCCTGCCCTCCCTGCTCTTCTTTGCAGGGGTGTGTGTGGAAGAGGAAGAGTTTTCCTGGCAGTACTATTGTATATGACAGCAGGAAAGACAAAGATAAAATAATACACACACCACCACCCCCCCCCAGTTATTTGAATAATACAAGCAGAGAAACAATGAGTTTCTTTTAGCTGCCAGGGAGCAATGAATTTGTGTGATTTGACTGCAGGTAATATTTCTGATGTAGTCTTGTTTTGAAAAAAAATTTCCGGCTTGGTGTGTATGCTCACAGTTTGAGGTTTTCTGTCTTTCCCACTCAAATCAGCATAACCTTTTCTTGGATCAAACAGTGCTAACCATAGACAGTTACAAACATGTTTGGAATAAATTAGCTCATAAACATTTTATTCCCATCCCTTAATGGGGAATGCTTCACAATGCACTGTCAAATATGATGAGATTTCTCATTTTATGGCTCACTTTATCTACAGTCTAGTAATTGCACTTTCAATGGCACGGTATTTGTGTGGAGCAATGGTGACATTCAGTGCCCAGTTAGACTACAATGTGATTAATCCTCTGCATTCGTTGCTTAAGGGTCTTATAATTCATATTTTCTTGTTTTACAATGGCAGGTTTGAATTCAAGAGAGAATCTGAATATGCAATAAGTTCATCTACATCAAATATCGAGTTGCTTGAAATACTGAATATATTTTCCAGAGATCTGGCTGCATAAGAATGATCTGCAAATATTTTTCCACCTAGCAGTGCTGAGTACTACACCTGAGAATATGGGAGTTTATACTGGTTTTGGAAAAAAATCTGGAAATGAACTGCATTATATGATATGCAAACTCTTGATAAGCTTTTCTTCGTGAAGGGTTAATTTCAAAAGGCTTTATTGGTGAGCACTTGAGAGCATCTAGTCTATCAAGAGTCACATGGGATAGTTATGAGTGGATTGTATATTAAACAAGATATATAGAGATTTTAAAGAAAGCTGCGTTTTAGCTGGGAAATCCAGTTCTGTTTAAGTGAAACAGAGGGAACAGTTCAACTCTTCTTACTTCTTGAATTAGCCTATGTAGTTTCTTGGAATCAGGATGAAAAGATGTGCATCACTTAGGCGCCCTCTGTGGATCTTGCATGTGGGAGTCTTAAGCGCTGAAGTTCCTCCATGCTCCAGGTAAACCTAACATCCTTTGCAATGACCATATCCTTACAGAACATAGTTATGGGTGCTGAAATGCAGCTGTTGGGTGAGGTTGTGTGCAATGTCCTCTTGGTTAGGATATTTGTTCAGTATGTGGGAGACCGAAGCTCAGTGCTTCATAGGCCCAAACTTACTCAAATCCCAATTTCTTACTTATCAACGTACAATCTTTGTCTCAGACTATATAATGGATGGAGAAGGGAAAACACTTCTTACTATGCCAGTGTGCAGAATGTCTCCTGGGCAGGAAAAAGCCCAAAGAACACAGCTTCAAAAACCAAGGTTAGAGTACTGACCCATGTTTCAGTTCTTCTTGAGGACAAGAAAGGGCTTTGAGGACACTGTTTACCAATTTATTATCACAAAAATAGAAAGACGTTTTGATTTCTAGCTCCAAGATACCTCTTAAATGGTGTTTTACATTCCATGTGGGTCACCCTCCCTTCGTTAAAACACCTTTGCATCCTTCAATCTTTGCTTACTGAAACATAGTCAAGATTGTGTGCTTGACAGGGCAGCAGCAAAGCTAGAGTACATGTAACGCATTAAGCCTTTTCTATCTGACTTCCTTGTGCCACCCTGTAGTGCTTGGGATGTATTATACCTTTATCACACTCCTCTTCAGCTCTACAGGCTAGGTTGCTTTGTTTCTGCTTTCTTTGCTAATGGGGAGCTTTGTCTTAAAGTCATGGTCTGGTCTGTATACTTGGATGCAAACACCAATAGCCTATTAATCCCAGGTGTAAATCAATTGGAATCAGTAGTGGTAGACTGGTTTAGGTTTACCTCCTAATCCATGTTATTGGAATGAATTATTCCTTCTTTTACAACTGAGCATCCCTGCTGATTTCGGTTAGGCAACTGAGGGCAGAATTTATTTCCTGAAGACTATTGGAGAGAGATGCAGCTGAGTGAGCTACCAAGGCTTGCCAGGCTGCACGGAGTGGACTGAACTTTCTCATGATGTAAGAGCTGTAAGAAGGTGGGTCAGCTTCTATATTGTTGTGTGGCTGATGGTTTAGTCACAGAGGACCGTCTTACTCTTGCTGCTTCGTTCAGTTCTTGCAGTTGCAAAAGGCTTGTGCCAGTCACCACCACTTCACCTGCCAGTTCGCAATCACCTGAGTTGCCCACGTCTCACTGTTCAGCCCCATCCCTCCTATGTAGTCTAATTTCCAGTGAAGCCCCCGGCTTTATCTCCCCAGACAAATCATAGAATTGTCTAGGTTGGAAGGGACCTTTAAGATCATCGAGTCCAACCATCGACCTAACTCTGACAAAACCATCATTAAACCATGTCCCTCAGCACCACGTCTACCCGTCTTTTAAATACCCCCAGGGATGGCCATTCCACCCCTTCCCTGGGCAGCCTGTTCCAATGTTTGATAACCCTTTCTGTGAAGAGATTTTTCCTGATATCTAACCTAAACCTCCCCTGGTGTCACTTGAGGCCCTTTCCTCTTGTCCTGTAGCTTGTTACTTGGGAGAAGAGACCGACCCCCCCTGGCTACACCCTCCTTTCAGGGCGTTGCAGAGAGCGATAAGGTCTCCCCTCAGCCTCCTTTTCTCCAGGCTGAACACCCCCAGCTCCCTCAGCCGCTCCTCAGAAGACTTGTGCTCCAGACCCCTCGCCAGCTCCGTTGCCCTTCTCTGGACACGCTCCAGCCCCTCAATGTCTTTCTTGCTGTGAGGGGCCCAAAACTGGGCACAGCACTTGAGGTGGGGCCTCACCAGTGCCGAGTACAGGGCGACCATCACTGCCCTAGTCCTGCTGGCCACACTATTGCTGATACAGGCCAGGATGCTGTTGGCCTTCTTGGCCACCTGGGCACACTGCTGGCTCCTATTCAGCCGGCTGTCAACCAACATCCCCAGGTCCTTTCCTGCCGGGCAGCTCTCCAGCCGCTCTGCCCCCAGCTTGTAGCACTGACCTCTTACTGCCGCCTCCACAGCCTGGGGCCTCGATGCCCATCCAGCCATTTACCCTGTTTTTGCGTTCGTATGCAGCCTGCAGCGTTGATTTCATGGGCTGAATGTTCTACCTGCCATAGGTGGAGAATCTAAGTAGCAAGTGCTTTTCCTCAGTAGTCTTTGAAGTGATATTTTACTTTGGACATGTGATTAATATCAGATTAATTGACTTTATAGCATGTGTTAGGTTGTAGTTGCCTTACTCTTTTAAATAGAAGTGTTTGGTTAGTGAATGGAAACTTATTGAAGCAAGTAGAAGGCTATCAACTTTCTTGTAATTTGTCACATGTCAGTGACAGAGGTTAATTTTGATGGCAATTAATTTATGGCAAACATAAAAAACAACCAAACAATATTTGTATATTAGTGTTAGCTGCCATGATTCCAAGGTAGCAATTAGCTTAACTGACAATAAATAGAAACAAATTGTAACAGTGAAAACATGAACAAAAATCATTCAACCCTTCCACTTTATTTAATGTAATAAAAATATACTGACTTAATTGATCTTTAGCTGCTATAAGTAAAAACTAATGACATGAAATGAAGTTTAGCTATTGGCTTCAGGGAATGAATAGTTTCTCGTGTAATAAAATACAGTGAGATGCACATACATAAATACTTTATGTTCACCATTAAAGGAATGATGTACATTTCACTGTGTCAGGATAAATACCTATAAGCAATTAACAGGGGGAAGTCTCCCTCTTTTTAAAAGCATAATCTCTGGCAGCAAATGCAATGGGGACTTACACTGCTTAATTAAATGGTTATGCAAAGAACTTGATAGGGGATATTTTGTATCTTCTCTGTTAATTCATCCTTCGGGGCACACTCAAAATTTCTCTGGTATCACCAAACCAAAACTCTAGTATCTCCATCTGGTCTGGGATTTGTTGATAATCTGTGTGTTCTTATTGATAAGGTGACTGTTAAAGTGTCTTAATGTCTTTTTTTTTAGTTTTTAAATTCTATATAAGAAACACTAACTGCTCTGTGAAGACCACGTTAAATAGCATTTGAAAAATTTTGTGTTTGTTCTGTTTTCTGTTAATAGTTATATTTTTTCATGGGGAAAAAGTTATGATTAGGCAAACATAAGAGATTCAGACAGTCACAACCAACCTGGGCTGTGTTTCATCACACAACGGGAAGCCGAATACCAAGGGAGGTGGTTAGTTGCCATTAATTTCATGTGCGTGTGTCATGAGATGTATTGACATTTTCAGGAGTGTGAAGGAAGAACAAAATAATGTATTGAAAATTATGTGGCGCCTAGATAAATTCGGTAATTTTATTCACACTCACAATTCAAGCACAAGTTGCTGTCAGAAAGAAAATGAGGAAAAAAATCCTCTCCATTCTTTCTGTGGCTTGTAACAAGGAAGTTAAAATTAAAGCCAAACATATAATTAAACTAGAATCACTTTTTTTTTCATTAAACTAGCAAGGAATGTAAGTATTTTAAGTATTAATCAGATTTGCAATTAAAATTAAATAAATGAACCAATGAACATGCAATGATACTAGGTTGAATCATCAGGTGGGCAATTTTACCCGCTCAATATTGTGGCTGACCACACTATGTGATAATGACAAAGAATACTTTTCTAAACTGAAAGTTCGCTTGCTTGCCTGTAGTTTAACATGCCAGAAGACTACAGCCATTAATGCACTTAGTATATTTTTCTTTGGTGAATTTATTTAATGGCTTTTTGAAGCCTTTTATATTTAATTTTCTTTCTGATACCCTGTGGCAGTTAGTTTCATAGTTCAGTTATGCATTGTGCGATGATTTAATTGATTTTTTAATTTTTTTTTTCCAGAACCAGGCGGTGGCTTAACTGGTGAGAAAAGTCATAGCCTCTTGCAATCTCCTGGATGTTAGCACACCATCATACCTAATGACGTAAGTTTCTGTTTACTCCTCAGAAGGTAATATTTATTGGTTTTGTTTTAACTGAGGCTGGTATAGCAGAATTGTTATGAGAATGGTTACACTTGTAGTTTCTTCAAGTCTCATCTCTCCATTGTAGCACTTGGCTCTTTCATACTGAAAGCAGTGCCAGCTTAGTTGACAGTTTGGTTTCCCATTACATGTCTGCAAATGCTAATATTCGTCTCTTTAAGACAGCAGCCCTGCTGTACCTCCTGTTGGTTTGTTAGGTTATTTGCCAAAGATTAGTCAAGAATTTTAGGAATAGGGAGATCTTTCTGTGGCCAAAATGTCTTTCATGTAATATGCTTTACTGACTGGTGTAAATCTCAAAAATAGTCTTCTGTTGTGAAAGTGCTTGGAGTAACACTAACACAGGATACTTGTGTTTTTATTTTTTTTACCCGAAGACTAAAAGATAGAGTTAAAAACATCCTTGGTTGTTTTTCTTTGGTTTGGCTTGGTTGAATGGGTATATATATTTACGTACCCAAACTGTCCTGCATAAAATGTATTTGTGTGAGAGTAACTGTAAAGTTAGGCTCAACTCTTTCTTTAAACTGCTAAGGTGGCATTTAGTCTTGTTGCGATGAAGACATAGGTGAAGAGGTTGTTGTCACTGTAAACCAGGAAGCATTGTGTGAAGTGAAGCCATGAAATTTGGCAGTTATACAGCCTTTTCAAAGCTGGACGCTTCTGTTTTTCCAGATGATGGTGACAATTCTTTGCTCTAGTTTTATTGCTTCATAGCCAATGTCTCACTTCTGAGATTGGCTTTGATTCTATTCCTGGAAGAGTTATATGTAGGAAAAAAATGTCAGTCATAACTAGGAGAGGCTAAAACTGAGGGCTCTGTCATGGGGGCACCGGTTGCTGGTTTGAAGCTCTCCGTTGTCAATATAAGCGATTGGAGAGTTTCAGTCCAGATTATTTTCCTTCCTGTTCTTCAGAAAATAATGGATCTACTTTGCTATTGTAGAAAATCTGTAAATGGACATCTGATGGAAGACAAAATTAGCTGCTTTTGAGATTGTTTTTTTTTTCTCAGGTTTTTGGTAGTTTCTCTCCAAGTACAAGAGACATGCTGTTGTCTGCAGTGTTCATTCAACTTCAGCCAAGGGTTACCATTCACAAATAAATTACCTGTCTCTTCAAGAAGTTAGTTAAAAAATTTTGCTAAAACTGCTGCAATGCTTTCCTTACAGTCCCTACATATTTTTCAAAGGGTTAACATAAGGAGAGGATATTGTGCATATAGAGGTAATTCACCTCATCTGCAAGTTCCCCAGAGCAGATGTCTCCATACACTGCTGAAAGGAAGTGTGTGGATTTATATATTTGAATGGGCTTCCTCCTTATTTTGGGCTCTGCAAAAATGTTCTCATTCTTAGGTTCTTTTTGAAGAGCAAGATGGGTCATGTGTATAGCTTTGATACAGACTTCAAGGCAAAATATAGGTGGTCAGACGTAGATCACGCAGAGCGGATAGTCACCGTAGGTTCAGTGTAACATCAATTTCTAACAGCCCAAATGAGTGTCCAGTTAGCCAGCTCTTGTCTTTTTATTTCAGGTATATTATTTCAAACCGTCTGGTTGGAACTACTCCAGTATATATAAATTATATATGTGGTGAGGTTACTGGTCTTGTTTGACACATGTCTTTATAGTCAAATCTCCTTCATTCTGATCCAAGGAGCATTGAATTAAATTGTAGAAAGTGGAAGAGCTCCAGCAGGAGATGTGGAGAGCAACTGTGGAGGCTGATGGGAAAACATTCACACAGTTTAATGACAAAGTAGAGACTTGAGATTTTAGCAGAGGGAGTAGGAAGAATATTTTTGTACAGGACTACTCATATAGAAAAGTACAGGCAGTGGTCAAGTATTCTCATTTATCCACGCAATACCACAGGAACAGTCAAAATGTCATCACCTGAGCTTAATTGAAACAGGAGCAAATGATGTGACTTCCAATAATACCTTTAAAAAAATCTCCTGTTTATAGTAATTCTTTGAATTTTTCAGAGAATGTCTTTTAGTCATTATTATGTGACATTGACTCCAACACACTTGGAGGCCAGCGCTCTGTAAGTTGGGAATTGTAGAAGATGGTGCAGCAGTTCCCTTTTCAGGTAGTACTAAGCTGTTTCATGGATAGTGTATTCAGGGCATTCCTAGTAAATTAGAAGTAGTGCATTTAGTTTGCTCTGGCCTATCTTGTGATTTCCCCAGCAGTGCCCTTGCTGAGAGTTTCACTGAACTGTCTCTCATGCAGTGATTGCATGGAATTGTATGTTAGTTGGCGTAGTATGTGTTCCCTTCCCCAGCTGAGTTTCTTTCTCCACCTTTTCACTCACAGCGGTGTGTAACTGCTTAAATCAGATCACATTTGAAGCCTGAGCTCCCTTTGAGCAAGTCTATATCACTGTATATTGTCATTATGTAATTGTGTCAGGAATCAATGGAGGCTTTCTTTTTTTATTTTATTTAGCAAGAACAGGATGAAATCTCAAGTTAGAATCGACTTACTTGAAACAGTTCTTTCTATTTCAGATTAAATCATGATTGCTATAGCTCTTGTGCTGCTATTAATAGCTGAAAATAAAGCTTGATTTTTGTCAGTTGTGTTAACAAGACCTTAAATACTCTAGTTTTGGCAGGCTTTGATCAGCATTTTCCCTACAAATAAGCCAGAGGCTCGCTCCTGGGCAAACTTCCCTCTTTTCCTTATTTCTATTTCAGCGTACCCCTTTTGAAAGCAAATTTCCATTTGATAAACCAAGCTGCTTAGAGCTTATCCACTTCTTTCTTAGGAAGTTGCCAATTTGCCTCTTATTTGAAAGTCCTTCTTTTAAAATTGGTTCTGCTTTTCTGGAATAAGATAGTAGATTTTCCACAGGAGTTTGTTTTTTTAATCCCTTCCCTGTTTTCCAGCACAAGCATATTTCAGCAGCTTTAATTTGTCAGTAACCCACTTCTGACTCAGCTCTGCTTTATTTGCTTAAGTTTTCTTTTCTTTTGCTCTAGCGTGAAGATGTGGACTCTCTCTCCCTTTTATTATAACAATGTAGATAATTCTCAATCTGCCTCTCTTTTGCTTTTCACTATCAAAAGAATTTCTGAAAGGGGGCTGATTTAAATATAGCTTTTTCCTGCAATTTAATTGTGACTTTTCATATAACGATTATTAAAAAAGTTCATCATCTTCTATTACATTCTGCCTCCTGCCATGTAAAGGGCCCTCTTGAGGGTGTTTTCACCTCCGTGTCTCCATGGAGGTGGCAGGTGGGAGTGAGTTTATTCTACTCATGTGCTGTGAGTCAGCTCAATCTGAGAGCCAGAAATTTATTTTAACACGGCACTAGGCCTGAGCTAACAAGCCTTGCTGGGTGCAGGATGTGTTAGTTTAGGCCCAACACGTTGCTAATATCACTAAGCAGCTTCTGGACTGTGTCATCTCAGTGCCCAGAAGAAGAGAACATCCATCCAAGTGGAGTGAGTCTTTGGAAACACACACTAATTCTTTCAGTGCTAGTGTTGGTAGACCAGAAACTCTTCCTTTCCAGCTTTTCCCAGAACAATCTGAGCAATTTCTAAGCTATTCCTTTAAGAGTCCAAATCTTTCAAATTGAGCCAGTCCTGGCCGGCTTGATAAATAATAATTTGCTCAGGCCAGGATAATTTTAAAATTGGAGTTTCATCAAACTTTATAACACAACTCAAAAATAAGACTTGGGATCCCTCTTCAGAGTATGAGTGATATTGTGAATGGAGCACGCTCCACTCTCACACCTGACTCATTTGAACCTCCTTGCTAGGCTTCTTTATAGAAGCAGGACCGAGCTGAATATGAGCACGATTGTTCTGGTTTTTAAATTCTAGAAGTGTATTTAGCCAGCCCGTAACAGTCTTTTACACTTGATTAGAGTATTGGGGAAGTCACCAATTTTGAATTAAAACCTATAGTTTGTGGTCTTTTTTCCTCAAGAATCAAAATAATTTACATTTTAGCAGCACAATCACCATTTTACACGTCATTCAGTGCATTTTTTCCCAGACTTTGGAAATCTGGCCCTTACTGGCTTCAGCTGGACTCCTGACTCCGTGGAAATATTCCCGTTACTTTTAATTAGAATTGATCCAAATAGATAACTGAATTAACAAGTAACAAATTGGGAGAATGGGACAAAACTTTTTACCACCTTCTTGTAGGTAAGAACATGTTACATATTAACACTTGATTAAGTATGAAATTTTCAGTCAGTAATAATAGAGTTATTCAGTTTGAGAGAGATGACTATCAGATGTGAATATCATATCTGAGAGATGAATATGAGAGCGCTATTGGGATCAGCCTTAACATTTGCAATTTCTTAAGAATCTTGGGGCAAATGGTTTGAATATGTCAACTAGGTTGTCAAAGCATTACTCCAATTTATTTTCTCTAACATCTGGAAGGGGAGAGAATGAAAATTTTATAACCTCAATATAGCAGGAGCTTATCTCAAGTTCCTGTCAACCCTGCCCAGTAAGTGTGACTGCAGGTTAATGGTACCAGGCTGGAAGAAATTCACTGGGTGATGTTTATCTGCTAAAAATGTCTCCTGACAGTTCTGTACACTGATTATTATTGTTACAGTTATCAATGGGATACCATTATAGCAAGCCTGTGAGTTATATATATATGTGTGTATATTAAAATGTGATTTATCTTTTAAAACCACGTTATGAATCCAGATGTTGAGGAATCATTGTTTTTGTAGCATCCTGAGCTCTAAAATTAGCCTTCCCTGTATACAGAACTTGTAGTGGAGGTTGTTCTGTAGTTTGCTCTGCACTCACTGGGCTCCTTGATAGAGGGTGGAGGCTGGCTTGCAGTGAAGGAGAGCATTCCCACAGGTACAAGAAATAAGCAGTGTATGGTGGCTCCACACCTATGGTACCTATGTTTTAATTTTCTTCCACACCCCTGAATGGGCATGATTTAGCTACCTGATAGACGAAAGGGTGTTTTTTAGAGTGTGTTAGTGACAGGAGGTTGGAAGATTTAGGTGTTAACACTGAGGTCTTTCTTAATACAGAATTACAGAATCACACAGAATGGTTCGGGCTGGAAGGGACCTTAAAGATCATCTCCTTCTAAGCCTCCTGCCATGGGCAGGGACACCTCCCAATAGACCAGGCTGCTCAAAGCCTCATCCAGCCTGGCCGTCAACACTTCCAGGGATGGGGCATCCACAGCTTCTCTGGGCAACCTGGGCCAGTGTCTCATCACCCTCACAGTAAAGAATTTCTTCCTGATATCCAATCTGAATCTCCCCTCTTTCAGTTTGAGGCCGTTACCCCGTGTCCTATCATAACACTCCCTGATAAAGAGTCCCTCCCCATCCTTCCTGTAGGCCCCCTTTAGGTACTGGACGGGGCTATAAGGTCTCCCCGGAGCCTTCTCTTCTCCAGGCTGAACAACCCCAACTCTCTCAGCCTGTCCTCATAGCGGAGGTGCTCCAGCCCTTTGATCATCTTCGTGGCCCTCTGCTGGATCCATTCCAACAGGTCCATGTCCTTCTTGTGGTGATGGCTCCAGAGCTGGACGCAGTACTCCAGGTGGGGTCTCACCAGAGCAGAGTAGAGGGAGTCACCTCCCTCGACCTGCTGGTCACGCTTCTTTTGATGCAGCCCAGGATGCAGTTGGCTTTCTGGGCTGCGAGTATGCATTGCCTGCTCATGTTGAGCTTCTCATCTACCAGTACCCCCAAGTCCTTCTCTTCAGGGCTGCTCTCAAGCCATTCTCTGCCCAACCTGTATTTGTGCCTGGGATTCCCATGACCCAGGTGCAGGACCTTGCACTTGGCCTGGTTGAACTTCATGAGGTTCGCACAGGCCCTCCTCTCAAGCCTGTCAAGGTTCCTC
>VWZL01002765.1:11508-98513 GCA_013396915.1 Stercorarius parasiticus
TTCCAATCAGCGGGAACTTCATCAGACTGCCACGACTTTTCAAATATAATGGAAAGCAACTTGGTGGCTTCATCTGCCAGCTCCCTCAGGACCCGTGGATGGATTTCATCCTGTCCCATGGACTTATGCACCTTCAGGTTCCTCAGATGGTCCCGAACCTGATCTTCTCCTACAGTGGGTGCTTCTTCATTCTCATAGACCCTGCCTTTGCATCGTGCAACTTGGGTGGTGTGGTTGGAGCCCTTGCCGGTGAAGACCGTGGCAAAAAAGCCATTCAGCACCTCAGCCTTCTCCATGTCCTGGGTGACCAGGTCTCCTGTCTCCTTCCTGAGAGGGCCCATGTCTTCCCTAGTCTTGCCTTTACCCGTGATGTACTTATCGAAGTTTCATCTATCTATCTATTCTAGAGAGAGAAAAGCCCAGATTTAATTCTATCTGGGCTTTAGCTTGCCTAATCTGGTTCCTGATCACTCGGGCAGTTTCTCTGTATTCCACCCAGTAATAAAGGCTTGTTTGAGGGCACACATCAAGATGATGGCAACTCAGAAACTCTGAGCAACATTGTTGGGGCTGACCGACGAGGATGGGATTCGAACCCATGCGTGCAGAGCACAATGGATTAGCAGTCCATCGCCTTCACCACTCGGCCACCTCGTCAGCATACTGATGTGTGATCCCTTTCAGCTGATTTTTCTGATTGTTCGGTTTTCCTCAGATAGGTCAGAAATATATTTGTAGTTGATTCCAGGCTAAATTAATCCCTGTCTATAAATTGCTTTGAGATCCAAAAGCTACAATGCCCTTTTCTTGATAATTTAATTTTTATGTTTAATTTTCAGGAGGAAAACATTGCTTTTACGACATTTTTCTCTACAGTGGTAACGAGAGTAGCTAAGGAGAAAGACCTCCATATTTAAGCACAGGATTGCTCTGTTTTTAAAAGGAGCTTAACAGCTGAAATTCATCAGTCTTTACAAGTGTCTTAGAGCAATGCAGGTTCTGTAAGTGACATTTCTCTGAGGCAGGCTTTTCAGTGTGAGTCTGCAGATTTCACGAAGTCTTTTGTTCTGGTGCCAAGGTCGTGCAGGCTTCCTAACTGACATGTAAAGAAATTCTGGCACATACAAAATCAACATAATAGATGTCTTTGATGCCTTTAGGCAGTAGTAGTAGTTGGGTATAATTTTACATGGCAGACAATTGTTCCATTGTGAAGTCCAGGAAGAAAGCCTTCAGTGCTTCTTCCTTCTTCTTATGATTATTGTTTTAATCTTGTGTTATTGTTGATTAACCTTCTTTTTTACTCTATATAATTATTCTGTCGCCTATTGATACTGAAAAGCAATCTGTACGAGTATGGAATGCTAGCTTCTACTTCGCCTTGTACTCTCAGGGAGAGCAAATAGTTTTAGACTGTCACTGTATATTCATGATTGGTTATGGGTCAGCTAAAAAGATGCGATCAGGAAAAAAAAAGCCGTAGTTGTTGTCAGTGCTAATGCTGTTCATTAGCTGGCAAAGCTGATGAATGAGTGGTCTCTCTAGAAGATGAGCATTCTACCTCCCCAGCATAGACAGGGTGACCTGGTTATACCTGATGTGATGTGAGTGACGGTTCAGCTTGCTGCTGTAGTTCTAGGGTTGGATCAATGCTAATAAAGGGTGGAATGAAGAAGGGTTATAGATGCAATAATGATCTCACCGAGGGCTTTCAGGGAGTAAAGAAAAGCACAAGTTCACTTTCAGCACTTCTCACGTATTAAAGTGATAGCTGAGTCACTTTTTCTTTAAACTGAGAATAAACAGCCTCTGTAAGTGCACTCTGTACCTTGTCAGATTTATAGTCTTAGCCTTAGTCGCCTAAAGACCAATTCTTAAAAAAATCAACTAATCCAGCAGTAATCCTCCAAAGTGTTAGCTTTGTAATGTCTCAATAGGACACTTTCTACGTACAATTAATACCCTAAAGTCAAGGCTATGTTTTACAAGATAAGAGCACTAGTGGCAAGTACCTGTATGACTCGCTGTCTAGAATGCTCAGGAGATGATACATTTGTGGCCTAAAATGTAGGTAGTTTATAATAAACTGTTATTGCGAGATTCAGGAATCCTTACATGTACACTGATTTAAATGCAATTATTTATACAACACATGCAGCAGAGAAAAATAAAGGCCGCTGTAACAGATCTACTCCATGATTAACAGACTAGATCTAGTTAGGTTACATTTTAGGCGTTTTCTGTGCTATTCAAATTTTATTAACAGCTCTTTCAAGCCTGTTATTTCTCCTTGTTGTCAAAATACTTCTATTAATGTGGTTAGAATGAGCTGCTGAGATAATACTTTTAGCAGAAAGAGCATGGTGGTACCATAGTTGGTCTTAATTGTCTGCGTTAGGTAATTTCCAGTGTGAAACAAGGAAAACATCAATTGGCACAGACTCCAGTAAAAACAGATACATGCCATTTCAGTAATTGTTCCAATTTGTAGAGGTTTATGAGGATACATTTATTGTGTGACATTCACATCTATTTCATGTTTGCAGTTTAAAAATAAATAGAATCCAATACAATATCCTGTTACAAGCATCCTAATGGAATTAAATAAAAAGGTGAAAATAGCTTCCGGCGTAATTACATTGGGTGTCATGGTATACTGGAAATGCTCTGTATAATTTGAAGGCCACAGAAGGAAATATGCCAAAAGCGCAATAATTAATACAATAAATTACTTAAAATCATCTACATTATTGGTGCTGAGAAGAAAAAAAAAAAAAATAAAACCCCTCTGGCACTGTGAGGCCCAGAAATAATGGCTAGTTAAGTTTTCTTTAAAGGCAATTGCACAAGAATTGGGGATTAAGGCACTGGTTTATTGTAGTATCATTATCACCAATGCTTTTTTCCCACTTTTATCTTCATTAGAGATAGAAGAGTAGAAACTACTTTGTGTGAATGACAATACATAGGATACTGCCTGTTCTTTATATTCCAGAGAAATGTAAACCACATGAGATTGTATTTTTAAAGGTGGTAGGATGTGGCATTTCATGTATGAAGAAACATAGTGAAGAAATCCCTAATTGAGACAAAGGTGCAATGAAAGATAGTTTGCGTTCCTGTAATTAAGGGCCATTTATAACAAGTAGTGACACGAGACTGAATTTAGATTGCCTTGGCAAGCTTTATCCTTGCATGTCTTAGCTTCTGATATCTGTGTTTTGTACTTGTCTCTGGGATCAGAAACCAAGCTATGGGAACCCCCGATGGCACATCAGCCTGAGAGAACTGCTGGATCCATCAGCTTCATGGACTAGCAATATAATTGTTCTTTTTGGGTCTCTCAAGTAAGAATAATAGGCACACGCTTTCCCTGGGATTTCACAAGTATTTGCTGAGACCAAGGAAAACTTGCAAGGAAACTTACATGATGTTCTAGGGCTCAGGAAAACTGGGCTGTGCTAATTATCTAACCTTCATCCATTTCTTTAAAACTGATCCTGTCTGCCTGTGTCCTCTCCACGCTGTCCCCTTCTGCTTCTCTCCTCTCTACTTCTGTCTGCATTTCTCCCCCCTCTCCTCTCTGTAGGTACAGCCAGTGAGAAAACCAAAAATACAAATCTCAGGCCCAGCAAGTCATTGCTGTGGACAGTGGACCTCTGCTTTTCAGGCACACTAAGTACAAGGTCTCACTCAGTCTTTCAAAACCCAGCATGAACGTGTCTGGTAGTGTGGGAAGTCTCAAGAAAACCCAGAGAATGTAGATTTTTTGCTATAATAATTTGAGGGGCATCCAGTTACCAGCAGGCTATTTTGCTTTTATTTCTAAAATACAGCACCAATATAACAAAGGCTTTCTGCAATGTAATTTTCTCTGCTTTCTCTAACGAGTAATTCATTACAGGTTTAAAAGGAATGAAAATAGCATTAATTAATTAGCATGCCAAGCTCTAAAGTGAAACTTTAAATCTCTTTTAGTGTGTTAAGGTTGTCTCTGTTTTATAGCTCAACAGAACTTGGAAGCATTGGTTAAAACAATACAAAACACATAGAAGTTACTTATAAAAAGAATTAACACTTTAGTTTAATTGGTTTCACCTTTGCATTTAGAAAGGCAATAGAGTAAAATTGTCACCTGTAATTACTGAGGTCTAATTTTGTTTACTAGTTAGATCATTTTCAGCTCATACTATCTGTCAGAAAGGAGAAAAATAGAAGAAGGTAAGCAGCATTTTAAAAATAAAATTTTATTTGAATGTCTATTTAAATAACATTGTGAATATTTGAATGCCTTCGGGATATATAATGGAGTTTATGAGACATTGTAGTGTTTAGTTTTAGTATTGGCTTTATTTGCCACAGAAGAAAGAGAACAGTGGTTCATTGTTAAGAATGAAAAAGACCATTGTGTTGCATTTCCCACATTTTTTGTGTACCCTTTCCTCCACCATCTCCTACCTTAAAAAAATCAGTAACAGGCCTTGTTAGGAAAAACAATGATAAAACAGATTCAGAAATTTAGTGCACTAAGCTCATGATCTTAAAAATCAACTAACCTTGATTTCTGGAATTTTCAAACCTTCCAATGCAGCACAATTTCGTCATCATCCAGGTTTGAGCTTTCCATGTCATATGACCTGTAAAACTTAAATTAGAATATCTTCTACCAGAAGAAAAAAGGTAAAATTTTGGGAACCTGAACTTTGCCACCCATCTCCTGCTGGAATCTGGATTGAATTGCAATTCAAAGAAGTTTCAATGGTAAATACTAACAGGTGTTTATTACTGAACAACAGACAGTTAAGTGTTGGACAGCCTCACTTTTTGGTCCCAAAGTAAGAAATAGTTGCCAAGACTGAATTAGTGAAGGTACCGTGCTTCAGCAGAGCGAGAGGAAGTTCTTTTGAATATCCTGTCTGCAAAAGTTTACCTCTCACACAAACAGTGTGTTGGGTACACTTTAACTTTTGCAAGTACTATCATCATTCGTTAGCCATAATGGAGTCAGTCATCAAGCGACAGAACCCAAACATGCTTCTCGTGAGGTTGTGAAATTCTGAAGGAGAGAATATATTGTGCTATTTAGAACGTTCTGCCTTCCTGAAACTTCAGACCTATTCATTTCCAAAGCACTGAAAATAATGTCTCTGCTTTTCTCCCATCTGTTCCACCCAATAGATTCTTGAGTGCGGAATGCCATGAAGCCTGGGTAATTACCTGACAGTCCTCAGCCACCAATTAGTTGTTACTATTGGTATTTTCTGTGGTGTTTTAAAGGTTCCTGTTTTCTGATGGGTGTGGTGCCGTGCTCCCTGAGAGATTTGGGGATATACTGGTATGTGCTAGATACTGGTTAGTAATCGATGAATATGATTGTTTCACACATGACTCTTGCATATGTTACTAGTAAGAACAGAATTTGATTTGTAGATTTTTATGTTCATTCTAATGCAGATTTTCTGTTTTGGTGAATGCTTTTCTCACTTATTGGTGAAAGGGATAGCAAGGAAAGAATGAGTATGTTGGGTAAGAAGATTGGATTTTGTTTTGATTCCAATTTAGAATATAAATTTTACAGCGTGAAGAGCCTGGGCATTTGTTTGTGCCATGGGACAAGTCTTAAATGAGGCAAAACTAGTAACCGCTGTTGAATTTGCAGTGCTTCTGTGGTAAACTTTTGAAAAGCGTCTGAAGTACAGATCCTTTTAAATTAGAACACATTGTACTGCTGACCACCTGAAGCCTAGAGGAGGTTAAGCAGACACAGGGTACCCCTGTAAGCCCATCCTGTTCCCAGTCTGTACCACATACGGTTCATGGTTGCACAGTACATAGTCCACAGGTAGTCTTAGCCTAGACATTCACTTTAATGACAATTTAAATAGCAAAACATTAAAACTCATCCTAAGCTCTTCATTATCACCTGGCCCAGTGTTTAACTAATAGGTTTTCTCTACCACAACTTCTGTTTCTTCTGTTTCTGCTACACCTTTATACTCTAGCTGGTGTTAATAAGCTCTAATGCCAACATGAGGGAAGAACAGCAAACGTGGGTGACTGGCTTGCCAGAGAAGCTATACTATTATTTGGGAAGCCCTATAAATCCAGTGACTCCTGATGTCCTGATCCAGGTTTTGAAATGAATTTATGCATCTAAAAATCATGCTACACTAGAGCTCCTTCTAGTCTGGCATATAGGCTCCCATATAGTGCTCGCTGCTCTGTTCCCTCAGTGTAAATCTCTGGTGCTTGTGTCCTGTATTCAACAGATTTCTTGGGGTATCAAGAAGAAGCAACGATTTTTAAAGGGTCGAGGTTTAAAGGAGTTATATGCTTAGTCTTATACATGCTCCTATTGAAATATTTTGGCCAAAGCTTTTATTGTTCTTTGTTAGTGTTTAAAAATAATAAAAAAATCTGTTACTTCCATGGAAATGAAAGTTTCATTGCAACACTTGCTCAAACTGGAGGCATGCCAGCTCTTTATGCCTGAATCCTTGAGGATGAAATATAAGCACTTTTCCATCTTTTTCCCCTTTCCAACTAAATTACACTGACTATAGTGGTGTTTGTTAATCAGTTTTAAATTGTACTGGCACCATTGTCTTGTGAAACCCTGGCTGCAGAGTCTTGCATTGATACACTGGCAAACAGAAAGCTGACAGCTGGCCCTTTTTCAGGAAAATATAGTCGTGTTTTCTGATCACTTGCTCGTATGGCTGTCTTTCTACGTGTAAACAAAGGGACAGATTCGAGTCTCAGCTACACCATTATAAATATGAGAATGTCAGTGGGCGTCAAAGGAATTCTTTTGAACTCAGAAGTGTAAATTGGTGCACATTCTGGTCATACAGTTAATTTTAACATAAGGGGAACAGTTGGAAACATTGATTTTTGTGAAATAATCCTGCAATGGTTTTCTGTTATTTCAAATATAAATGGATGCTTTATCAGATATTTCATGGTTGGAACTGGGATTGAATATCTGATGCAGAATTTAAAGTTTAGTGACAATTCCAATATGGATTTAGGGGGAAAATATGTTTCTCAGAAGACTGTGTACCCATTTGTACATTCATTCACGCTTTTATCTTTGGATTAACATATAATATCCAGTTGGCTGACATATGATAAGATGGTGCAAAGTAATTTTAAAACGTGGCACAAATAATTTTAAAACGAATTTCATTTCCAGTGAATGGCAATAATGCAACTTTTAAGGGAAGCTCAGAACAGGCTGAGTTCATTAAATGGGGCACCGGCAGGAAGTGAACTGCTCTTTCCTGCATGTGGATTTTATCTATGCTTACAGGAGAGTTCTTATTTTTTATTTGCACACCAGAACACTGCAACAAAGGTGTCTGTTGCACATTCTTTATTCATTTTGCATGCAGATTTTGCATGTGATATCAAAACCCAGGTCATATAATACACGTACGAAATTGCAGTGCAAAACAGTTATGGGAATGCAACCCTCAGAGCAGGTTTTGGGGCACATCATTTGTTTTAGAGCCCTATCTAAGTGCCTAAATAAATGCTTGACTTTTCAGAGCCTCTGAGCAGACCTAATTTGCTTTGAAGTCATGGGAAACTGCAGACAGAAACTGATAAAGCCAAGGACAAAACTAACGTCGTTTCCTGACTTAATTCAATTTTTCAGCCACAGGACTATCCTTTTGTTTGTACTATCACACAATCAGAACCAAATGCATTAGATGGAAGTGTTGCACCTGCATAATTTAAAAATGAAAGGTGTTTCACAGTTCTCTTAATTGTGCCATGGCCTGCTGGGTGTTTTTGTATTTTGCTGTATTTTGCTTGCTTATAAGGCTGGTCTGTGACAGCCTTCCTCATATGAATGTCACTTTTTTTCTGCAAGAAGTCCCATTGATTTGTAAAGAAAGGGTGGACAGTGTGGGTTTTACCAGTTTAAAATAAGCGGTATCATGGAATACACACGTTGGAGGAGATAGAGGTGGGAGATTTATAGCTAATTCATCAATCTACTAAACGTGGTATAGAATAATTTCAGTATTTTATGGAGAGTAGCTGTACTTTGCTTTTTTATGAAAAGAATTCCATCATTTTCTGTGGAAGATATCTCACTTAGTGGTAATCTTATAGGCAGAAATAGCTCGCAGTCTGTTGAAATAAGGAAATAATCATGAGGCATCAAAGTACTTTTTTTAAATGGAGACTTAGAGAGAGGGTGAAAGGGCATTGATGATAACCGAATGCTGGTGTGAAATCTGTCTTCAGGAGTAGAAGAGTGACCCAGGAGTGGCATTTAGCAAGCGCTGCTGTTCGACTGTCTTCATGAATTGCGACAAAAAAAGCACTGCTGTTTTGTTATCTTTGTGGATTCTATCTATGGCACTTGGTAATTTAAGGTTAGATGAATTTCATGCTTTTGATCAGAGATTCGATCTCATGCCTACTATAGAGCAGAAATTTACATTTGATACAAAGAGCAAAGATAAACAAGCTTTTTCTTGTTATGTGTTACAAAACAACTGCATTAAAGGAGTTGTATTCAGGCTGTGAAGTCCATATCTGAAAAGTTTGGAAACGCCGAAGTAAAGACTGCAGGTGCACGTATGTGCTTAATCTCTTCCTTAGATCATGCTGCTCACTTGCTAGCCAGGATGCACGTTGTGCATAAGCATATAGTGCTAGATCCAGCTCTCCTAAATTCTCAGTCTACACTGAATACTGCTAAATCCTACAGAGCAATCAAGCTGTCTACATGTTAGCGCTGCTTAAGCCGAAGCGTGTCAGGTTTGGCCTGAAAATACTTTGTTGCTTAAGCAACTAAAATGCTGAGAAGCACCTTGTTGGGGAAGAAATGTGCCTATTCTGTGCTAAAGTTCCATTGCTGTCTAGGTTTATGGGGAGAGTTGCCTAAATTCAGGTAATGGAGTGGCTTCTGAAGATGGAAGCTGAGCCTAGAAAAAGGGTTCTGGGTATTTGCAGCTTGAAGAAGTTGGGACCTACACGTGTCACTGAAATGTGATGATTCCAGAAGGTAACTTTGCAATGAAAAAAGCAGAAAAAATATTGTGGTACAATATGATATAAAAAAGCTGGGAAATCAGCATTTGTTTAGGATGACCAGATGGATGGTTTACGACTTAGACTACGATTTAAACAGTCTCCCAGAAACTGTCACTCATACATATCTATTTTCAAATTGGAGTTTAAAAATTTGTGATGATTACATAGCTGTATGTTTCAGATATTTTATCTGAGGGTTTAAAACAAGTAAACCAGCATGAAGCTGTGTGACTGAAACTAATTGCATCTTTGCTTATTACATGATTTCTTTAACAGTTCATGTTATTTAGACTAAAACAGACTGTGAAATAATATCCGGCAAAGAGTTTCAAACAGATCTACATTAAAAAATCATATTGCAGGCTTGTGCATCATTTGTATCAAAGTCTACTTCTCCATGATGTCTCAAACTGGGCATCCAGCAGTTTGAGTTCTACTTACCGAATTCTTGATTATTCTTCTCTTCATTTCATTTTATTAATAATCCTGAAATAAATATTGCCAAAATAGAAGCTTGGGGTTTGTCTCTGGGTGTTTCATATATATTTGTTCTTACCAGTGAACAGTTTTTATTATCCTGTCTGTTGTTTTCATAGTCTTCCAAGTTCATGCCTTGCTGCTATGATTTTCTGTTAATTTTCTGCCTTGCTTCTCATATCCTGGAAAAGTATGTTGCACCACTTTTCCCCTTAGCTAACCTAACCTTCCATTTCACATCTCTGATAGATTTTAATTGCTTTTGGTGATATTTGAGTTCATTTTACAAAGCTCCTTACAAGGGATATTAATTGCAATAAAAAAATCCCAGTGTACCAGTTTGACATAATAATCTATAATGCTTGAATGGGTTTATAAAGAATACTGAAAATGTGAATGCCGGCATGACCTACATGTGAGACAAAAGCTATTCCCTTAGGGAATAGAGAAAATTTGCTTTTGTCTCATACATTATGCATTTCCTCTTTTACACCCGATTTCCATGAAAAATATTTTTTGTTATGTATCAAAGAGTTGTTGAAGTTGTGAGTGGAGTATTTGGCTCAGTTGTTGGGATGTTAGCATTCTGCTAGGATTTCTGCAGTCTCGGTTCTTTGTTTCCTATTACCTATTCATAATTTCTATTGGTGGTCTTCAGTGCTTTTTTCTGAGTAGAGTTTTCTCTTTCTTCCTTTATTCTTTGAAGAGTGAATGCTGCTGATTCCTTTTTGTTGGGGAAGATCCACAGAAATATAGGAAGCTTTATAAACAAAAAATATACTGTAAATGTTTCATTGCTGCAACCCTGCCAGTGATTAATAATTAGCCACATTATGTTAAAATGCAAACATTATTTAGTTCTCACTGACCTCTCCAAAACTGATGGATTGATTCCTTGACAGGCAGAGAACAGGGCTGGCCTCTTACAAGTACTGCATTGTCTCTTCAGACACTCTGCAGGATTTACGAGCAGAACTTGTAGTTAAGGGAATAGTTCAAGGTACAATGGCTATTCAGACCCTATAAGCAAGAAATCATCTTTGCCACAACACTTAAAGATATCGTCCCTTTATGACAACTGAGTTGATAGGGATGGATTTTTCAGCTAATTTATACTGAAGATAAAAAGATATAGATCAGCACTGCGCTAATTTGTTAGTGTCTTCTCTAATTTGTTGCATATTGCTTTCCTTTTTCAGGTTGTAAAATAAAAGAAATTGGGGAAGGGTCTTTGAAGAGGTTGTAAATCTCTAATTCTGCATCGCCTGGTCTTCTGAATAGACATGTGTTATATGTTTTAAATAATAGAAAACGAGACAGTTTTCTAGATAGGAACATGCCGCTGATCTCTCTAATGGAAGCATGCTATAGTAGGTTTCTTGTTTGTCTTTCTGAAGGTACCTATTTATTTAATAGAGAGTTTTGCTGATGTGCCTCCAAATTAAGTTTTTAATTTAAACCCTCACCTATATCTCACCCCCTAGGATACTGGTATGAAAAATAATGCATGAAAAATAAAATACTCCATAACAATTTGGTAAGCTCAGCACACAGGTGATATTCGGGTGAGCCAACTCCTCCTGAGTGTCTCTCCAGTTTACTAATTGCTGTGTTACGTATTTCATGGACAGTAATCTTTTTTTAGAAAATTGTGTCTATGGTGTACTTGCTCTTAGGTTATTTATCATATGTCATTTTCCCGACAGGATACCAGTAAAACTGGTGCATATAACTGGACTGAAAGACATTGAGGATTTCATTTTTGTTCTAGTATTATTTGACAATATTTTTCTGGATCTCTAATTTGCATATTTACATTTTTATATTAACAGGCAAGTATTTTTTTTCAACTGTCAGCAAAAAGAGGTATTTATGTCACTTTACCTTGTACAACCATATTTATAGCATCTAATTTACCACAGAGGTATTGAGTTTGATCATTATTCAAATCAGAGTATGACTTATTTTGTAGCAAAGGGCCCAAATGGGTTGTTATTACAGTGCCATTGGCTAACATGAATGCTGTAAAATATATCGCTTGTGTATTAACCAGAACATGAGAGAAAACACTGGATATTCGGCTTGCTGTGTAAAAATACAGGAGCAGTAACCTGACCATGTGAGGAAAGAGCGAAATCAGCAGAGAGTGGCCTGTAAGGTTGTCAGGCTCTGAATAATGTTTGAATGAGTGTGAAGCAGGAATGTTGTTAGATGATGCATGTGATGTACAGGAGCCTTATGCCACTTATGGCATGGAAATATCGCTTTTCTATCAGATGAGTTACTGTGTGTGTCTAAACCCTGAATATCACTCATCTGCACCGCATTGTGTTAGCTGTGGTGTGCTGTATTTCCTGCCTCAGAAATTCTGATGAATATTTTATTAGGGTTTTTTTTTTTGNAGGCATTGCCCGTTCTGGCTAACTTTATGATTGGGATTATGTGAGAAAAGCTAATGGGGGAATAGCAGCCACTTTTCCTCTTGTGAGAATAACTGCAGTACTTACAGTGGCTAAACAAGTTATATTATTAGAGAAATTCTTTTCTTTAAGGGCTAATCCTGATCGGCAGCGCTAACCTCTAACAAGGTGTTAAATGCCACAGATTCCTGTTAACTTCAGTGGGAATAGTATTTAAGCCTTTAAATTGCACTGGAGCACTGGATGCAGAAAATCTGTGGTGTTTATGATCAGGAAGGCATATCACTGCTGTGTCCTTTTTACTGTTGAAGATGTGAAATTCTTATTGAAGGATGTATTCTGTTCCCAAGGGTGTAATTCTACTGTTGTGGTGGTTTTTTTTTAACTTGTTCAAGATTCTTGTTACTGCATAATCAGTCATTTTAACTACGCGTTTCTGATATATTAGTCTCTTTAGCTGTTGCGTATGTCTGTTCGCCTGTGCTTTTTCACATGTCTCCATATTCTTGAACGTCCTGTTTCCTTTGATGCCTAGCTTGTTCTCATTCTTATTAAAACTTTGTCAACATTATTACAAGTAATCTATAATCCAGCCCTCTCTTCTTGCTCTTGGCAATTAAAACACAAAGGAAAAACAGACTCCATAAAATAAAAAGGACACGAAACAAATGATATGATATACTCACTTGACAAGCAATCACCTCTAAAGAAAAATATTCCCTCTATTGTTATCTCTTGTCCTTTCTTATTCCCCATCATGCCAGTTGTGATAATTTATGGTTATTATGACTTTCAAATCCTTCAGCTCCTGTCTACATGAAAATAGGAGAGATTTTCAAAGGCACGAATGATGGATTCACACCCAGTTCTTATAGAAAAGATTGATTTCTGCTCCTTACGAGTACACAAACAGCATGAGCATGTGCAACTCTTTCTCATTGTCAAGAGGGATTTTGCTGGTTTGAGACACTGAACTTCAAGAAGATCCCAATAGGAGAGTAGCCCCCCCTATGGCTGTGATCAGTATCCTATGTTAAAGCCAGTTTGTTACTATAGTTTGCCTATAAATATATGCTCTTATGTTTATGTAGGTGTCATGACTTGACTCAGCTGGCAACTAAGCACGACTCAGCCGCTTGCTCACTTCTCCCCACTGGGATGGGGGAGACAACCGGAAGGGTAAAAGTAAGAAAACTCATGGATTGACATAAAAACAGCTTAATAGGTAACGCAAAATCCACATGTGCAAGCAAAGCAAAATAAGGAATTAATTCACTACTTCCCATGGGCAGGTAGGTGTTTAGAGCCATCCTCAGGAAAGCAGAGCTCCATCACGTGTAATGGTTACTTGGGAAGACCAATGCCATCACTCCGACTGTCTACCTCTTCCTTCTTCCCCTTCTTCCCCCAGCTTTATATACTGAGCATGATGTCATATGGTATGGAATATCCCTTTGGTCAGTTGGGGTCAGTGTCGTCTCCCAACTCCTGTGTCCCCCCAGCTCACTCGCTGGTGGTGCAGTGCGAGGAGCAGAAAAGGCCTTGACACTGTGTAAGCACCGCTCAGCAGGAACTAAAACGTCCCTGTGTTATCAACACTGTTTTCAGCACAAAACCAAAACACAGCCATGTACGAGGTACTATGAAGAAAATTAACTCTACCCCGGCCAAAACCAGCACAATAGGCCCTACTGGCAACAGTAATGTGGGGGCAGGAACACAATGTCTGCCCATACAGCTCTGGTTTTATGAGATATTACTACTATATCTGACTTTTATTTTTAAGCCATCTGAACTACTACTAGTATCTATCCTATCTTCTTTTTTTTCTATGCTGTGCAGTAGTCCTACAATTTCCCTGGTAAAATGCCTCATTCTAGTAAATCTAGCTCTGAACACAAATCTAATTTGTTGTTGATGATGGTTAATAGGGTTACCTTAGGTGTTGTGAAGCATTGCCAGATATGGAAGTTACAATCCTAGGGGTTTTTTTGTTCAGCTCGACTTGCCAGCTAGCACTCAGTGCAGGAGGCAGGAACAGGGTTGGAGAGGTGGAAGGTGACTTTCAAGTTACAATTAAGTTGTCCTGACCTTGGGTCAGTTAGGGCTAGTTTGCTCCCCAGAATTATCTGAAACAGTTTCCAGTCCACTTCTACTCATCCTGTGCTCACAGGATACCTTCTTGGAAAGCCATGAAATTTGCCTCATGGGTACGGTCTTTTCTCCAGTCCTATTAAATGCGACTGGAAAGAACTCCTGTTAATTTTCAAACTCCGGCCCAGGATGTTTAATTATACAAGAAACTGGACAAATGGGAAGAAATGTAACCGACAGTCACAGAACTGAATGTCTGCCAGCACCTTCCCTTGAAATGACGCTTCCATTTAGAGGCATCCATTTCCAGAATATCGTAAAAGTCATACAAGAGTAGGCACTATTAATAAGTAGGTGGAGTAGAAGTACAGCTTCAGAAAACATTGTTCTGATGAGCAGCATTTCAGCCCTATGTCTAGGTGTGCTTGAAGGTGGGCCACTATGTATATCTGTAAAGGAATGTCAGAGAGGAATCTGACAGGAATGGCTAAGAAGAGCTGGAAATGATTGGAAGTGTTTGAAACTCTGTCTCCGACTGCATTGACGCTAATCAGAAATCATTTATACTAATGCCTTTATGCTGATATCTTAAATACTTTCGGTGTGTTACCATCATAGTTAAAGTGGGGATGCTATTTTTAACACGATAACACCTGACAGCTCAGTTATTATCAGGACTTACTGTCTGATTAGGTGGTTATAGTCCAGAAGCAAAATTACGGGTCAGCAAATTTTTGATGGAAGTCCTTACCTGTACTGGCGATCGTTGTTTTGCAGCCTGTTAATGCTGGTGTTACATAGGTTGTTATGCTAGTTGCAGTGGTGCTGTAATTTGTATTAGTATAAATGCAGCAATTCAAACCTGTATGTGGCATTTTTGTGTTTGTTCACAGGTGATCTATTACCTAAAAAGGGAATAATTGTGTTTTTATCTATGTCCAGTACTTTTTATGAATAAGAAAGTGCACTTTTAGATTATTGTGAACTTCTAGCCAATTGTGACTGACTCAAGAATGGGAGAAACCTTTCCTGTGTAAAATACCTTGTAATATCCTAACATGAGCTGCAAAATATCTGTTCTGGAAAACTCAAAATCTCTTGTGTGTGAACATACAACCCTGAAATTTGGACTGATTTTACTGATACACTTTAAATGAAATTTTGGCCTATTTTTATTTGTTTTCCATCTATACAACTTTGAAGACATCCTTAATGTGCTGTTGGAATGGTATGGATTATAGGAGAGAAGAAATCATAAATATACATACTGCAGAATCTGCTTTGACAGGAGTTTTTGTACCTGATACTGTGTTTCTAGAGCGGGATATTGCTGCTCTGTTGACGTCCTTTGTTCACTAAAGGGCATTGAGTTGGTAGTGGTGGGCAGTAACTCAGTGAATTGTCCCATTGACTACGTCAACATTACACCTTTGAGTAATGGTTCACCAGCAGGACTAAGATAGTCACAATCTTGTTGAGTTTGAAAAGGCTTGATAAGGGCAAGAACATGCCCATTATAAAACACTCATTTTAGCTCATGCTTGTATCCCCTTAAGGAACATTATGTGCTATGTGTAGACTTCATTTTACCTTCCCAGCTTCAGCAACCTTTGGAGTCTGCCTCTGGCTGAAATTAGATTGTTATGGTTGTATGTGAGAAGAACATAAGGATATTGGTATAAACCATCTAATGTCCATTTTAAAGAATCCCCCTTCCTTGGACTGTATTCAATATTAGGAAGTCCTTCTACTTACCATGTGACATATGTCATGAGCTGATGATATACTGCTTTCAGTCAACTAATTAGGTGTGTTTCCTCCTACTCCTCAGGTAGCCTGGGGTGGCCATAAACCCAAGTAATTGGTGAAGATGGTGCTGACAACATAAAATATTTAGAAAGAGAGTGGTGTTCACACAGGTAAAAAAGCTTAAAAAATTGAGATTTTCAACAGTGTTATATCAATTCAATTTAGACAGAGCGCTCCACGTTTGTTCAGAGTACTTTTTCACACTAATTAGATACTCTTCAAAGGCCTAATTACCATTTTGAAATTACTTCTGTATCATGGATGGATACCAAAATGGTAATATCTTCACCACTATGTGCTTTGTAGATGCCCTGTAGATACAGTGCAGTGCTTCTTACAGACGCAAAAAGAGTCAGAAGGAAAAACAATTCAGAATGACTTCATTACTGTAATTTCTGGTAATTTCCAGTGTGATAGGATCTTGCTATACTTTGACAGAACTATTTACACATACCTGAGTGTTCAGAGAGGACATGAGAAAGAGGCAAAAATTTAGTTCGGGGGATGTGATGCGTCTTCCACAGTTTCAATCACTGAAGAATGAATTGAAATCAGGAATAATAATAGTATAAAAACCCCTGTGCATGTATGTGTGTTTTTAGTGAGAGGAGAAACAGCATCATAAACTGTCGAGAGTGAATCCAAAATATTTGAGGATCATTTTGCCTGCATGCTAAGCACCTGCAGCAAGGCCAGGCATCTCGGTGTTTGAAGGAGTAACTTTCTACCACCTGAACCGAAACATTCGTTTCGCTTAGTGATGACTGTCACAGCTCAGGGCAGAGTGTGGCTGGACAAGGGGACTGTGTGGCTGTCGTACTGTCCTGAGAGAGGAAAGTGAAGGAAATCATAACTGTTTTAGGCCCTCTGTCCTTTCCTGATAAATCTGGCTACAGGCTCCTCCACACCTGAGATGTAGTTTTGCACCTATCAAATGAGGAGAGGGCACACCAGTGAAAAGTTATAGGTAGTGCAGATAAAGTATTTGTCTGTGCTTTTATGTGCTTCTCTGCTTTTGGATTTTAGCATAGAGTATGTATGTTCTAATGGGCACTTTATTAATCCGAAATGGTCTGCAAATGGTGATGCCTGTAGCCAGTCAGAAAAGCGTAATTTGCAGACTACCCGGTGACTGTTGTCACAGAATGCTTGTCTCTTTCTTTTAAGATGCCATTAGAATGATTTTTCACCCAAATTTTGGGCTAATCCGATTCTTTTGGTTTTGGATATAGTCTTTTTTTCCTGCTAATATGTCTTATTTAAGCTTTAAACTTCGAAAACAGTTGCTCTTTATGAAATGGCTGGTAGAGTGCACTGTGGTTGTACTGCAACTGCACTGTAGTTGGGTAGACAGTGATTTTTTGAATCCTGCAGCTGTTCATCCATTTTATCGACGTTTTATTACCATGAGGCTGAATGTGGACTGCTTTACGGTGCTTGTAGGAATAACTCTCTAATTACCATTGCAAAATGAGGTTTCAAAGTTTTAGCTGGTGGCATTTTCAGGGTTTCTTTCTGGTAACCATAACTCCTCCCTGGTTAACATACAGATATATGCAGTTTTGATGAGACATGCTTGTTGGTGGCAATTCCATTTGTAAGGCATCTATGTGTGTTTTTTTTTCTCTAAATGGAAGAGGCTCTAAATGGTAGGCTTTCTGAAGACGAGGTAAGCCAGCAGATCCAGGCTGTTCCTTTTAGAACATCGTTAGAGCTTTATTTGCACTGTTTAGCAATTTACTTAGCAGGTAATTTATCCTGGCCTTAATTGAAAGTTCTTAGAAAAATTTCCAAATCAAAGGAAATAAACTTGAGAGGAGTCTGAGTTTATAGAATTCCTACACAAACAAACCAGAAAATTTGGTGGTCTAATCTTGCTTTTGGGGTCACAAATGGCCGGTACTTTTATTTTACAATACGAAAGTATTACCTTACTCAGAAGTTGTCATTTTTGGAGGTGGAGTAGGCAAACTCTTGAGATTAGTGGAAGTGATGAACTCTGGCGGAAAATGTATTCAAGTTTGAGGAAATTCAGCTGCTTCGTTAACTATTATTAGCTACTTCGTGACCTGTCCTAATTAAAAAATACATATTTATTAAACATACTTTGCAAACTGGGAAATGGATATTATTTGGCTGTCTAAATATAAATGTATCTAATCCCCTTCAGTGTCAAATGAAAGTTACAGAACAGGAAGACCTGCAGGAATTGGCGTTGCTACAAACTGTTTAAAAAAAAAAACAAAACAGCAAAAAAAAAAGTCTTCTCCCTGGAAATACCTTCTGCTGAATAAAGACTTTTTAATGAAGTTTCGGTTGCTTTAGCAGAGGTGACAAATCGTCATGCTGTGCCTACTGCTTGGTGTACCTGTGTGCAAGAGCTCTACCTCGTCTGGTTTGCGTGGGGACCGTTCTGTTCGGAGCTGTCAGGTAAGCAGAAGGCTGGGGATAGAGGAGGGAATATTGGCTTATGATTCTGGAGCAGACAGGGGGAAGGGGGAGGAGGAGGGCAGCATGCAACAGGCTGCAGCAGATGTAGCCCATCACAGGAGATTTTGCTGCAAGGTAGCAGAAGCTTATGCAAATAATGAAAACACCGAGTGGAAAAATAAACACTCATGTTGAAGCTCTCTTAACAGACTCTTTGCAATACGCAGTTTTTCCATAAATTATTGCATATTTCCTGAAAGAGTCTTCCTGAGTACATGAGATGATAGAGGATTTTTGGCTGCTTTTCTTTTGTTGTGCTTCCAAAGATTTCCTTGGAGAGTCTATGTAGACTTTTGCTGAGTTCACATCAGCATTTTTTGCTAATTGTTCCTGATGCTTCTCCATATTGTGAACTTTTTAGCAGAATAGTAGCAGCAGATTGCCTTCCCTAGAGAGGAACAAAAATGTCTGTTGATGTGATCTAAAAAGAGAAAGGGGAGAAAATACTGCTTAAAATAAATTTTTCCATTTTGGTGCATACAGAATGAGTGGTTAAATGACATCAAAGAACTTAATAATTGAACGAAAAGCCACATATCTTTCACAGTTTCTCCTTGTAAATTGTCTGGGTTTTTGCTAAAACTGGATTACTAGTATGAAATTACTTACCAGAGAGTCTCCTTTTGCAGTGATGCTGACAGATGAACTCTGTTTTGCATTGGTGAGGACAGTGACAAGCTATGACTCTTATAAAGACTCAGGTTGGTACCTTCTCCTCTCAATCTGTGCTCACCGGTTGTATCTGTTGCAACAGACTATCATGAGGACTGTTATTTTTCTTTAGCAGGTTCTCCTCCTTGTCACATCTCTATTCTCTATCAAGCATAATGGAATTCCTGGACACCATTAAACTACAAAAAGTAATGGCCTATCACTACATGTGAGGGCATGTAGCGATAGGATGAGGGGCAATGGTTTTAAACTAGAGCAGGGCAGGTTTAGATTAGACATTAGGAAGAAGTTCTTTACACTGAGGGTGGTGAGACACTGTCCCAGGTTGCCCAGAGAGGTGGTGGAGGCTCCCTGGAGACATTCAAGGCCAGGCTGGGTGAGGCTCTGAGCAACCTGATCTAGTTGAACATGTCCCTGCTTACTGCAGAGGGGTTGGACTAGATGACCTTTAGAAGTCCCTTCCAACCCAACACATTCTATGATTCTATGATTCTATATTCAGAAGGAAAAAGAAAATAGGGCTAGAATTGTTCTAAGGCCTGAAGGAGGCTCATCAAAAGCAGTTCTACAGAACTGCTAAAAGTCTAAACCTACTAACCATTCTGGTATTGATTCATAAAGCTGACATTTTGTATATTTGGTCAACATCAGGTGATGCACACTTTAGGAAAACAACCAAACAATTAGAATTAAGTAGGTGCCTGGGTTGCTTCAGCTGAAAGCTGACCATGGGATGGAAGTGACCCTTTCACATCTGTGACCAAAACCAGCAAAACCAAAAGAAAAGCAGAATCCTTGTGACACCTTTTGGTAACGTATATGTAGCCACGTAACATACATGGTCAGATTCAGGCCTCTGTATACAAAATCTGTAGAGATCAGTAATTTAAGTTTCGGATAGATGTGGGTATTTGGACTCCCCCCCACCTCTGCCTCATTTCTTAGTGTTTTGAGCTGTAGCAAAGTCTGACGGCATGACATGGAATTTTGGGGTCATCTTCCACAATGCTTATTTATGGAGAACCTCCTGATTTGGGGTTTTGGTACCTTTTCTGTAGGCAGCCAAGTGCTTTATGGAATCTAATCCTCCAGTGCACGCTCCAGCCGTGGCACGTGCCACAGCTCCAGGGAGCAGAAACTATGTGATGCGTGTGATAGACCCCCCAGCTGGGTACAAAGCAAATTGCCTAGACCCAGGGCTGGGGATGCAGAATACTGTTATGCTTTTGCTTCACTTTCCCTGTGCAGTTACTTTGAAGTGTTTTTTCCTTCTCAGTCTGCTGGGCAGGACTGCTTGTGCAGCTTTCCTTCTGAACGCATTTTGTGGATAAATTAAGAATTTTCTACTACAGTCTTGTGAAAACCTGTCATGACCCCAAACGATGCAGCAAGTTAAAGCTCACACAGGGCACAGTCTTATAGCTGTGTTTGGAGTCTCTTGGAGAGCAACACTTGCATGTATTTTTCATTTCCCCGGGAATCTCCCTGTGATAGGGCGAGTTGTACTATTTTCCTCTGATGTGCCAATTTGCCAATTGTTATGCCCCAAGAACAATTTTTCATCATCATGTTGTCAACTTTCATTTTTATGCTGTGTTATGCACATGTTATGAGTGTCTTTGAAACGTGACATCTCTGAGTCTTTTTTTGTCTGGCAGGCATTAAATCATTAATGTTTCAAAATCAGATGCCTCTCAACACTAGCAAAACTTGACTGGTTTCTTAAAATTGCTGAGAAATATCAATCCTATTTTTCTAACCCTTGATGACCTCCAGTTCTACCTCAAACAGGTATCTAGTGGTTACCTTTGATTGAGGATTGTTTCTTGTAGTTTTGTATGTATAAGGAACTGCCTTGTATTGCTGAAATCTTGCTACATTGTAGATATTTCTCTCTATTATGAGACAGAGGCACTTTTCACCCGACATGTATTTCAGATTAGATTATTGGAATTCTTTATTTGTCATCTTTCCAGAACCATGCCCTAATCTTTTTTCTTGGGTTTTTTTTTTTTTTTTTGAATCATGCAATACGTCAATGCATTAATTCCCTTAATTTTTAAATGGTTGCCTAACTAAGCCTAGATTGAATTCTATTTATTTATTTATTTATTTATTAGCTATTTTTCACCTTCAGGACCTTTTAAAAACTCTTCCAAAATGTATTTACAGTGTCACTTGCTGGTGATAGACACAGTTTTGCTCATCTTAAAGCTTTAAGTATAAAATTGACTGTCTTGTTCCATTATGCTATTCACAAATTTTATTAAAAGTTTACTTTCTCCATTTACAAAAATAGCTTAGTTAGGCTGGTTATTTGCAGAAGACAGGCAAGAAGTGGAAGGGTACTCTCTACCCTTGAATAATCAGGGAGCACCTGCTAGGAATATATATCAGTAGGAATATTACAGCATTCAGACATTCATGTCCTGTGAACTCCACTGAGAAGCTCTCAGCTTTTTCATTAAAATGAAATGCAATATTTCTGCCTCTTTTCATACTAGTTCTCATCCATTTTTTCCCTTCCTGTTCCCCCTAAAAACTCCCCCAAAAAACTGTTCCCCCAAAAAAGCTACTTGTACCCCAGTAGCTACTTTATCTTTTGCAGGTCCTCATTCCTGCCAAGCAATTTCTTTTCCTCACTTGATTTCTAGTGTTTTGTTGAGTTATCCTTTTGATTTGACCTTCTCAGCTTCTTTTCAGTCTGTAAGACTTTTTTTTTTTTTTTCTTTCCTTATTTTTTTTCCTCTGGCTAGTCCACTTACTCTTGGCATTTTCTCCCTCGGGCATAGCTTTTATCTTTGGGCAAGCATACACAGAACCTTTTCCACAAAGCTTACTTTGAGACAACTTTGCATCAACAGTGAGCAACGTGGAAGTAAACCAAAAGGCAGCGATGCCAAAGTTCAAGGTTTGGTTTTGGCAAATGCTGGAGTTTGTGAGCTCATAGTTCCAGTTCATGAGGAAACCTCTCTCTGTCTGGCCTCGAGCTAGCAGAAGCTTCCCTCTTCCCTCTGCAACAAGCGTTATAGCTAATTTCAGAGCAGTTTTCAAGTGTCGGTCTTTCATTCCTACTGACCGACGCAAGGCAGTAGTCTTTAAATAGTAAACATAAAATACGAAATCCTGGTTGTGTTGAAATAAATGACAGGAATTTCTACTGACTTTGCCAGAAGACTGTATAGGGTTTGTTGTTCCTTCTGACTTTAGGGAATGCAAAACTGGGTTCTGGAATAAAGAGAAAACACTTGTATACATTGTATGCCTTTCAGACCTTTGAAAAGCCAGAGCTTACTGATGTTCTTTTAATTACTGGGCGATGTTGTACAGGAGTGTGAATCCAAGGTACTCGTAGCCCTGGTGGGAAAGATGCTCAGCCAGCTGAGTCTGATTTGTGCTGCAGTTTGAAAAGGCAGCGTCAGAGCCAGCCTGGCTGCTGTTAAATCGCTTTCTAAAGCTACTATTGTAAGTAGCTGGCTGCTCAGCTACTGAAGAATCAGTCTGTAACCAGGGATTCGCTCTTATTTTCCTGAAACTGGTTCAGACAAACCTCTGTGATTTCCCTAGAGAAATCCTTTATGTTCATATTGTTCACTCCAGGTGCACGGCCACAGCAGTACACCTTACTTCCTCGCAACAATTTACTATAGGTGTCAGCATGGGCTTTGCTGCTGTGACTGAGATAATTTGTTCTCTCTCATGAAAGGAAAGTTGAGAATCAAGGATGGTGGAGAGAATCTCATATTACGCTCCAACTAAAACCCATAGGGAGAAGTTAATATTATACAGGCCTTTCTAATTCTGATTTAAAAAAAAAAATCTGTATCAATTGTAATTTTTCCTCCACAACAGCATCTCTGAGCTATCTCGCAGAAACAGTGTGATTCTCACAGGGAAGAAGAGGAAGAGATGGATTACTTCTTTTTGTTACTAGCTTTTGTGATTCGCATTGTCTCCTGCAATAATAATGATGGTAATGATGGTGACAAACCCCTAAGCTTTCAAAAGAGGCAGCCATGCTTCTGTATACATCATGGTGACAGCTTTGAAGTAAAACATTTTCCTCTTGTTCAGATGGTGCATTATGGACCATCTCTTTCTTGTCACTTCTCTTGTCTGGTCTTTAATGGGGTTTTGATGCTTGTTTTTTTCATAAGTGAGGAAACATCTAAACATAACTGAGGATATCTGCTTGAGTGCAGAAACTTGGACACATAAAAGGGAGTTCTGCCTTTACAAAAGAGGGGTTTTGACTGTTTCTAGCTTGTTCAAATTTATTTTAGCATGACAATAACAATGCTAGTAGAGGTTGTTGAGAATCAGTATTTCTGGCTTCCAAATACTTGCTTTTATTTTTCCACAATATTTTTATTATGTCCAAAGTTGACTGCGGGATATGCATATATATGCATCTATACATAAAGTCAACATTTCCTCCAAATAATAAATAAGGAGAAAACTTGCGTTAGATCCTGCAGCTCCCAAGTGGGTCCACTAAGAGCCAAATTAGTCCAGCACTTTTCAGATTTTGTGTCAAACAGCCTGAAAGCTGGCTCAGGGCACGGGTAACCATGGCCACCAGGATGCCGTCTGCCTTGGCCCTATGGCAGTCCAGCTGGGCTGTTGCCCATGGTTTCTGAGGTCCTGAAGCACCAAAATTTTAGTCCCTTTTGTCATCTCTGATGGTCTGTGGTGACTTTACCATGAGTCCCACGGAAAATGGCACAGAATGATGATGAACCTGAAACATTTCAGATGAATGGTTTGGGCTCAACAAAGTAATGCTTTCTGATCAGGTTTTAAGCCGATCTGAGTCTTAGCATTTAGGCGTTACGTGTCTTGAAGACTGGCTTTTGTGAAAATAATTTAAGAATATCTGCAAGAAATCCTTTGAAAGTTTATGTTCACTGTGTATGTGCAGTGTAAAATTGAGCATAAAACTTTAAATAGCTGTGGGCCCTCTAGTGGTCTTCCTGGAGTTGCAGGTTCAGAAAATTGCGAGACTGAAATGTGTCACCTGGTTTATGTATTCCAAAATTTTCTGGTCATATCCAGCAACATCTAGTAGTTTGGAATCCATCTTGTCCTCTGATATTATGGAAAAAGAATGTTGTTAGCATTATCTGTGCACTGTGCCCAAACATTCTTCTACAAATTTTCGTTTATTTTAAATTTTATTACTGTTATTAAGCTCATGAATCTGAACTTGGTTGTGCTCATGTTCCCTATGTATAAAAGTAAAAAAAGCCCTGTATCTCAAAGATCTTCCAGTCTAGATGCAAGTTGTTTTAGTCCATCAACAGTCATCAGCTATAGTTTAATGCTTTTTCACAGGCAGCAACAAACTGGCACCGCTGTGGAAAGAAAAAGTCTCACCTTCCCATTGTCCATGATCAGTGTTTTTATTGCTCTGCCATCATCCAGGCACAATGGACTGAACAAGGAACTGATGCGGAAAAAAATAATAAAAAATTATTTTCTATAATTTCTATAATCTTCTGTAATACACACATCTGCATAAAGAAAGTACATCGATTGATTTACAAATTAACAGTTTAAAAACTGCTCAAGAAGGCTGACTGGAGTGCTAACTGGACCTGAGTCACAGTTAACTTCAGTTTATTGTACTTTCGTATGAGATACATGCTTGCAACCATCCTTTTATGTAGAGATAACAGACTGCTTTCCTGGCAAAGAATGATGATGTGATTAACCCCGCAGTAGGGCTTTTCCATTTGATCACCTACATGAAGGTGTACCTTTCTTCCTACAATCTCCTTTTTTTTTTTTTTTTCTGATTTTGTTTGCTTTCTCTCCTGTCAAAGAGATGCTGCCAGAGGAGAGTGCAAGAATGCCAGCTGTAGTAGAAAATTTGATTATACAAATGTAATTCAGAGTTTGTACATAGTTACAGAAGATTAACAGTGTGTGCTGTGAGAAACGAATGCAGCTTCTTTTTCAGGATCAATAGCTGCAAGCTGATGTAGATCTGTGGGTGAAACACTCAGATAAAACCAGCAGTTGTAGTGTTCTTCTGCCTCCCTCATTTGCTTACTTGTTTTTTACTGAATACTCTACAAAACTCCCGTTTTCCAAGAATCTGGAGAAGATGGTAGAAGTGTATAAAATCACAAGTGGCTTAGATATTTGAACAGGGAGTTCATTGTCTTTTTTATACAGGACCCAGGGGGGATGAAATCGTAACTGCAAGTGGCAGGTTCAAAGCAAGCAAAAAATGGTAATTCACACAGTACATTGGAAAGCTGTAGAAGCTTTTTTGGATATTTTGTGGATATTAAAGGGTTCAAGAATCGATTAGATATGTTTATGAAAAGAAAATCTATGGGGGCTGTTGCCTGTGGCTCAGAAGGTCTGGAAGCCACAAATCACACGAATCAGAGAAAAATATTCTAGAGAACTATTTTTGTATGCTTCTTCTGTCCTTACATTCCTGTCTACATCTGCTACTGGCCGCTGTCAAAGACAGGATGCTGGGCTCGACGGACTTGGCATGATGTTCTTGCATCCTCAGAGAAAATCAGGTTTTGTCTGTTATATTTCAGTTTCATATTTCTTTCAGATCCCTGCTTCCAGACGAGACTCAAACCACACGCAGTAGGCTATCCACCAAGGATTTCTTAATATCATTTCCATCATAGCTGAAACCAAAAGGATGCATAAATTTTGAGGAAAAGTCTTGCTGAATTCTTTCAGACCAAATTAAAACAACCAGCTTCCTCCCCAGCTCCCTTGCCTTCTGGAAATAACAAACTACTGAAGGAAGACAAGCACCTTCTCATTGGTCCTTGAAGACTTACACTTTTTCCTGAATGAAGATAATGGATCTTCCTTAGACTTTTTTAGGTTTCTTTAGGTATCTTTAGGTTGGGGTATTCCGGCAGGCTGCAGGCTTTCTTTGGGTGTGTGCAGATTGAACTATCTGTGTCCTTCTTGCTTTCATTAAAAATGTTTTGTGCTAAGCACAGTTCTTCACTTCAGTGTCCTTGAAGGTCCCTTCCAACCTAGAAGATACTATGATTCTATGAAGTATTATCTTTATACATTTATAAAGAATCAGTATTGTTTTAGGTGTCATGGTCCTATTATGTTGTGCCGTTTTGTTTTCTTCAGATGTCATAGGCTTTTACCTTCTGCCCCTCCCTTTACAAAAATACATGCCTTGTTTTTGTTATCTGATTTTATAAGAATATCAGGAATATTAGGTCCTGTTATGGCAGGAATGCTATTCATGTGAAAGCTGCTGAATCTTCATAAAAAACAGGGTTATGGTCCTTCATGATAACATTTTTCTCAGAACTTTTCCAACAGCTGTGTAATATGAGTTTTAATAAAAACAAATGCATGATTTTCAAGCAGCGTGACTAAACCCCCTTGCTTTGATGGCTGCTGAGGTTTCATTTTTTAGTATTTGAGATGCACAAACCTCTGTATTTGTATGAAAAAGAGACTAGAATTCTAGAATTCAAAACTAGAATTCTTTTTTTTTTTTTTTGAGTATAAAGTGTATTTGCGGTTGCCTTAAATTCCTGCCTAAGGAAGTTGCACGATTCAAGGAAGACAGTGAGTGTAGCCCTTGATCACAGCTGACAAACAGCAATAGTGTGTGGAAGTAGTCAGAGGACAGACTGATAGGGGAGGAGTCCCAAAATATCACATTTCTAGATCTTTCTTCTACGACTGTTCCTGAAGCCATACAGGCACTTTGCCTCCCAGCTAGACTGTGAAAACAGCAGCTAATTTCTAATCATGGTTGTTATTTTGTTTCTCTGGGAAGCTTGGGCTGTATCTTTGGTGCTCACAATTTTAAAATAATATGAAAAGAAGAATTGTGATAAGGAAACTTGGTGATGGGTTTATTTTTGAAAATGTTTTTTAAGCACTAATGAAAGTAAAATCTTTACATTAATTTAGCACAGAGGGGAGGGTGCAAAGCCAACAACATAAAAAGCTAAGAAACAGCTGAACGAGAATGGAAAACACTTGAAGAGCTAAGCATTAGACAACCAGCTTTTTATTGTCTGTGAAAATATTTCCTTTGGTATTTATGAGAACAGTTTAAATGGTCCCTTCGCCATATGGAGGGTTTATAAGTATAAGGACAAAGGAAGAGGAGAAAAGGAAGGAGGAAGGGTTTTAGAAAAAGTAGTCAGTAAAGTACAGTATTATGTTCCTCCTGCTGAGATAAGTAGTTGTTAGATTAAGGAGGTGTTAGTGAAATCATAAGAACATCTCCTTTACTATGCTTTCCAACAGCTTACACAAACCATTAATAAAGGGTTAAACACTTTTGAGGGTTGTATTTGTACCTCCTGGCTATCTTGGTGGTAGGGGGAGCTGTGGTCTGCCTGCCTCGAATAGGAAGAGATCTGATTCTTGCTTTCTTGGCCTTAGCCCCTTTGCCTGCTATGACAGCTAAATGGCACACATACATTAACTCACCTGAACCCCGAAGTGCCTGCTCCACTGGGGAGCTGGGGCCATGATAAGATCAGGTCTTAGGTCCTCTTATGGCAAGGCAGAGTTACAGTGAAAAGAATTTCCTGACAATTGCACGTTAGGGATCTCATCTCTCCATTTTTGAATCTGTGGCAGAACCCATTTTTGCTTGGAGTAGTAATTTTTAAGGAGCCCTCAAATTGAAAAGAATCCCAAATGATAGAAAGTTGATTAGGAGTTAAAGCCGATGTTTTGAAAGCTAAAATATTTTTCAAAGTAATATGTTTCTTAATGCATACAAAAGTCAGAAAGTGTTGCCTGCTTTTTTCAACTTCTGTATTCTGATTTTAACTATTTATGTAATTAAAAATTCAAATGCGAAATACTTTGTTTTTCCTTGTGAGAGAATTTACAGGACTACAATGTTCTCAGTAGATTTTTAAAATAATCAGTGACTTAATTGAGCAAGGAATCCATGATGATGAATTTACATTTAACTGTGTGGTTGCAAATTTTGAATCGCTGCCTTTTTGGTTTTATTCTTTGGTTCAAGTATGTCAAAGATCTTATGCTGTAATACTGACTCTCCAAAGGGAAGATTGGATTCGATATACCTGAGATCTCAAAAGAAAAACTGAAGGGAAAAAAGGAAAAAAAAAAAGTTCTCACCTTTTTATCTCTCTTTTAGGAATAAGCATAACCACAGATCTCGCCCCCCCAGATTTATGGATTAATATATAACCTAAAGGTAGATGAAAGCCATTCAGTTCCTCTGGCTATAAAATTCCAACGTGATAGGGTTATCTCATTAAAGGACATTAACTGACACTGAGAAGTAGAGACCTAAATAAAATGTAGATAGAAACCACTAACTCACTTCACTTGAGCCACTGAAAGATGAACCTTTCTTTTGACCTTCTCAGTTGAAGTTTTATTCATAGAGGAGAGTAAACCATGTCCCAGTCTCCACACGTCTGAACTTGCGTTGTAACAACTAATGCTGTACTAACAACTGGTTTGGTAATAGCTACGTGACTATTCTTGGCTACTTTTTGTCGTGAAGACTCTCCTGGGAGTGCAGAATTTCACAGGCAATACTTGTTTTGCCGAGTTGCACAACAATCTTTTGCTATAAAACAAAAAAAATGTATCTGAACACTCTTCGTTTACTTTATATTCAGATATATGATGACTGAATTAAATCTTTTGGAAATGGTGTCCAGGCCATTTTCTAACACATATTCCCTAGTTGTTCTGCAGGATCACTCTTGCAAAATGGAACTCATGTGAACTATTCAGTCTGTAGGTGATAACATCTTTTTTTTTTTTAATGTATGCTAGCCATACGTTAAAGCTGTTCATAGTCTTTTGCAAAGCTTTTTGGAATTCCTTTTTCACAGAATTTTTTTTGTTAAGTAGAGTCTGAAAATTTTCTTAAGTAGAGTCCACCAACATCATTTGACTTAACAATTACATTCAGCTCAACTGTGTTTTTAATTAATAGTAGTAATTCTAAATTCAGCCCTGCTTTCTTTGTTAGTGCTGTACTGGCAAAATTGGTTTTATTTCTAATTATATTTGTGTTAGCAGCTGTATGCAAGCTAAAATGTATATAATGTGTTCAGAAATTACTACTTTTAGGATGCCAATGCTCGTTTTTATTATTTATTTTTTGTGCCGTTTGAGTAGTTTGTCATCTGAGTAATGTGGAATTGTTTATGAACTTAAAAGACCTCAAAGGATGAAAATGGCCTTCCTCTTTGCCTTTTCTATCAGTTAATCAAGGAATGAAATTAATTCATTCATAGCTGAGAGCTGTTTTGCTAATGCTGACAATAGATAATATAATCATACAGAAAGCCATGATTGCATCTTATGAGGAAAGGCTTGCCTAGTCAGGTTGCTTTAGTGCAATCATGACATCCAGTTACTAGCATTTTGTTAAGGTTGCATGTTAACAGACTCAGATAGCGTGCCCCAGGCTGGGCTGTGAGCTCCAGATGCACTTATTTTTTAAAATTAATCACATTTTAAAAGATTCCTTGATGAACATTAACCTGAGTTTCAAGTCCTCACTATAGACACCAGATGGGTTTAAATATTCAAAGTCCAAGTGTCATATAATCTATCAAGTATTTGTACGATTTGTATCCAGTAGTGGTTTTTTTCAGATGTGAGGACCTATTGTATTCAGAACAAAGTGGAAGACTGTTCTTGTAGGTAGGAGCTTCCATTTTAATTATTAATACAGACTGCCAAAAATGAAACAAGTCAAATAATTGACCTGTAATTTGTGTTAGAAAATTCCTTTCCATGGCAGTGTGCAGAAGACAGAAATGTTACGGCCAACAGAGGCTTAACATTTCCAATATGTTGTCTCAAAAGTAGTTACCAAGTGCTTGTTGACAATGTCTAGAATCTATGAAAAAAGATCATTACAATATCGCAGCAACTTGTCATTGAAATAATTCTTTGTAGTACTAAGATAATGGACATTATTGAATGGCAACATTTTTGGCAGTACATATTGCTTAGTCCTTGCAGATAGTCGTGTTCATTATGATCAAGAGGTAAGGTAAGTGACTATGGAATGACTTTGCAAAAAGTGAACATTTAAGAGATAAGGTTACCCAGTAAAATACCAGATTAAATGCCAGATCATCCTTGCTAACTCTCTAACAGTCTGCCTTTGGTTATTTTGGGAATCTGTCCTTGAACAGGAAATCTTCAGATGTACAAACAGCTGCTTTACTACTTCAGCTGTAGTAAATAAGACTCTATGATGAGCATCTTACATACTATTTTCTTAGCTGTCAGCTCTTGGAAGTTCATAGTGAGGCTGTTGTGGAATCTAAATCAGGTTTTCCTGTAGACTATTTATCTAACTGCAATTAAACCCCGAAGAACTGAGTTGGTGTGAACTGGCACAGCCATCTTTACTTTTGTGAAGGTGTGTTTATCTATTTTAGGTGGGTGGATAGGTTGCTGCTCCATTCTTTGAAATTTCTTGCACATTTGTTTAGATACGAGGTGATGACCAAACACTGTAATTTCAGAGTTGGAGAATTTTATGCCCATTTTTTATTCAATGTTTCATCTGCCTTCCAATTAAAGGAAGTCTACCTGTTGAATGGGTTTGCAGTAGTAAAAGCAGAGAATTTTTCAAACAAATGGGATTAAATTTATATGACTGTGTTTCGAGAAGCCCAAGAGTTACAAGCAAAGAAGCCATATGATTTTGCAAACCAAAACTTTGAAGGTGAAGAGGGATGCCATTTATCCTAGCAAGTTAACCCAGCAACATAACAGACCTGAAGCACTTACTGTTCTCCTGCAGCCATTATTTCCAGTTCAAATTGCCTGTAACATTGAATTCTTAAATGTGGAGTTAGGTACAACAAAACCTCTCTTACCTATTCTAGAATATTGAATTATAGATCTGAGTCCTGCATCAGTGAAATCCAAAGAAACATAATTAGGCTAGAATTCTAAGGTATATTGGATGTTGTTGCAAAATTGCTGTAACAAATTCCTGCACTTCAGTATTTTGCTCCTTTTCTTTTGGTGCTAAAACTGTTTGTTGGCACCCCACAGAAAGTCTTCTACAGTTGGCCGCCATATGTAACCTGGAGACAATCTTCAACTGTATAGTACATCAAACTAGGTGCATACGTGCTAGTCGTCTGTGCAGGGTACAGGAACTCACATCGGTGCCTTGGATGCAATGACCATTGGTCTTTTAATGAGGAAAACAAGGAAAGGTTGGGTATTTGCTTGCTATTACCTATATGTAGCATGGTCGTAATAGTTTCTCATTCAAACAGTCTTAGCACTAATGAGACAGTATCTACTTTAGAGACTTTTCCAGCGATTGATCTAAGTTAAATTCATTCAGGATATATGTCATTGCTACATTGTCTGTGGAAGTTGCCACTTAAAACAGTTTTCTCCGATCAGCATATGTTACCGGTTTACCTCCAAACGTAAGTTTACTCTGCATCTGAGCCTCAATTTTATCCCATTTTACTGGACCAAATTAAACTAGAGATTTCTAGATAATGGATGATCATGTTGTATACAGCATTGGACTGCAGTGTGTAGGAAAACCAAAATAAACTATGAGTTGTTTGATTACTTGGGTTTTTCACTTTAGTCTCCTAAGTTCATTCTGGAAGCAATGATATTGTAACACAGGTTTTGTGGTTTCATAAATCATTGAATTTGATATATAGTTTTTCATTATCAATTGTATTTACAAGTTCTGGTCTTATTTTTCTCATAGTTAACTGTAGATAACTACATGTAGCTCAGAGAGGATTCAGTTGAAAGTTACTTTAATGTGTTGTGAGTTATTCAAGGAGATATGACATATGTAAGTGTGGCTTTTTCCTGTAAGAAGATGAAGTCAAGCTGGGAATTAAAACTGGCAAAATGACAGCGAATATAAAGCCTCTGCGAACGTTCATATTCTGAAAATATAGAACGTGCATTTTTGTAGCCGTAAATTTCATGAAGATGATGACTTTAATTACAGGAATTCTACACTAATGAAATAGAAATCTGATCTAATAAAGATAAAAAATATCGGTTATATTTTAGAGACGATACATGTATAAAGCTCTCTTGCAGCTAATCCGAAGAGAAATTTATTGACAAATTTACATATAGAGGTCTGTTCGATATACAAAACATAGCAAAGTGCCTTTTTTAAACCAAAAAATGATTTTCAATTAACCTACCATATTGGGACTTGGTTTAATTCTTATTTTCACATAAACCACAGGATTAACTTCGTGAATGTATAACTTCTATCAGCTGAGTCATTCTTCACGTTGAACGTGTGATTAGTAACCTTTCTGTAGATATCCTGGTTAGTAATCGGCATCTCATTATATACTTTCACCAGAGCCTTCATCTCACCCTGTAATGATGCCTGAAAAACAGGTTAGATATTTCTGCTAATATAGGTAACTGATTTTGGACAGACATGGCAAAGACATTTCCTTTGGTTAAGTTGAACTTTCTTCATTGGTGTATTTTTTGAGATAGTCTCCAAGGATTTGCTTTGCCTGGGGTATTCTTTATTTTCTGCCTTGTGCCTAGATGTATGTAAAATATTACTTTGGTTATTATGCAATGGTACCTAATAATTCTATACAATTCTTTATAGGTTTGGAAATGATAAATAGTACCAGTTGTCAACAGTCCGTATTCAGGATGGATATAGTTATGAATATTGTTGTATACTTCATGTCTCCAGAAGCTTTGTTTTTCTGTTAGGTTCATTTGAAGAACCTTTGCTTGGCATTTAGGTTCTGGTTAATGGTAAGAGCTGACTTCACTAATGAATACGTACAAGTACAGTGAGTCAGCTGGGCGTTGTAGAGGTTCCTAGCATTTGAACATTATGTGGGTGTGGGTTGACCTTGGCTGGCTGCCAGATGCCCACCCTGCTGTCTATAACTCCCCTTTCTCAACAGGACGGGGAGAAAACAAGATGGAAAAACTCGTGGGCTGAGATAAAGACAGGGAGAACACTTACCAGTCACAGACAAAACAGGCTCGGCTTGGGAAAAGTTAATTTAATTTATTGCCAATTAAAAATAGAGTAGGATGGTGAGAAACATAGACAAAATTAAAAACACCTTCCCCCCACGCGCTCCTTCCCAGGCTCAACTTCACTCCTTCATTCCTGACTCATCTCCCTCCTACAACCCATCTCTTGGCAGCACAGGAGGAGAGGAGTGGGGCTTGGGGTCAGTCTCTAATAGTTTCTCTGCTGCTGCTTCCTCCTCATGCTTTACCCCTGCTCCAGCATGGGTCCTCTTTGTGGACTACAGTCCTTCAAGAAAAAACAGCTCCGGTAGCAACAGCAGGAGCAAGAACAGGAAGAGATTTAAGGGACAATGAGATCAGGACTAGCCATAGTTGATAGAAGCTGTAGGGCTCTTGATTCACTGAAGAAGTCTGCAGCTAGGAAGCCTAGTTGAGGGGACAGAGTGTTCTGGAAGAAGACTACCTTAAACCCTAACCGAAAAAAAAGGCGGAAAATAACATGGAAATGGTTTGTCGTTTTGTCCATACGATTGTATTGCTTGTGCTGCCTGAAGAATGATAGGCCTGAGGCTTTTTGCAGAAGAGGTGTACTTCAGGGATGCTTCTCTGAAAAAGTGAAATACGAAAGCTTCTGTCCACTAGCCTAAAACTCTGGAAAAAGCTGTGCTTTAGTAACAATACAATGTAATTTTTTATGAATTTCTGAACTTGAACTTGGAAGGACCTATTGAAATCCATTAGAAAGACTTATTGACTTTTTGTTAGTTTGTGACCTAATTAAGTTTTTAAAATAATTTTTTCTTTTTCTTTCTCTGTCTCAGTAGGAATATGAAAAAGGTGCCAAATAACCCTTTGGCATATGGATTGAGCTGTACTTTTAAAGGCTGACTTGTACTTGCTCTCACTCATATTTTTGGTCTTCACTCACTCAAATACAACATCTGCCATTTTTGTGGATCAAAAGCTTTCTGTACCCTGAACTTTGTCTCTGTTGATTTTAATTGTTTTATGCTGCATTTTACAGTTCGTGCCTAGAACACAGATGGTAGATATTTACCATATATATAAAATTATTATTATGCTGCTCACATCACATGCCAGGCACCGCTGATGTAGTAAAGAAGGAATGCCTTGATCTGCATAAATTTGTTGCATACATTTTCAGTATCTCTTAATATATTTTTTCTCACCCTTTCTTCTTCTCTAGTTTTGTATCATATTTTATAATAACTCACCCTGGATACAGCTTTTCCAGCTGTATATTAGCCCTTGACTAAATATGTGTTGCTTTGACTGGATGCTTCCATTGCCAAAGCTACCCCATTTCAAGCAAAATAGGGTAGCTCAGTTCTACGTTCCAGTATGTTTGGAGCAGACATATCACGACAGATGTCATCTTGCAAGTACGAGTACTTTCAAAAGTAAAAATTCAGGCTTTACGTAGTTTCAGAAAAAAAGCTATTGCAGTGTATGCACTAACCCAATGGCTCATCGGCCCATTTAGAAGTCCTAGTAAGAAAGCTGATTGTGTGGAAGCCTGTATTCAATATGTGTGTTTTCTATTTCCATGTAAGCTATACGATATACTGCTATCATGTATGGGTCTGTTCCTGTCTTTCTGTTCTAGGATGCGTTTTATTGCTCCAGTACTTTCAGGTGTGGTCCATAATACACCTTCCACCGTGAGTGGTAGTATTTCCAAACAACTCTGGTTATAGCTGTCTGCCAACCAGTGAGTCCTTTTGAATTCCACTTCTCCAAATGGTCCAGATCTTATCGGTGCTGTAAGATGATAGTATCACCAGAGTTATTAAAGTTCGGCTCACCACTGCAATATAAGCCTTTGAAAAGCCACCAGGTACATAAAGTGTGCACTTTTGCAGTTATTTTATTTGTAGGGTTTCTTTTTCAATGTGCAGCTTTACAGATATTAAAACTGTATTTAATTTGTTCAATTGATGATCTCTCGAGTTGCTGTTCCTATTTAGTGTTGCTACTTGGTTGAGTTTTAAAGCATTCTTTGTTCATGAAGCAGGACCAAAGCATTATGGAGCTAATATGATGTTATGAGCAATAGAGACTCTTAATATGCGCTCACATTTTGGAAAGGTTGTAACTTGGATAGATTCTCATGGCTTAATTTTATACTGGTTTATGTCACATGCTGTTCCATTGACTTGGCAGAATTCAGTTCACTAAATGCAATTATACATGTGTAACTGAAATAGATTTTTTATTTCCCCCTTTTTGTCCTGTTTCTGGTCTCAGTTACTTGTGCATGCCTCATACAGCCACACAAACACAGAATTAATATTACCATGAACAAGTCCATTATGTTTTAAGGATGGCTACTGAATGTTAGAAACACAACTTGGTAGCTACATAAAACTCATATAGAAATACTTAATGTGTAATGTTATATGTTTGGTATACATTGGTTTTGTGGACATCTGTGGCTCTGTACCAGTTCCCATGGTAGAGAGAATTTTGCCTGTTAGTTCCACCCTAGCACTTTCCCACTGAATTGTTCTTTATCCTCTCGTGTCAGCTCCTACAGCGTTATAAAGGGGTTTAATGAGTGGGTGAATTATACCCAGGGTGACTAGTGTTTGTCTTTGGGGTGAGACCCACATATATACATACCTATATATGCATATGGTAGTAAACATTTTTGCTTTAATGAAAACATACTTCCAGTAAGAAAATGATAACTTCTTAATTTTTTTTGTTTTGTTTGAAAAAATGGACTGAGAGAAAATGAGAGTTCAGTGTGATTGTGCTTGATCAAAGTTTTGGCATTCAAATCTGAGCACTTTTAGGACAAAACCTCTCTTAAGTAAAAATGAGTTTTAAAAAGTGAATTTCTTAGGTTTTGTGGGGTGTTGTCAGAATAATTCAGCAACATGTGTGGGTAATGTCTCAGTTACTCCCTTCTCCTATATTTTCCCTTATCTTTTCATTATATCTACCTGCAGCTGAAGCAGCTGATCTAGGAAGACTGTTTTATTGCTAGCAATTGTCTGTTGCAGGTATCCGATTGTTCAGAAAGTGCCTTTACAGAAAGCTAAAATGCCTGGAGCCTACAACCATGACAGCTATTTAAATGCTAAGGAGTGGGTTGAAAATTTTTACTCCCATCCCGTGCTGAGAGGGATTCCTATATTCTAAGTAATATGGATGTGTCTACAAGTAATATATTGCTTGAAATCATAAGCCAATCCGAAGTAAATTAATTAGCCTGGATGGAAATAGTTTTAGTATGGTTATGGCCTCAGTAGAACTTGAAATATGTAACAAAAGCCACTGAGAGAATAGGTACAAACTGTGTGGCACCTGGCCACAAGTACTGCTGTGACTGCTGTGGCAGTTCTGCCTGAGCTCCCTCCTTTGGATCTGCCTGCGTAAATTGTGGCCGTGTACCTTCAATGTCATTAACTGGGTGTGATAATCATAGTTTATCATGAGTACATAGCTGTTTATTTTTATTTTCACGTGAATAGTGTTGATGGGCAGTCCTGTTTTGAAGTGGAAACCTGTCTCTTACTTGGGTAAACATCTATCTTGATGTACCTTAGGTTATCAAATGAAAACCCTTATATGGTATGTGCTGTTCAGGCAACATATAATCTTATCACCTTATTTAAGTACTTTGGCAGAGCTATTTAGTTAGCACCATTGCATAGAAAAACAGGTTCTTAATAATTACAAACTTTCTCTGATGCTGGCAGAAAGTAAGTATTTTATCATGTGAGTGGTAGATAATAAGAAATGGCCAAAAATAAACATAGAACAGAAAGTTCTATGCTAACCAAAAATACAAAGATGATGCTCGATACTTAATGTTTCGTCAATGATCACTGTTTTGACAACTCCACAGTGCTGCTACACATGGCAAAAATCAGAGTAAGTACTTCATGAATCTTATTTTTAAAAAATCCAACATGTAGCCTATACACCTTGATTTCATATGTTACATGCCAATGCACATATCCAACAATTGGAGTCTCTAGGCGATTGCAGCATTGTATATTTCATACAGGGAAATATAATCAATTTATGAAAGCGTTGATTTTTTTTTGCTACCCTACAGTCTATTTTAATCTAAATCATAATAGAAAGCCCAGTTCATACATATATATATAGAGAGAGTAACTCTTTTAATAATAATTTATTTAAACATGGTTATTTTATATCTTATTTTATATCTTAAAATATGTAAGAAAATCTTGGAAAAAAGGTAATTAAAATAGTATTTCTAGAGAGAAAGACTTTGTGTATCAGCATGGCAACAGGAGTTTCATTATGTATGATAATTTGTGCATGTAATTCCTTTCAAGCCTTTAGAAATTTTCCATCTATGATTTATCAAGTATTCATTGTCAGATACCGAAAGTTGCAGCAGTGGCTATGCTAACTGTTGGTTCGTTTTTCCAGAGTAGAATCCTTTGTGGAGATCATCTTACATTTAAGTTACAATAATTGAACTATTAAGCAAATTTTATTTAAGGAAAATCTCCTTTTTCTTTTACTTTGTCACCTTCTCTTTCTTTTTGTTTTAGAGCAGTATTATCAACAGTCTCTAGACTGATATTGTCTTTATAAATAAATAATTGTCATGGTATGGTATTTTTCTGTGAAAGAGCTCAAGCAGATTCAGAAGTACATTTAGGTTCTTCCCTTTCTTGTTTAGATATGATCCAGCATGTAACAACTCAGTGATCGAAATACATCCAGATGTTTAATGTGTCAAATCTTTTATGTGTAACTCGGCTAGTTTGAATGAGTTTGTCCCTAAAAGGCTACAATGACCATGAATAGTTTGTTATTCAGTTGATCAATTGTATTGCTTTATTGTATTTTAGGTAGACTCTTGTTTGCCCTCATTCTCCCATTAGTACCTTCCAGTAATTTGTTGAGATGTGTATTTTCTTCTTCTGTCATCCTCTTCTCCCCATTCTGCTAAACATCTTGTTTTGATAGGGCTTTTCATTTTGTGTATTTATTTATTTATTTTTGTTTGCAATGCATATTGCCATATCAAAGAAGTACAACTGGTATTTGTAGCAGAATCTTGGTAGGATACCTGCACCAGCTAGATAAAATCTGTTGGGTGCAGTAGTCTTGTTTGCAGTAACTATGAAATTCATGGCAGCTGCGAGCACTTTGCACCCTGAAAAACGCAGCCTCAAAGATACAGCAAGGAACAGTTAAAAACATAGTTGACCAATATCTGCATGAGAGTTTGAGTATCCTAAAAATAAGTGAGGGAACGCATGAACTTCTGCAACAAACGTGAAGAAATAGCTTGGCAGCTTGAAGTACTACCTCTGGCTTTTCATCTGTTATAGTAAAATGCACATTTTTTTCATTGTACGTTTTCCTTAATGATCCTTTGCAGAAATGTCTGTGTAGGGTCTCTGCAAATACAAACTCAGGACAAATTACCTGACAAAAAAGGCAGAGCTTCCTCTGTCTTTGGGGAGTCTTTTCCTTCTAGGATTTACATTACGTGGTGACAGAAGTTAGGTACATCTTCCTATATCCCAAGATCTGTAAGTAGCTGTCTTTCACCCAGCTGTTCCAAAAAAGAAAAAACCCACAAAACAAACCCAAACCAGTGTGTACTCAGAAGTATCTCTTGTAGTAACGATACAATACGTACGGTGTGATGGGACCGGGTGTGCTGCTGGACACTGTTTTGAACCATAAACAAATTAACTTTGCTTTTGGAAAGGTCTCTCCTTTGTTGCAGCCTGTCATCTACTCACCATCTAAAAAAGGTGGTTTTGTATTTTTTGGGGACATGCAAATGATTTTGATATGATTAAAATGGAGAAAATCAGGGTCAGATACTCATGAAACCATTCAAATTCTTACTGGATTTTTTTTTCTGTGCACTTCGTATTATAGTGGTAAAAGTGAGACTAAAAATGTATGTATTTTTCTAAGTCGTGGGGATCAGAGGAAGGACTGCAGATTTTGAATTTGGAAGGTGAATGAAAAACCATGCATGTCAAATTTCTTTTCCACTTTGCCCAAAGATATAACAAAAGTAAAGTAATGTTCTCACAAAATGGTTTAATGAACAAAAGGGTTTGAATTCCTATCTGATAACCATTTACAGATGGATGTACAAAGGCAATACTTCAAAATGTGAAAGATAATCGATGTGAATAAAAATTGGGCTTTGAATACTTTACTGCAATGTTATTACTTCCTCTATGTGGTGTGTTTCCAATTTGGAAAAATAAAAACCCAACTGCGAGCAGGAAAAAAATATATCCTTCAATGGCGACTGCGTTTGTTGGGAAGATCTAATGGTTTTATTTTCATGCTTAATGCCTGTGAAGTTCCACAGACCATAATTTCTAAATCCATCAGGAATACCGGTATAGTACTGTTGCCCTCAAAACTATCTGTAATGGATTGCTTGCTTTTGATTTGTAGAGTGATATGGCAACCAGGATTAACTTTCACCCCTCCCCCTTCAAACATATATGTATTTTAGACCCCATTACAAAAATTAAAAGAGGAAGTCGTAACTGTTAGATTAGATCATGTTTTTGAATTCTGGACTCTAAGATCCCTGCACCCAGGCTGTTAAAACTAAAAGATTGATACTTAATGATGTTTCTTGCCCTTTGTTCCCCCTGTCTAAGCTATAAAGCAGATTTGACAAGGTCTTTTAAAAAGTGCTTGAAGAAAAGGAGAAGACAAATGAGAGAAGGGAGGGAGCAAATAGGTTCTTAAGAGAGGCTTTGGCATCTGAAGAGTTGGGGAATGACTTCTGAATTGGGCAAGTCCACAAAAATATCTTACAGTACACATGTATTTGGCACACAAAAAGATATTCTTTTGATCAAAAGATCAGTTAGATGCAGCCTAAGTTTCATGCCTAACTATACACACATTTGCGTCTATCAAAACACATTTTCTTTAGGTGGAATCTTTGGAATTAGTAAATACAGAATATAAGACATCATTTTAGGCATGAGAAATCCCTAATGAAATGAGGAGCTCAACAGAAATAATTGTTTCTAAATTTAAAACAAGAGCAGTACTGAGTAAGATTTGGAGGATTAGATTGCTTCTGTGTTTGATGCAACGTCCGTTAGCATAATATATTCCATTATGATGTTTAAACCTTATTTTAAATAATGGTTGTGGTCCAGAGAAGAGTTAGGAAATGGATTAAGGAATTTTAAACAAATGGTTTGATGTGTGGGACATAAAGAAATCACAAAGGCAGTGTCTTCACTTTTTCACAAAAGACACGGTGTAGTGGAAGACTTTTCAGTTTAGCGATGAAAGTTATAGTAATCATATGGTTAGAATTTGAAATGAGAAAAATTGAGAATAAACTAAATACAGAGTTTTCTTTAGAAATACTTGCCATGAGCCACTGTTGCCAGTGAAGTGAATGATTGCACAAGTTCCTTCTTGCCTTAGAATGTGTTAATTTGGAGTTGATTCTTCAATCTGCCTCAGGTTTTTATGCTGACATATCTTTGTCAGAGGAGGTATTTCCTGGGAAGAAAGAAAATAAAAGGCAAAGAGGAGAGCAGAAAGTGCAGGTGAATAAATTAATCTATTGAAATGACCTTTTCTTTTGAGTGTGGCCAGGTGGAAGAATAGACTAAGTGAAAACTTTTCAAATGGAAAAGCTTAGCTATCTGAGCAATCTCTCTCCCTGTGCTGAAAAGCCTGTTACCTAAAAATGCTTAAATGCAGTAATAGATTTTTTTCCTGCCTTTCCGTGTGTGAGACAGCACAAACTCAAGTCTAGTGTCAGCAGCACTTTATTCTGAGAACTTTGGATTTGCTCAATTGTTTCCAGGGTCTTAAATCTGAAAATCCCAGACTTTGTTCATTTCCATCTTGTTTAGTTTCTTCTTTTTCTATTTTCAGGTCAGAAAGTAGTTCTAAATTGCTCAGTCAGCTTTTGTATTCATTCTAGACTCCTTAATCTTTTCACATATCCCATAGCTACTTAATATAGTATTTCTAGGCAGTATTCCAAATCTTCAAAATGTCATCAAGATATAGTTTTTCTCTGCGTTATCTGTCAGGCAGGAAAATATAGCTTGCTTATCATCCAGTATCAAAAGCTAATCCAGTTGAAATAATCGAAGGAATGTACTAACAGTGTAACATAATTGATTTGCATATATGCTTTTATTTAAATCAAAAGTGAATGTATATTTGGCCTAGATGAATTTCCATCCCATGGACTGCAGACTTGAAAAAATGAGATAACCTTTTCTATAACATTAGTGAATCATTATAATAGATCAGATAATTACGAGTTGCTTTTATAGTTTTCAAGGGAATTTAGTAATGATCTTCTAGAAGGAGAAAAATCTCCATCCTTTTTTTAGCTTTCAGTGGGGTGTAAGACCTGGGCTACTGGAGTGGCATTTGAGTTTAGCAGAGGACAGTAAAACTGAAAAGAATTTAGGCATGGAAATGAAAAGAATTTTACTTGTTCCTGGCTGTCTGATCATCAGTTCTGCTTCTGGCTGAAGGATAATTGATATGTTAATAGAAGAGCCAGAAGGGTGAAAGAGATACTAGTAGTATCCCTGCAGAGAAAAAAACTGTGGAGTGAGCTCAGTCCTTATTAGATGATAGAAACTTCACACGTGACAGTCACTTCTGAATAACTCAGCTATTGGAAAAATTACCATCTGAGTTCATCCTTTAGCAGGCACCAGGAATTCACTCCTTGGTTGAGTGTTCTCCTTGCGGTTTTTCTGGCATGAAATCCGATGGTAAATTCCCTTGCTGTTACGACATTCTTAACAGTACCCTTGATGTGATTTTCTGGTGTCTAGAGGAGGATGAGCTCTTTCTGCATACTTAGTAGAAATCAATTAAAACATCATGGAACAATGAAGCATAAACCTACCGGAGGTGCGGCATCATTACTTCTGCTGCTTTTGTAACCAATATACATAATTTAGGAACCACAAACAACAGCAGTTCTTCAGTACCCAAAATCTGTTCCAAGAACACTTGACAACTTTCTAATGATGCCCAGTCCACGTGGGACCTCCCTTCATGGCGCTGCTGTAAATTAGCCCGCAGTTTTGTGGGTTTTTTTCAGGTTTATGTAAAAATGATGTACGATTGGACAAGGACAAACTAGAATACATAGAGAAAGAAGTCTAGGAAGGGGACGTTAGAAGGAAGCCATGCACCCCATACACTGATTTATTCCTTCTGGAAACATTCTCAGTGATAGTTTGCAATTGAAAGGGTTAAAGGGTTAGCCCAAGTTGGAGTTTTAAACTCCTATGTGAAGGAATTGCAGAGATATGTTGAGGGTTGAATCCTAACAAGTGAATCCTACCTTTCAATGCCTTTCATTTAGAGACAAAACAAATGCAAAAAGCTCACAAGGTCTGTTTATTTTATACTTACAAATAGGCTTGATTTTATTCTCTTTTCTCAGAGATGGCCCCAAATTGAGAAGCTCTTTTGATGTATGTTTTTAAGAATTCCAGAGCTCATCTCTGCTTGTTTCAAATTTATTTTTGTGCTTCTACCAGTCTTTTTATTGGCAAAAAAAAAGAAAGTTTTCCCCCTCTGGTCCTTAATGTAGACAAAGCCCTTTTATTAAATTTTTAAAATTTAAACCAGCTGCGGTATTAATGTTCTAAATGACAGCTGCTGCAGCAGTGGCGTTATCAGGCAGGTTGTTACAATATGTTTAGATGGTATTGTGTGTGTTAAGATCCAAAGGAGCAGCAACGTGTTGGATCACAGAGTCCTTCTTACCCCTCACCAAACCCTGCAAAAACCAAACACCCCTCCCCACCCCAGACCCCCAACTCCATACAGATTTATGGGACTGTCCCAGAGGTCCTGAATTAATAATATGTAGCACATGCACAAGAATGATAGATGGAACAGGAATGGCTTATGTCCCTGTTAAATACTGCGTTGTAAAAGTTGTACCAATATATGTTTGTGAGACAGGTCCTATTTCTCTGGCTTTCCTGCAGGTTGCTAATCTCTTGGGCAGACAAAGAAGGTGGTGACTTCTGAGGTTTTGGATTTAAGAACCTTGTAGCGTACTGCATACTTTGAAGGGAAGTACTAAAGCACCATTAAATTTTAAAATACAGTTCAGAAGCATTATGTTTTCTTATACCCTGCAGTTCTCAGTCCAAAGGACTGAATTTCAGCTTAAGAAAAAGAAAAAACTAAAGAAAAAAACAAGTGCAAAGCACCCAGGAGTGCAAATGGGAGACAGGAATCATAGTGAGTCCCTCTGTAATATTCCATAGCTGAAAAGTGACAGCTGCCTTGTCACAAAGGCTGTTTTGCATTTAAAAGCGCAGATTATATAGACAACACAGGAACAGTCTCCTTTCCACTCCATATTCAGCTCACAGAGAGAGTTCTCTAAGTGGGGAGAAACAATTTTGGGAAGACTTCAAGTTTTTTACATTCCTCTATATTCCAGGTAGGATAAAAAATTGTAAAATTTTGAATGGTGAAATGAGTACAGAACAATTACTTTCACGTTGACTTAATTTCAATTTCATCTCTTCAAAACTGTAATTGTATATATTCTACAATGTCACTTCAAATGGAAAGGCACTATGAAATGGGACAGTTGTAATGTTTATTCCTAAAATGTCAAGATGGGGTGTTTTAACATTGTTACAATTGCATTTATTTGCTATTAAATGCTACTTACACCTCATTCTGCGGTAAGGAGAATAAACACAGATTATTTGGGGAACCAGGCAACCTGAAGAATGTCTTCACCAGGAGGGTATGAAAGACTAAACAACCTGACTGTTTAATATCTTGAAGGTCATTCCTAAATCAGTCTTCAGTCTCTGACTTAATTTGAATGGGGATTCTCAAGGTGCTGTTTCATCAAAGCCTCCATGTGTGGCAGAAATCATAGAATCACAGAATCATAGAATTGTTAGGGTTGGAAGGGACCTTAAAGATCATCTCCTTCCAACCCCCCTGCCATGGGCAGGGACATGGTTGCTCAGAGCCCCGTCCAGCCTGGCCTTAAAAACTTCCAGGGATGGGGCTTCCACCACCTCTCTGGGCAACCTGTTCCAGTGTCTCACCACCCCCATGGTGAAGAACTTCTTCCTAACGTCCAGTCTGAATCGTCCCATCTCTAGTTTTAATCCATTCCCTCTAGTCCTACCATTACCCAATATCCTAAAAAGTCCCTCCCCATCTTTCCTGTAGGCCCCCTTTAGGCACTGGAAGGTCACTCTAAGGTCTCCTCGGAGCCTTCTTTTCTCCAGGCTGAACAACCCCAACTCTCTCAGCCTGTCCTCATAGGAGAGGTGCTCCAGCCCTCTGATCATCCTCATGGCCCTTCTCTGGACACGTTCCAGCACGTCCATATCTCTCTTGTAGCAGGGGCTCCAGAATTGGACGCAGTACTCCAGGTGGGATCTCACGAGAGTGGAGTAGAGGGGGAGAATCACCTCCCTCGACCTGCTGGCCACGCTTCTGATGCAGCCCAGGATACGAATGGTTCAGCGGGATGGACTTGTGTTTGAGGAGAAGTTGCATTATTAATCAGCTACTGAAAACAGTAGGTTTTCATAGCCTATTTTGGAGAAGTTGAGCTATCCTAAGACATGGGGACCTCAGGCTCTCAGTTAAGCTACCATGTAGCTGGGAACCTGAAAACACAGGGAGCAGAAGGCTTTTGGCACTGTAGAATGGGACATGAAGGCATAAAACCCCCTCTGCTCAAACAGGCTTGTAGAGCCCCGTTCTGAAAACTGTCCAGAACAGTTGGGTGAATCTGCCTGGCGTCAAACAGTTCAGGGGCTGAGTCACAGTAGCCATTTTCTGCGTTTCAATGGAGAAAGGTGGATGAATTGAAAGAATATTTTTTCTTTCCCGGAGAATGTGAAGCAGTGCACTAAAACATCGTGTATTTTGAGACAAAAGCAATTTCTTTTCTTTGTGTAGAAATGAAAATCGTGTTTCTCTTTCTTCTGATATTAGAACTGGTATTTTTTTCAGAGTGTCAGAGCTTTCTGGTAATGTGGCAGCTTGATCAGTTCTGTCATTTGGTATCAGTCCACTAATGAATATATTGATTCTGTGTTTGAGACCAACCTTCAGGAAAAGATGTTTCTGATGGGACAGGTTAGAAGCTGAGATGTACAGAGCTAGACATGTAGAACAGAGAGACACCTGTAACAGCAGTTTGTCATTCGTACATAAGAAATATAGAAAGTGATGGTGTTTTATGCTGGTGCCTCACAGTCCATACTGAAGTCCACGCTTTGTGCTGAGCAAGAGCTGCTGGAAATTGGCTAGTAGATTTTTCTTGCTCAGTCTCACCAAATCTATTTTTGCTGAAGATCAATATGGGAAAGCAATGCCAGCAGGCATTGAAGTGTAATAGATGGCAAGAGTGAACCCCCTTCTGACTTGCAGACAATGAAATAATGCATATTGATATAAGCCACTTGGTTCTCTCAAGCTCATCTACAGGCTGAGACTGTGTGGCTTCTACAACAGGTTGTAGGTGTCTTTCTAATTCCATTTTTATAGTCTCACACTCTGCATCAGTTTAGCTTGAAATTCAGTATTCCCTTTGTTTTCTCTTTTCCACTCTATAATGGTTGTCTCCGATACTTCTGAAGTACTGGGCTTCCTAGGAGAACTCAATGACCTGCAGAGGCAGATGTGGTAAATGGCAATGCAAGGATGATTTGTCGAAGCCGATTTGAAAGCTGACATCTGATACTACCTGCGGCACTGTCAAGAGAGGAGCATTGTCAACAAGCTGTTAAAAATGACTTCTAATAGCCGAACAAAATAGATGAAACATCAAGAAAATCTCCTTGTCCTTACTGATTGCATAATTTAATTGGCACAGTTTTATTGAATTTTTTAATAGAGCAAAATGAGATTTTAATGTAATCTCACTGAGGTTGGTTCTAATTAGATGTTTTAATTTATTATGACTTTCTTGTTTAGAAGAACTCAAACAACTCATTAATGTCTTCTGTACGAAGTTATTTTAGAAGTCCCAGAACCTTCCAGCTATATGTAAATTCTTGGTCATACTGCTGGATACTTAGTTGAGAACCTACAGAATACTGTGGAAAGACCAAATAGCTTATTTTACTTATTCTGTTGAAATTCAAACTCTACAATCAAGTAAATGTATTGAAAACTTCTGATATTTTGTAGATACGATTCTGTAAGCTTCGCAGCCATTGATACATCAGTGGTATCAACCTCTTTGATTGTTGCAATAAGAGACAGAGCTAACTAGATTTCTTTGCTTGCATAGCTGTTCAAAGGCCTAATCAGCTTCCAGTTTTATGTTGATTCTTGGCAACTTAAAAACTCAGATAGGAATAGGAGATCCTAGTTAAATTTTGTTAGATGAGATGTTGAGGGACAATACAGTGCATTTTTGCCTTAAGCAAGCTGCTTGAAATATGGTTTTGTAGTGTACAAAACTACCTTACTGCAAGACGTTTTGGATCAGAAGTAATCTTGAAGTTCTCTTGTATCATCTACACTTGGTCATTTCCTTCCAGGGTTTATGCATGGACCACGTGGGCTTTATGGGACCATGAGGAGTGGGGTGGGAGGTTCGTATAGATTGAAAGGGGCTGTTCTGTACTCAGTCTAGAGAGGACTTTGCTGCCTGGTGAGGAAATGAGAAGCTTTGGTAACACTGGACATTTTTGGATTTCCAGTTTAATGTTAGAAATATCGCAGTGGCTTTTTATGTATCCATTCACCCTTAAAACCTTAAACAGTGGCTAGCCACCTCAAATTCCAGTGGCTAGATAACTCCTGATTTTAGTGTTTTGAATAGTGATATACAATATTGCAAAGTGCTACAAGTGTCTCTGTTGCATTTTTGTAAGTGAATTTGCTGCTTGTGAAAGTGAAATTCCAGAAGTACCTATTCCGCCCAGGGGTCACATTGATACCATGCCACGGTACTTGAAAAGGCTTAAAAAAGTTTTCTCTTCCCTTTATCTATGAAAATATAGCCATAAACATTAGCTCCCAGGTTGGTTTGGTTGTAGTATGAAACATCCACAGTAGACCGTCCTAAGGCAATAGAGAAGTATTTTTATCAGCATTTTGAGCCTTGGTTTTCAACGTTAATTAATACAAAAGTCTAAAATACAAATTATTCTATTTTGCAATCTGTCCTCAAGGATCACTCTAACTACAATTCCATTGTAATGCAACTGACAATAACCATATTTTCACAACAGTAACCTGCATCTTACATGGAAAGTACGGGACATACCAGTGAGTACTCAGATAACTCACGTGATTAAATTGCCCACACCCCTCTGATAAGGAGACAAAAGAGGTGTTGAAAGAGAAGAGATGAGGTAATAAACTTTTTTCTTACATATATTGGATAGAATGACACTGTTGGAATGTTAGTGGTACTTTTTTTTTTTTTTTACAGAAAAGCTGAGTTTTCTTTACATAAAATTTCCATGGTTTGTACAGCTTTGTTCATTTAGCAACACACATAAAGTGGCATTTTTACTGCCTTTTAGTCCTTTTTGAACACAGCCAAATGGCTTAAGCAGAACTTCATGTTCAGGTATATAACTGTTCAGAAACTTCTCTAAAAATTTAATGCAACAGAGGTGTAGACAAGGAATCAAATGTCTCTGTCTCTATGAAAGACAATTAACAGTGTGAATGCTGGTTCTCCACGTTCACTTTTGGAATGTCTGATTCATTAGTCTACTTGTAGAGAAATTACTGTTGACCAATGTATGTCAGAGAAGAGGATGGCAAGCTGGGGAGGTCACCAATTCGGAGCAATATTTAAGGTATTTTGGTTGCCTGATATGGAGCTGGTGCACAGACCTCAAGGAGGGTTCATAACTCCCACTCCCAAGTGCCATGTTAACTCCCCAAATCAGTAAGCCCCTGAATGTTGAGGTTCAAACCACTGTATCTACGAAAGCAGAGACGTCTGTCTGTGCTCTGCCATGCCGTGCGTGAGTAGCAAAGGAGAGAAGTTGGCTCCAACTTTGGCTGAATCATTTTGGTACGCTTAGAACCAGTGTTAGGTATTGAATAGCACTAAGATAGTTAAAGGGGGTTGTGTAGATAAAGGCCTTAGCTTCTTTCAGATCAATTCCTGAAACATACCAATAATAATAGGGGGCTAATTCCCAGTTTCATAGAGATGTTGTCAGGATAATATGTTTAATAAGTCTCTGGGTATGCTAAACATATTAGTGTCCTAACAAGATGTTATTAAGACTGCAGCAGTGATCTGTTACATCTTTTTATTTCCCTGAATCATAATTGTTTTATTTTTTGGGCTCACATCGATAAGAAAACTATGTCCTTATGATCTTCATTTCTCAAGTTAGATTTCATACATTTCACCTATTTGTCCACAGACATGTAAGACACATAGAAAAAATGATAACACTTAGAATTTTAGAAAGGAAGATTGTCCATTAATTCTTCAATTTTTAGCCTTCCAAGCAAAACCCTGAAAACAACGAAATACAGCTAAATATGGAGACAGTTGTCAGTAGTGTTTGTAAGTGGTTGTGGTTAACATACCAGGAATGTGTCTAGATTTCTGGCTTGGTGATATTTTACTGTATTGCACAAGCCCCAGCTGGTGTTTGTTTTTCCTCCAGCTCATCACTTTCTGGCTTTGTTGAAACCTGCCTCTCTGTCTTTAATAGGTGCTATTGGATATTGTTCTTATAGGGCATTGTTCTTGCTGCTTCCTTCTTGCAGTGTTTGGAACACAATTTAGCCCCTTTCCTACCCTTATATTCTACTAGTGAAATGAGCCATATAGTAAGACGTCATGAGAAAGAGTTTGATAGGTAGGATTAGGAAAAAAATATCATTACGGTTAGCTTGAGCTCTTCTTGCATGACACAGAGACACCTTTCTGCTAAATCAGACCTGACTGAACACTTGCAGCGGGCTGTGAATGCCCTGATGTTTGACAGCTCCTGTTTCAGGTTTCCTACATGAGAGCATGATTCACTATCAACGGATCCACCCCTGAAATTGAATCTTAAAGCTTTCGGCAAGTACTATGCTACACTCTCGTCATGCAGGAGGGAAGTAGTCTGTTGCTCATTCTGACTGTGAAATGAGCCGGTGCTATATGATTACCCTTCAATTTGACTCTGGGAAGTAACTTGAACCTCATCAGATTATGAGTTGCTTGCTCTCCCCGTGTAGGTGTGCACTCTTTTCACAGGCTTTCTGAAGTGTTGCTGTAATTGCCGATTTGTGTTGATTTTTCTCTTCACATAACACCATATGCTGCAGTTGAGAGATGTGTTCATAACTTGTTTTCACACAGACTAAGTCCTGAATCACACACACATTGTGCTGCTGCAATTTCCTTTGACAGTCAAGAAAGCCTGTTACGGTTGCGGACTCATTAAAGGGCAGACTTCTTGTGAAAACCAGTAGACAGAGTCTATGTAGCCTAAACAAAGGTGGAGTGATATAGCGAATGTGTAAATGAACTTGTGATAGTTTCACATTTGTGTCAGTTCACACAATGAAATAATAAAGGTTCTCTCCCCAAAAGTAATTAAAAAATGCTTTACGTGAAATGTTTCCATTTTCTTGGGGAAAGAAGTGATACAGTAGTGGCAGTGGGAGAAAATTATTGCTTCCATTAAAAAAAAACCAAAAAACTCCTAAACCAAAAAACGTTCTCATAAATTTGCAGGAGGCTGAGTGTTTATTGGTAAGAATACCCAAAATGATAGGTGAGCCTTAGAAAAGCACTGTTCGGAAACGATTCCAGTTCAAAGTTTCAAGTCCGTTTCAGTCAGTAGGGTGAGATTTCTGTGTGTGACAGCTCACCACGTGTCTGTCTCTGGTGGAGTTTTAGAGAAAAATAAAGGACGTATCCAAGGCTAGCCACTGTCAGAAATAGGACCTGAGCCTAGAGTTATATCCATTCTGACAATACCCACATTGGTATAGCTCTCTTGCATTCTACCATTCTCTTCATCATTGTGTAGACACAAGCTATTTTCTTTAAGTCCGGTCAATACCTTGGCCATTATCAAAACAACTTGATGAGCCAGAAAGTCATTTTACAATGCTTTTTCAAACTCAGAGAAATAAACTCAATAAAAGTGCCTCAAATCTTTTGGGAGAAGTGACAGTCTAATCATTTAAGCAACATGTTCATTATGAAACCCCCGAACATGTCTCACAGGGGGCAGGAGGAGATATATTTGGTTATTGAGCTTTCTTTTCTTCATGAATTTAATCGATACCTGTATAGGCAGAATGAAAGTGTCCATTATTGCGAGACTTACTATGTAACCAGGGTGTGCATGATAAGGATAAGAGTAAATTTAGCAGTGGAAGTGATCTTGAAATGACTGCCGTATATGCAGTGGTAATTTTCTCTGCTTAGTATTTTAGCTTCTTTAAGTTTGCGGAAAGCTCAATTAATTCCTCCTGAGGTATGAATAAAAAAATCATTAAGCACAATTGGCTAAGTTCTTTTCTGTTACTTAATATAATTACCATGCTTTTTCCTTTTGGGTGTGTCACAGTGATGCAGGCGGAGATGGTGACAAGAAATTCTGTTCCACTTGGGTACAACATTGCTGATCATTGGGAATGATGTATGGAAGTGTAAAAGTGAACATAGTGCTCATATTGTTTACCTATTAATGTTGTTAAACCATTGTATTTTCCACTGAAGGGAACTTTTTGGGCAGTTTAAAGCTTGGACTCCACTTCCCCAAATTCTTGTTATCTGCTGGTCTGATTCATCTTGTAGGAGTGGGTGGTCTCTGAACCTCCAGTGCCAGTCTGAGTCTCCTCTACAGTGTGTGGCTGTAGAACATGGTAGGACTGATCCCTTCTTCTTGCTTCTTCTCTGAAGAGAGCCTTGTCTTGCATCTCCGGTGCAGTAATGGAGAGAAAGGACGTTGTGTTTTGTGGAGGATTTTGCTACTTCAAATTTTTTTTCATTCTGATTCGGAGTTAAAGCTCCAGCTTCTGAAACTCTCTGTGAACAATGAGACAGACATCTGTGGCTTGGAATAGGTGGCAAGGCTCATTGGTAGGGAGGTGCAGCTCCTGGAGCGTTGGAGAGCTGAGGAGCTGGGTGAGCAATGGAGAAGACCACTAGAAGTGCCCCTCTGCAGCAGGCTGCCATGGGGAGGGGAGCACATTTTGGCGTTTCCCATTACTTTCTTAGAAGGTTGGTGGGGGCTTCACGTATGAGGGTTGGAGCAAAGGTGACTGAGGACATTCTCTGTTGCCTCCTCTTACCCTCAGCCCTGTAGGGAGGGTACCCAGCTGAAAAGGAGTTGTGCAAGATTCCCAGTCCCACTGGGAGAGGAGGCCAGAGGGCTGGGGTTTAGCTACAGCATGTACTGGCCCCACAACTTGGAGGCAGCATCAGATTAATAGCAGTCGTCTTGCGTGCATTTTTATTTCTGCAAGGTGAAACTGTTTTCCTAAACTGCCATTTTCTTATGGTAGGCATTATTTATAGAGATGGTAATCTGCTCTTTATTAATTTCTTGTGATATTGTCCTGTGATAGACAGGCTGCCTTCTTCATGAGTAAACCAGTTCAATTTTGACTTCCGTGAGGTGCAGGTGGGGAATGCCTACGGTCTTCCATGGCCTTGTCCTTTTAGTGAATTTCATGAAGTTACTAATTTAGCAGTAGCAATATGGCTAGTCATGATGGCATTGTTTGTGACATGTTTCTGGTGTTTTCTGGCATAAGATAAAAGGTAAGGCCGGTTATGAATTGTCTCCTAAAATCAGAAAATCCTTGTTAGGCATAATGTCTGGTTAGCTGTTTACTTCCTAGGAATGGATATGATGAAATATCTGTAGATACAGTAACGTATATACCAGATAGTCTAAATCTGTTATAATATCTGATAAATTCAAGGGCATCTAATCCAGAATCATATTCAGTCTGAAAGTTTATTCAAGGTATTTTTCAGAAGAAAAGCAATTTTACTACAAGATTTAAACAAACGACTTTCAGCTCCCAGAGAAGAATGTTGTTGTGTTTGTTGTTGAGAATCTCATATAATGTAAAACAGAACTTAATTGCATACCAGTATCCCATTAAGAAATTCTGATTAAAAATCATACAAGTTTAGGTATAGGAAGTGTGGACAAAAGTTGAACTTCTTGCTCACAGGACATCTGATTTTTAATGCCATTGTACTTCTTATAGAAAATTTATCATCTGCTAGATAATTTTGCACTCAGGGCTTTTCTAGTGCTCGATTTATCAAGGAGACTGGCACAGAATTATTTTGTATTTTATCCCAAGTGCCATGAGGGTAAAAGAGGCAAGTTATCTGTCATGGACTGACTACTGCCAAATCATAATTCATTACTTTGCTTGTTGTTGTTGTTTGTGTTGTTGTTGTTCTTTTTTTTCCCTGGAATTTTTGTGTTTTCTCTTTCAGTTCATATATTTTTTAACATTTGAGCAGCTCCTTCAGAGGAAAGCTGCCATATTTTCTTCTTGGCTTTCTGTATGACCTCTGGCAGTCAATTAGCTCTTCTGTTCCTCGATTTAATTACATGTAGAAAGTAGAGATCATTAACCCCATTGAGAAATATTTTAGGAATTATCCCTTTACAAATAAAAAAGGTTGCAGGGGTTGATGGGGTGAGTCAGGAGGGGGCCAGCCTGCTGATTAATGAAAACCCAAGAAAACGGCCCTGCCGGATTGCCAGCTCTGCAACTTCGCTTGTGGTTTACCGAACTTTCCAGTTTGAGCAGAAGGTCATGGAGGTATGAAACTGTGAATGGATTTTCACTTGTGTCTCAAATATTCTTCTCAGCTTCTGCTGAGACTGGATGTGAAGGATCTAGTAACTAGTTCCATCTATGGTATTTTGTAAGTCTGTTATGAAAAGAGGACACTTCTGCTTTCTATTTATTCACTTTACATGAACCAATCAGGAGCCCTAGTAAAACAGTCTGAGCTTATAATTTCCACTTATATTATGTTTAAGTCAAAGAGTGATTCAGTTGGATTAATTTAGCTTCCATTTAATTGGAAACTATGACCATATTTGAGTGTCTAAGATAGGTTTGTGTCAGCTTTGCTCCCTGAGTTTCTGGCGGTACAAGAGTAGAAGAGAAATTGGAAGCAATGATGAGTCTGTAATTTGCTATGCAGTAGCCTTTTGCCATATGTGTACCTGAGCAAAAACAAGGCACAATTTATGGCTCTAAAGTGTTCCTGAGAAAGCAAAGAACTGTTGGCTCTGCAGAAATAGGAGGCTTTTTTTAACGTTTAGTTATTACAGTCGTTAACAGATTGGCAAAATATAAATGTAAAAGATTGTTTTAATCCTGCTAAACATTTTCTTTGGCTGATCTCATGTATTTCATGCTAAAATTGATTTTAAGCATTAATATAAACAGTCAGCTCCTTCCAGATCACTGCAAGCAGTACCTTGTGCAGGTAAAAGCATATACAGCAAGAGCTGGGAGAAACTGGGTTAGATACTGATTTTTGAATCTATCTTCTTTCCTAATAATTGATCAAGAAGAAATGCGTGAAAAGTTCTACTTCTAAGTTGTTATTATGAAGTATTTCTCAGGAGAGCACAAGAAAAAAACCACCAAATTTTGTTTAAGAAAGGGTTTATTTATTTCTATATTTTTCTAATTGTATAGAACAGCTACTTTCAGATACCAACCCAACCTTATAGACTCTGCCCAGGAATAAAACGTGGGGTAAGGGGAATGTTTTGGGTGATATTTCCAAAATGGGCATCTACCTTTTGAAACCCAAGGTTCAAGGGGCAGCTATAGTGTTGAAACTTTCTGAAAGCACTATATGACTAACATGCTTAAAAAGGCCAGACATATGAAATTAAACTGCCTGTCTTGCCCTTGCAAAGTAGATACTGCCAGTATTTTATTGAATGTTCTTCCATTCTTCTTCCTATACTTTTCAGTCATGGTATTTATTCAAGCTACTCGATGATTCCCCAAAGTGATGAGAGATGAGATAGCTTTGCTGTAGTTCTAGGACTTTATTTGAGAGGGCTTTTGCTGGTGGTCCTAGTCACTATGCTTACTGCTTCAGTTGAACTTATAGAATCATAGAATCATAGAATCTTCATGGTTGGAAAGGACCTTTGAGATCATCGAGTCCAACCATACACACACACAAAAACCCTCTACAATCTCCATCACTAGAGCATGCCCTGAAGTGCCAAATCTACACGTTTCTTAAATACCTCTAGGGATGGTGACTCAACCCCCTCCCTGGGCAGGCTGTTCCAGTGCCTGACCACTCTTTCAGGAAAGGAATTCTGCCTAATAGCTAATCTAAACCTCCCCTGCCGCAACTTCAGACCATTTCCTCTGGTCCTGTCATTATTCACCTGGGAGAAGAGGCCAACACCCACCTCTCTACAACCTCCTTTCAGGTAGTTGTAGAGGGCAATGAGGTCTCCCCTCAGCCTCCTCTTCTCCAAACTAAACCTGCCCAGTTCCCTCAGCCTCTCCTCATATGGCTTGGTCTCCAGACCCCTCCCCGGCTTGGTAGCTCTCCTCTGGACATGCTCCAGCACTTCAGCACTTCTTCAGAAATGATTTGGAAAGCGGAGACACCTGTGGCTGGTGATCTGAGAGGTGGGGAGAAACCTCAAACTCTCTCCATGTTTCCTAATGTGTAATGAACCTTGTTCAAGAGAAGTCTGTCTAGAACTTTGACAGCCAGCTCAATACTCATGGTGCATGGTGTTTGCTAAGGGGTTCATTGCAAATACGTGAGTAGTAAGAGGAAAGCCAGCTAAGGTAACCGCTAGTGTTCAATGATGTGAAAGTGTTCTACTGGTGTTTTCTATTCTGCTTTCCAGCAAATTGAGAGTGACTTGTGGTTTGAAACATGTCCAGAAATTAAGTTCTTCCTTGTGCTCCTGAGTGCATCTGTCATTTTTTGTCTCCAGGAGAATGTGCAGAAAGGTCTCTGCTGTCCCTCCGATGTCCAAGGTTGCATACCTGGCTATGGAGAGAGCTGGTGAGAATTTCCACTGTACTGTGCTGTAGAGAAACTGGGAGGAAGTGTAGTTGGCAGTGAAAGACTGCAGCCTTAAGGATAACTGCATGTACTGACTGGGCTGAGAGAAGAGAGCTGCCTCCCATAATGGCTTGACCACTGCTTGTCGACTGAAAGGGGAGGCTGGGTGTGTTGTGCGGGCAGGAAGACTGATCGTTTTGATGGTACTGTAGCCACGTAGTTTCATCAGGGCTTGTCTATGTCAGGCTCTGCACCCAGTACATGGACAAGTACCTTTAGAGTTGTATCATTTTATTTTGTAATAGTATAGCCTGTTTTTCAGCCACTGTTGTCTTTTTGAGAGAATTCCCTTGTAACCACCTCCCCATGGTATAATAGATAATCCTGTTGAATCCTGAGCAGCAGTTATGACACCTTACCTCTTAACTGTGACACAGATTGCTTTCACACACAAATTAAGCAAGTGACGCAGAGTGATGAATGGCATGTTTTAGTGCAAGTCTCCTGCTATATTGTCAGACAACAGCGCAAAATAGTCATTTACAAACTTCAAAGCTAAGTAAGGTAATAGTGAGTGTAGCTTTCTCACGATAGTTTTGGTTGAAATGTTGATATTCCACCTGATATGGGTGGATTTGAACTTGTAATAAGGTGTGATTGTTCCGTACTGGTATTTAAACTACCAATTCACAGAATAACAAGAAAATCTTTGTCGCTATTTTTATTTATCTAAATAGAAAAATCTATTTGTTTTGTGTTAGGGTGTTGATTTGGTATTTAATATACTGCAATATTTAAATATCTTATGTTCATTCCTTTACATTGTATCAATGCTACTATAATATGTTTTCTGAAAGATATTTATTTTGACTTATTTTTAACCTACACAAGCATTTACGGGATTCTGGTTACACATTTTAGCAAAACAACCTGAACTTCAGCAGTACCTCTGAAACATGCAGTGGGTAATTGGTAAATTTAAATTACTTTACCAGTGTGTATTTTATAATGTATCTACACTGATTTTGTTTAAGGTTAATTCCATGTGGATTTAGACTTATAAGCCCCTGGCAGCCACTGTATTATCATGATTCATTTTTTCCTTTTTATTGGTATAGTTACTATTTTAAGTTCATTAAAATGCGAGTTTAAATTGCCTGGAGGTCGGTGTGGTTGCTGTGCAAATAAACAACCAGGTCTTTTCCCCTTCCCCTCCCTCCTGCTAAGTCCAACTATGTGGACTCCAAGTATCTGTTGTTTTGTTCTAGTTTTCTGCTTAACATAGAGGATAATTTCTGTGCCTAAGTCGACTGGAAAGTTTACGATTATGACTGGGAGACTGTACGCCTGTTTTGTCTGCCTAGTTGACTTGCGCTTAATGATTTCTTTGGTGGAAGAGGGTGTAGGAATCTAAATGCTAATCAATTTTGGGGCTAGATTTACAAATTCAAGAATCACTTTCGTTAGTAATCTGATGATTTAGGGAGTAGAAAACCAAAGGAGTGTCCTAGCGGGTGGTTTGTGGCACTCTCGATTTGGGACAGTTCTTTCAAGGACTAAAAAGAGAGTTGACAAAAGTTTTTTTAAATGTTTATTTATTTATTTTGATTCACGCAGCAGGTCCCCAGACCTACAACTCTCCTTATGAGTGTTGGATTTTGGACTTTTCTAGGACATGAAAAAGCTGGTATCTTTAAATCATTGCAGTGGTCGTCTCTGTGAGTGTAAGCTTTCCCTTTGCCGTGCTTGGCTTTTAATGCTCATTTAATGAGCAATTTAATGCTGACAGAGCCAGATTTGATGTGAGCTGCCTCTTTTGCTCTGCTTTAGGGAGTACACGTGTGCCCTGCCTGCTTTCTTGCTTGGAAAGGGTGACACGGCCTTCAGAACTGAAGCACGCCAAGAAGCTCGCCAAGGAGCGAAGCAGGGCAGACGTGCCATTCAGGTATCCCGCTGGAGACAGCCACACTTGGGCTGTGTTAGAATCATTACAAAGGCTTAGCTGGGAAGTCTGTGGCTTTTAATGCCATTTCATGGTAGTAAAAATGGATGTCCCACCAGCTAAAAGAGTTGGTGTTTTAATAGAATAAGCATTTGATTAATGAAACAATGTGTACTGTACAGAAGAAATGATCGTAAAAAGCTGCTTTTTAACTGCCTAAAGTACCTTTTGCAGCTTGGAACCTTTTATCACCTTGTAAATCGCCCCTTGAGATGAATAGTTGAAGTTAGACAAGGCACACTTCCATTACCAGCATATCCTCCTTCAGATATTATTATAGAGCTCGGGCTGCAGCTGCTTCAAAGCTGCCCTTCTCACCAACACATTTTTACATCTTGCTTTCATTATGCCAAGGGCGCATTCTGTGTTATTGCAGTGGCTTTGCTTTTAATAATCTTCTCGATGCAAACATTCAGACCTGAGGGAGGTCCACTATTTCTCCTTATGGTCACATTCCTTCTCTTACAAGGTGCTGACCATTTTTTGCCACTTTTGTTCTATTTTATAGATAATGTTCGAAGGTGCTAGTTAACAAAGACTTAAACTTACTCAGGAGGAGAGGAAGATGCATAATAAAGCCTACTGTAACCTGAATATAGGAGAGAAAATAAAGTTATGTCATTTTCATTATGGAGGATTGAAAACTTCTCAATGCTTACAGTGGGAGTATAAGTAGGAAAATAAAAGACATGACCCTAACAACAAACAGATGGCATTCCCTTTTCTGTGATTTTGTACACTTTTGAAGTTGTAGAGGAACCGCATAAGCAGTCATGCTTTCAATTATTTTCCCCACTAACAGAGGCAGACACAAAATTTATTTGTTCTTTCTGACTGATTACTCTTCCATTCCAGTCAGTGTGTCTGAGCTCTAAATTCTCTTCTGTGAAAGAAAGAGAAATAAACTTCAGAAACTTTTTGGCCTCAAAACCAAAGGAAATATTTGACTAAGTTTAAATTCCCATTTTGCTGACGTCTTATTTTGCCCTTCTGAGGAATTAAAATGGAGGCTGCAATGATACGTCTTCAATTCAGTAGAGATGAGCACCCAGAAACTCTGCTTTTCCGTAAGAGGCATCTCTCCACAGAAAGAATGGAAGAGCCTTGCAATTTCTTTTTCTTTGCTTTCTCCATCTTTGCTGAGATATAAAACCAGCAGCCACATTTAATCCTTTCCCTTCTCCACAACAATTGTACGAAGTCTGTTATCTCATATTGTTACTAACATGAAAGCATAGCATTATAAATAGAGAATACGGTAAATCCCATAAAGACTCTAAAATGGAAACACAACACAATGTCAAAACAGTCCAAATTAAAATAATACGTTCCCAGTATGGCTTCAAAATAGCTATTTTATTTCCTAGTAATGATAAGCTTAGAAACAAGAGTATTTTATGTTTCCCTATTCTTTCATGCAAGGGTCTCAAAGCACTTTACAGTTGTAAATTAAGCAGTGTTATAGATGGTGGGGGAAGGAAGTCACCATCTTGCAGACGCAGAAACAAAAATATGGAGGGGGGAATATAATGTAATCCATAGTTAGAGGCAGAGGTAGGAAGACAAGCACAATCTTTTGATTCATGTATCTAGATTCTATGAGCTTGACAGTCATCCCTCACAACACACATTTTCATGGAGTTTCAGAAACTATTCTGCAGCTACCTGTGCTGTTATAAATCAGTGGTCATGGGAAAGGAAATGAGATATTTCTCTTGAGTTAGATTTCTGACTCTGCTATTGATTTGCTGGGTACCTATGTCTTAACGTAGCTCTGTAGTTTACTTGTCCTTTGTAAACTCATGTACTGATATCCTTGGAAGAACTCGATAAATGCAAACAGGTTTCTGTCTCTACTGGAGATGCTAGCCGATAGCTGTCACATCTCTGTGTGCAGGTTCTTCTCCTCCATCATGTTCCAGAACTGATGATTAAGTGCTGCATCCTGTTATTTCAGAAACCAATGGGAGTTTTTCAGCAACTTTAGTTGGCCTTTTCTCAGACGCTCAGAGTACAATGAGATAAGAAACAGCTAGAGGTATACTGTAGGGGGCTGTTTGTAAAAAATATTAGAGGAAGCCTCTTTGCAGCATGAAGAGTGATCTGATTTCTTTTTTGTGGACACCAGGGATGGTGCTAATCTGCATATATTGATGAATACTTCTATGTTTTCGCTAGCTACTGTAGGCCTTGGCATGGCACACATCTCATCCTTGTCCCAGGATGCCTAGGTTAGGTCTGATGAACTGTGCAAAGTCTTCGTGTCATGGAAGAGAAGACTTGAATGGCTGGCTTAGATGTAGTCATCTACACTGTATGCCTTCAAAGTTAAATTACTCCAGCCAGCTCCGCTCCTGGCTGGCATAGCTTACTTTTGGAGAACAGTTTTATCTATAGGTCTTGGCCAGAGGAGTTAGAATCCCTTTCCCCTCCTTTTAGTGAATTTACCCTAGCTGAAGTCCGAGGGCAAAACCTTCAATAAAATATATCAACAGTCTGTATCCTGCCTTGTTTCCCACAGAATGCAAAGAAAATTAGTTAAACCTGAATGGAATGACTATATTCCCTGTGCTTTATAGCATTTATAATACTGCACTGTCACCAAGCAATGAGTTAATAACCCAAGCAGGCTTGGTTTTTTTTAACGTCAGCCTTTTGCGTGAAGAGCCACAGAAACCTTTCCTTTCTTTCCTCTTTTCCTGTTCTATTAATTTCTGGGGTGTTGCATCCTTGATCTTAGAAATATTTCCAAAAAAAGCAATGTAGCAGAATTCCCGGTAGTGAATCTTCAGTGAAACCTTCCTGTTCTAGTCAACCCCGGTTCCTAATTAGAAATAAAACAATCTGTTTCACTTTCATTAATTTTTCAGTGCAGCATTCTTATTCTGCTCTTTATACACAGTGCACTCTCTGAAGTTCCATGGTTTTATGATGACAAATACTATTTCAGTCAAATGCTTGCCATTTTTTGCTGAAATATAGACCCATTCTTCAAGCTGCAAAAATAACTCCCCACATGCTTTTAAACATTCTAGTAATCATTTTGCTCTGTTAATGATGTTGGATTTAGAAATGGCCCAAAGAGGCAAATATCATGTATGGATGTAATGAGACTGGAATTTTGAAAGAGAGTTTTAATCATTTGATTATCTTCTAGGAGAACTGAGAGACAACTTCTGTGTTAAAAAGGTTTTGCTGGAAAAAGCAGAATGAGAGGTAGGGATGACTAATGCTGTTCGCAAATTCGGTGTGTTCCATTGTTTGACACTCTGCATGTCGCACAGAGAGTTAAGATCTAAGCGATGGGTTTCCATTATGGTGTTGCAAATGATGTCTTAGTCATAGCATTTCTTTTCAAAGGAATGAGAATCCCTTGGCTATATCAAGAGGTAAGGTACCTCTAATAAACCTTTTAGTTGCTTTAAAATCCCTTTCATCAAGTACTGGGCATGCGGAGGACATTGGGATGTCTGTATTTGAGCAACAGGAAGAATGAAAAGAAGGGAAGAAACGGTATATATCTATTGTGAGACTGTCAGGTTTTCCTTGTTGCAGCTGGTAAGGTTGATATGAAAACACATGGTAGCTTTAATCTAAAAAGTCAATTATCTGTCAAGACGTGACAAATTTCATCTTGCACATCCAAAGTAGCAAGCCACTTTGGACCTCAAATGGAACTCTTCCTATTGACTTAAGCAGTCAATGAATCAAGCATTTTGTACGTTTTCCTCAGTTCCTTTAAATACCAGCAGAAAAAAAAAGATATTTTTTTGTCTCTGCACAGCATGAATAATTTTTGTTGCTTGGAACTGTTGAGGGAAATATTGATCTTATAATTTCGGGAATAGCAAGACTGGAGAGAAACTTCCACAGTCACTGAGGGATCGATGGCCTTGGCCTCTTCTGGGTTCTCAGTATCCTCTTTGGGTCTAGCTCCCTCTTTTTGAAGCAGGTCCTCCTTTCTGATTTTTCTTACATGGTTTACTCTTTTTTGTCTCCCTGTGTCTTTCTTTTTGGCCCTTCTCTTTTCACATGACATTCCCCAGCATTGTTAACTGAGAATTTTAAGGGAGTTGGGTTTTAAATTCAGAGGGGTTTGAACATGAGGCTGCTGTGAACATCTCAATTTGTGATGTATACTGTAGTTCTGCATTTTTTCACACTTCTCTTAACTCAGTGGAATTATTGGTATATTTGCTTTTGTATTCAGCAGACGCTTTACATATATTGAAGATGCATAAAAATGTTAGAATTCAAATACATCTTTTTACTACCTCAGGAAATTTGAATTATGTTTAATATAATACACTTGGTAATTGTTGTGTAAAGCAAAAATAATACATATTTCATATTTTTGATAGTGTATTTAAGAGCAGATTGCAGCAAACAACTAGCAGCCGGTGAATTAAGTGCTATGATTTCTTTGGCTTCTCTGAGAACACGTATTTTCTTAGTAGCTGTCAAATGTTCATTTCATGCCCCTCTCTAGATTCTATAAAGAAAAATGGTGGAACCAATTTAAATTACATTTTTTTGGGAGGAAAAATATATATTGCATTTGAGTTGACAGCTTGTAGAGTAAGTTTCAAGCTTATGGGATTCCAGATACTTGAGTTTTAATGCCTGTAAAATAGGGAATTTGTAGTGGAAACAACCATGGCGCCAGAAATGCTGCAGTGATGTTGCTGGTAGGACTGTAACTAACTGAAAGATGTAAGATAATGCACTGATACATTATCGTAAAAGTACTGTGAACTTGTGCCTAGCTTGTTTTTGAAATTATGTTGTTGGAATCTGACTCTATTCAAGAAAATCATGGAATATATATCACGAGATCTTTTTTTCTCTTGATCTCCTAGTATTTTGGGATGTTCTTTTGAGCTAGAAATGATTGCCCTAGCTCCCGGAATGTCTGCAGAAAATCAGACAAATGAGTATCCAGTAGCTTTGGACTTGTAGCTTTCTCGTAAAAGAAAAAAGTCGTCTCTGATAGATACAGCCCTACCAAGGTTGACTGCAGCAGATTTAATGTGATCTTTCAAGCACGGATTAAAAATATTGTTCTTGTTCCAGTTAGAACATTACCACTTAAGTTTCAATACAAAAAGGGCTTTTTTATCATCCCGAAGCATGCACTCTCAAGCATTTTAACTGACAGCGTTTTAGTATTTGCATTATCTTTTCCTGCTTGTGCATTTTTCACCAGTGACAGATGATAAGAGTTTATGCGAGGAGAGATCTGCAGTAATATCAAGAAAAGGCTTCATATTCCATATTACTGGGGACTGCAGAAGAAATTGGTGATGGCTAAAAATTGCATTAAAAATTATTGCATTTTCCGTAAGTGAGGATTTTTGCATATTTGGCTGATACTGCTGTTTTGCAAGGAGGCATGCAGCGTCAATCTTGTTTTAACATTGAAGCCGAAGTTGTAGAGAGTTGTAAAACATTCTCCCAAGGATTCACAGATCTTAGGGGATAATTTTGCATGGATTAAAAGTAGATTTAGAAATTCATCCTGTCTCTGTAAGTAGAAGTAAGTACACAGGTGTAAGATCGATTATTTGAAAGGCAATAAAGTGAGGAAGGTCAGACCCTATATTGATTTGCACCTCAGATAGCTCTGCTGACATCCACTATCATAAAGAATTCTAGCAACAGCATCCAGAGAAGACAGCAGAGATCTGCAGTGGGCATGGCTTCGTGCTTGAGGAGTTTCCCATAATAATCCTTACTTTGATAGTGGGTTCATACTGTACTGGCTGCCTGAGGGGCTGCTGCTTTCTGTCGTTGTGTGCCATGTAAAGGCAGACTGATCAAACTGCGAAGGTATCCTGAGCATTCGGCAGTGTGTTGTAAGGCTTCCACGTATCTTCAGTTACCTGGCTTGGTTGCTATTCCACTCCCGTTTCTGTGCCATCAGCTGGACGGGTGGGAAACGCGTGGAAGTGGCCAGCGTGTCCAAATACATTGGCTGTCTAAAGCTTGCATATTGCAGAGCACTGCTGTATTTCACAGAATTTATTAGGCATTAAAATTCCAATATCTCATGCCTGTGGAAAAGATTGTACTGAAAGTTAAAACAACACTGTATGAAGATTGCTTTCACAACATGAAATGCTAATAATTTACCCCTCCCTAATTGTAATAGATCCTTCTGTCTGTGGGCTGTAATGTCTAGTCCCACTAATCAAAAATGGTTTATGGTAGAAGCATCAAATCTGTCAGAGAAGTCATCAGTGTGATTGTATTGTAAATTGTCAGCCCTGCAGAGAACTTTGTATGCACAAGCGGATGCTTGTGTGCTTTTAACTTTTAAAGCCTCGATCCAAAACCCATTGTATTCAGTGAAAGAGCTTGCAGCCTTCTGTGAGTGGCTGAAGAGAACGCTCAATGTGTTTCTGATAAACTCTGTTCCTGGCAGAGGTGCCTATGACAACGCATCACTGAAAAGATTTGTCTCCTGCCTAGGCAGAAAGTTCTCTATACACAAATTAAGCTCAACTGTCTGAAATTCGTTGCCCGTAGTTCTGTCCAGAGTATTAACTCTGTGTGATTGGGATAGTCTACAGCAACAAGTAGAGCAAAGCAGTAGGAGCAGGTCTGGAGAGCAGAAGAATTGATCTTGAGGATCTGACGTTTATGCTGTAGACATTTCAGCAGTCTTAGATCGAATTAACTGAAACCTGTCCCATGGGGGGGAGTGCACTGGGTGTGCTCCTAGACTTCTGTCTCCTCGTTGAGTTCAACTGGAAAGGATCCAAGTGCTCTCCGAGACCACTCTGCTGTACAAACTGAGGTATGATACATGGGGGAAGTGGGAGGTACACGAGAAGCACATTCCCGATGCTGAAACACTGCTGTGGTACATTTAGGGTTGGCTTGATTTGAATTGTTACTTGACTAAATAAGTCAAGCCTCAAGATCAAAATAATCGATAAAAAATGGCCGATAAAAAAAAATAGCCATTTGATTTGCAGATTGTGAAATTTTACTCAGAATCCTCAGAAAATGGTTTCTGTAATAGTTTCAGATTCTCTCAGTTAATGGAGAGGATTCATCTTACTATAGATGCTGGCAACATGTGTCGTAGGTGTATGTATTCCCATTTAAATAAGAAATCTGAGGATGATGCCAGATGGGAACGCTCTCTAAGGCACGTGAGCAATGAAATCTGATAACAGAGGAACTGAGTTTATCTGGATATTGGGAAGAAGTACTTGGGAGAAATTTAGTGTGTTTGTAATGTGAACAAGCAGGCTAAAGATTGTTCAGTTCAAAGCTCTCATATGGAAGTATTGGTCATAGTGTTTGTTTTTCTTCTTGACCTGAAAAATTATGATCCCATTTCTCAGCCTCAGTCTACTCTGACAGTAGTTGAGGTGTTTCAAAGATACTAAGTCCCTACAAGTTCTGTGAAAATGTGATCTTGTGTAGAAGAAAGAAGCTGTCTAAGCTGGGGGAAGGCTGCAACTGAGCCCTCATTAAACTACAGAGAATCCACAACAGAGAAAAACGGGAGCTGTTTTGACCTAGGACGCACAGCAAAATCCAACAAAATGGTTATCAGTTGTTTTGTTAAACCTGAAAATTTAATTAAGATGAAGGCTTTTGTTTTCGTCTTTTACTGTGAAAAACTAGAATTAAGAAGCTGAATTGAGGTTTTGTATTACCAAGTACCACTAGGCCATCCGTTCTCATTGATTTAAATGAAAACAAGATTGTTGCATTTTACTGTTCTATAATTTCTAGCCTATTTGTTTTTGTGGTTCACTGAAGCAAATACACAAGAGAAAGACGACTTAGTTACTGAAGCCATGTGTAAAGCACACTACCAGTGATCAGGAGCTGGAGTGATGCTGTAACCGAAATTTATTATTGCTGAGAGATGCTGGATGATGCTATTGCAGGCTTGCTGTTTCTTTTATCTACCCATAGCAGCAATGTTCTTTTGAAAAGAAGCGTTTAATGCCATCAGTGGTCACTTGACATCTCTGCTCTGCACGAATCTGGGAGTCAGTTTTAGGAACAGCAGGTTAAATGTTCACATTTGCACAAGTTGCTGGATAGCGCCAGCTTTCCAGAACTCCTGCAGCCTGAAGAGGTTTACTTTCTACTTCAACACAAGGATCCCCAGCCACCATGTAGTTTCCTACGCTGATTTCATTGGGAAATGGCTCATTCAGGCATCCTTGTTTCATTTCCCTAACAGTTGTTGGCTGCTTTCCCTAATGAAAATATATATTCACCAAAAAAGTTTAGTATGGAAATAATCATAAGAATGACTTCTGTCTGGAATGGCACTGCCTTTACAGCTTGATTTATTAAATGCCCTGAGATGTCAGCTTAGAAAGCCGAAAAGAACATCTTCTGTAATAATGTATGTTCTTACAAGATAGCATTAAAGTGTCTGCCCAGCTGGGGAAAATCATACATTTGTAACAATGCAAGGCTGCCTTCCCGAACACATACCTGTGTATTTCCTATCACGGTACGGGAACAGATGAAGGGGATTTACCTCATTTTGCTTTTAAGCATAGACTCTTGAGATCTCAGCTTTCCCACTGATTCATTGGAAGAGGTTACCATCTGTCAAGGAATTAATTTTTCTTGTAAGTATTGTGATTTATAATTTCTCAACAAGCAGGTGGCTAATACTTTACATTACAGTTTGCTTTATTTGCTTTATTTTGCTAAAATATGGCTCTTCACTTGGGTACTAATCTGAAAATTATACCCAGGTCTGAATAGATCTATAAATATGAGAAAGTTATAGCACTGCCCAATACTTAGAATGGGCATTAGTTTAAATTAGTTTGGACTGTGTGTCATAAAACTCTCAATGATAATAAACATCTAGTGGTTCTGATTCTTATCTAACTAATTTTGATTTTGCACAAGCCTCCTCACTTGTGCAGAATAAATTCTGATTTATACCATTATGATAGCAGATTTAGAGCTTCCATGGATTATTTTAATTCAGTTAAATTAAAATGAAATTAATTAAAAACAGTTCTGGCATGTTTTATCAGCATGGTACATGCACAGTACTATTCTGTATTATAGAGTAAATTTTGTACCAAAATGAAAGAATGCAATTTCGTTGATTCTAGCAGAGAAATGTTGCTTAGCCTAGAGTTTAGTTAGGTTAATGTGGAAAGCAGTGTAAAATTTCAGATACTTTGTGGACATTAGAAATTCCTTCTGTTACAGTGTGCGCGCATGCAAGGACATGCAGCTGAGCTGGCTTCGTCTTATGTAAGTCATGGGGAACAAAACTTATCTCACTGCTACCAGTTTTCAAGGTTTTATGTATTCAAGTAGTTCTAGAGAAGCTAGTCATGCCACTTTTTGTTAAGGGCTTCAGAAGTGTCCCGTGATGCTCTCGGTGGCTCTTTGTTGCAGGCAAGGATCATCATCTTCATTTTGGAGGAGAAAACTGAGACAGATATTACAGTTTTCTGAAGAGCAGAGAAGCCTCTTCTTTATTAAAAGAGAAGTCTCTTCTTGAATAAGTAATAAGAGATGTTGCTAAACTTTCTCATTCGTTTATATTTAAAAGCTAAATATTTAAGCATTGTTCCCTGTTCACAAACATCAAGCCTATCCGTACATAGGGAAAAAAGTAAGGGCTCGATTGTAGAGGGTGCCATAAATAAGATGACTTCCCTTAAACTCTGCCTTGGGTGGTAGGATGATACCTGCACTGGATGTAACAGTGTCTCCCTAGCAAAAAGCAGAAACTTATGGTTTATATATAGGATATCGCAGCAACAGAAGGATAAACTACACACGCTGACTCATTTTTGCTCTCCATTGCCAGTCATGAGGTAGAGTGCTAAATACTCAGGAAAATATGAGTGTCTAAAATTCAAGTGCTACATTCTGTAAAATCTTCACTGAGTTCAGTTATTCTTTAGTTGAAGAGGGAGAAAGATAGGAAGAGATTAGATTTAGAATAGTTAGAACTAGATACACTTGATAGACTTTGGTTTATCTTTAATCTACAGGACACTTGTTAGCTGAGAAATATAAAGTTCTTCTTCTAGTTTTATAAATCACAGTAGTGCCTATGTAAAGATAATTATGTTGACTTCATGTTTTATTCCATTTCGTGGGTTGGAATGTACGGTCAATGGTTGGCCTTTGGTCAGGACACAAGTCTGCAGGATGGATATTACCAGGTCTGATGTTGATTCAGTGTCTCAGATCTTTCTGTGCCTTATTTCTCCCTGCGTCTATGAAATGGGGATAATGGGAGAAAGATTGTTTTGAAGAGTACTGAGATTGCTAAAACATGGTATGTAGTATATACAGTAAATGCTGTGGTCTTGTTCCAGATGCTGCTGTCCTTACACCTATTGAATTTTCTCCAGGGTTTGGAACAGTCATATTCAGACTTTGAGGAATGTAACAAGACTTTTTTTCACTGTAAGACATGTTTTAAACTAACAAAGCCCCAGAGTGCTTGACAATTGGCCAATTATTTTATTTAGTTTAAATCAAGGGTTTAAACCAGCAAGACTATTTTGATTGTAAGTTTTATTTAATTTAAATATGTTTTTCTAAGTCCACAGAGGTTATTCATTTTGTATGGGTGAATTAAAACGTTCAGTCAGCAAAGCATGAGTGATTAAAATACAAACGCTACACTCCAGAATCTTCAGTGAAGCAACTGAGTTATTCATTAATTGAGGAGGGAGAACAATCGATAAAGATAAGGTTTAAAATAGATAAAACTTGACAAACAGACATCCATGATTTGAAATCTCTTGATATGAATTCAGATACATGTTTGGTTTTTTACCTGCAAGTGTAAATGATAAATAAGCATGTTTTTATCAGTGAATATTGCTTAATTGCTTTCTGATGTCATCAAATACTGCTGCTTAAGCAAATCTGTTCCTATTAAAAAATAGATTGTAATCACAGCACCTCCTCTACTTCTAACTTCCAAAAAAAAGACATTAGAGGTTCTTTCATTTTTGTCTTTGAAATTTGTATTGGAGTAAATGAAGTCCACAGTCATACAAGGGTTATATTTTGAAGTTAATTTTCATTGAATTTAGGGTGGAAGATAGCTGTAATCCCTGCTGCTATGTATTTAGGTAAGAATTTCAGTTTTTCTCTTCAAAGATGTTTACAAGTGCTAATTACCAGTATGGCAAACACAATTTTCCAAATTTATTTAATACCTTCTACCTGCAGTTTTGTGGCTTAAAAGAGAATGCGATTCTAACCAGATGCTTAAGTCAGTAGTGATTGCAATTCAGGACGGGAGAGCTGATCAAAGATAAAGCTGATGTTGACATGAATGGAAGATTCTTGCCATGAATATGATAATCCAAGAATAAAAAAGTATGACCAAATATTCTAGATAGAGGTCGCCCAGAATTGGATGCATCTTTAATAAGAGTTCATTTAAACAGTCTTTGGATGTGTTAGTGAACATTGGTTTTCCCATTTTTTGCTTGAATGTATCAACTCATGTAAAATTTATAATTTTCCAGTTCTTTCCCCCCCTACCATGAAGAGAGAAGGAACTGATGCAGAAGCATTATGCTTTTTTGCATGAAGGCAGTAGCTTCTCTTAGCAAGCAGAGGTAATATTTTGCTGGTGCACAGGTGGGAATTCTGTTGTGATTGATGGCTTCTGGTTGAAAATTTCTTGCTATTGTGCAAGATCATACAATTTCTGAATACGCTTTTCTTAGAAGCAATTCAGAGGTTTATTGCAGATATTCTATTAAAATAAAAAAGCACTAACTATTCCAATGGGCAGGATGCTTGCACAAAACGTGAGAAAAGCAAGTTGGAGTGCTCACCTTGTCCATGCTAGATCAGTGATGAACCTTGTTCTCTGTTTTGGGTGAATGTCCTGACTGTCATGTTCACATCTATGATGCGGTCACGGATGTTCTCAAGTGAAAATGTGGATGGTCTGAGTTTCATGCAAAAAGAGAATGGGAAAATCTCTGAGGTCCCAGAAAGCTCCTGAGTATGCGGTTCATGGAGTGATGAATACCACCCTAATGAGAGATCAGTCCAGGGAGCCCGCTCCTTCCCCATCTTTGCTGCAGTTGGTCAAACTCAGAAGCAAAAGGACCAAGAAAGCCTGTGGCACTGGAGAATGTTGAAATTCAAAGGGATGGTGAAATCTTCACTTTTCTCCTCTCCTTTCTTCTAAAGCAGAAAGACAGAAAAAAACCCGTCTGCATTTGTGAAGCCAGCGTGTTCTAGTAATGTATTAATCAACCAGTGAGGAGATCTTTCCTGCTCCTTTGTGTTTTCCAGGGTTGAAACATGCCCTGGATATCTAGCAGACACCAGAATAGTGGGTTTTAATTAAAGGACTCTGGAACTTTATAGGTAAAGTCAGACCCATTTCTTCATAGTGCTATGATTCAGTTAAAAAAGCTAGGATTGGAAATGATGAGCAAGTAGCAAAAATTCCCACTAACTACCCAATAAAAAGAAAGATCTGTATCATTTTTACATTAGTGAATCTTAGGTTATCATAAAGAAAAAATAATTGCATTAAAATCTCAGCTATTACATTTAGGAAATAATCTTGCAACAGAAGAGGAGGAAACAGTAAAGACTTTATGAAGCAGGTACAATTTACTATATAGTTTCTGGAAAATAGATTACTTTTTTAAAAATATAAATTAAGGCACTTTTTTCAACCACAGCATATAATGTAGCAAGAGTATAATGCTAACCAACATCCTGGGCATTATAAAATTTGGAATCTGCTTACCACTGCATAATTTCACACAGCAAAGGGAAATCAGGAGGGATTAGTTCAGTCCCTTTAACTTAAGACTTGAAAGGTTGTTTCCAAGGTCCCCTGTCAGCCAGCCTCTCCTTATTCTTTACCTATGGGAGAGAGCTGCAAGCAGAAACCACCTGGCTGCCTTCCTTCCTTCCTTTCACGAGCCTGTAGACTTTTTGATGTGGCACCAATGTGTCTACATAAAATGGCATGTGGTAAGCAAACAAAGCCTAATGTATCGGGAGCTGCTGTTCTTTGTTTAAGATTATTCATGAGAAACCAGGTTAAAAAACCCCAACACCCAACCAACCAACCCTTCCATTCATTGGAAGTTTTCTGGTAGCAGGGCTTGACTTGTTGGGTTTGTAGTCTCAACCAGTAATCTCACACGTATTGGTATTTCATCTACTTAAAAATAGATACTTTTTTCTTAAAGAAGACTCATCTAAAGTTATATTCCTGTAAGTATTTATAGTATCTGTCACCCTTTAGACTTCCATGTCATCACAGTGGTAAGAAATGGGCAATCAAGAACTCCAGTGTGAGGTGTAAACATATGAGGTTTTCCTACTTGTGTATTGTCAGGGATGTCTGCTCTGTTTTATAAGAAACCAAGAAAGAAGGTGAAGAGAATATCTTCCTTCAGGACAATAGCCCACGGACTAATGTCAGCTCCATGTGGAGGAAAAAAAGTGCCCAGAGTGGTAGAAACCTACTTACTCCCTGGTTGATTTACTTCTCAGTTCGGCAGAATCCTGAGTCACAGAGTGACCTGAAAACACTTTTCACTGAAACAGCACATATTTTGCTAAAACAAAAGGTCTGTTGGCCCTGGTAGCATTAGTTTTACTGCTTGGCTGTGAGATCTCCACAAGTACTCCTAGCAGTCTGCGGTTTTGTTTTGCTTTTAAGAAATAAGCAATTCTTTTGCTGGTTGTCCTATCAAATAGCCATTACAAAACTACATGAGACTAGGAAAATTACCTCATTTTATATGCATATAATATTCAGGGGGTCTAGTTTTACCAAATAGCTTCATGTAAAATCTTTCTCCCAATATCCATGACAAAGGCAGTAAAATAGTACAGTCTGTTCTTCATCAAATTTTACAGTACACTCATCACCATACTATTGACTATGCACTCAGCGAGCTAATCAGTGTATTGGAAGATTAATTCAGGCAGAGCACTGATCCGACAGTACCTTGCTTCTTACATATGCATTTGGTCTGATTACTGAATTTGCAGAAGCAACTGGATTACTGTCTTCATGTGGACAGCAGGAGTTCGTAGAACATGAATATTGCTATATATTTGCAATCTGTGTGGCATTGCAATTCTACTTTAAAAATGATGGCATGGCAGCAGACAGCTTAAGCTGTTATGCAGAAAATCAGATTAATAAAGGAGTCTGTTCTGCGTTATAGCCGCTGTGTTATTTCAGTTATCCTCTGTGAGAGCCTATTTAATTTTGAAACTTCACACATCTTTTGCACTTGATTATTATATTACTGTAGTACAAAGATATTCCAAGCTAAGGTCTGGCCTGGCTTCCATCTGCATAGCAAACATGCTAATAGCCATTTTCCTCTACAGAGATCAAGGAGTAGGTATTATCCCCACCTTACCGATGAGAGCCTGAGGTGCAGGGATATGTCTGATAATTGTTCATAGTTTCACTGGACATCTGTTACACATCTAGAAAGGGAATCTGGATTTTCTGAGTCATTGTCCTGTTCTGTATTGACAGAACATCCTTTTTTTTGCACATCATTCTGCAGTGATGCTGTTCCAGCTTTGCAGTTCTCCGTTCAGTGTCCGGGGAGATCTCTGGCCTTTCTCTGTCTTTCATAGCCCTGGACCAGACTGGCTGTTTAAAGTCTGGGACAGCAGACTGGGAAGCAGGAGAAAGATGCTCTCTCTGAAGGTGAGGTGTGTACCTTGGGCCATGAGGGAATATGTGAGTCACCATTGGTTATTGGTTCTTTTGAGTCTTCTATGAACAAGATGGAAGCATTGGCCTTCTGTTTCCTTGCTTGTTTTTCCAGTGAACTTATCAGAATCCATCCATCCTTCTTTTGTCTTCGGCTTTCAAGGAAGGACTTACTTATTCTTCTTAGTGGTGGCAACAGTAAGTCAAAGGTTTCTCTAAGAGTCCTGAAATAGTATATAATTACTTCTGCTGAAAGTAATATTTTCATTTCATTTCAGACATTTTAATGTATAGTCTGTTGTATGAATACCATACAGCGTTTCTGATTCAGTTCTTATTTGCCTGGATGATGGGACACCAAAAATATTTGCATCAACGACATTTCATCTTTGAAGACAACTTGAAGCAAACATGTTAATTGCAAGGATATATAAAGAACTATAACCTGGGAAAGGGGTTATGCATTTATTAATAAAATGATCACTGATCACTTTTCTACAGTTTGCCCTTAACTTGAACTGGTACAGTGCTTGACTAAAAGTGGTGCGGTACCAAAAGGAGGTCAAAATGCCTCCTCCAGGAAAATAGTTCTTTGTTTTCACTTACACATACTTTAACTGCTAATTGTGTCGATTCATTTGAGCAGGTGCCAGTTAAACAACTTGAAAGGCTCCAAACTTCAATTTGCTGCAGACAGGCAAGTGGCCTAGAGACCGTCTTCAATGTGATGAAAAATGCATTTTAATTCCTAAAACAGTTGGGTAGAAATTATTGTGAAATAGTAGAAGTATTTGTTAGCAGGTGGTGGACACAGACTTACTGAAAATGTATTTTTTAAGGGTAATGTAGTTGTGTTTTGTTTTCTGTTAGTTCATTCCCTAATATAGACTGTAAAAATAGTTCTCTTGCACAATTTTAAAGAAACCATATTGCACAGAGTAGCTTTGTTTTGGCTTTGCGTTGTGGCAGTTCTTTTACATTGTTTCCTATTACGCCCTCAAGCATTGTCACATGGTTCTTGTAATGTTAATTACGTCTACAAGATCCCTCTAGCCCTTCTTAAGAATATGAGTAATTTTAAATGCATTAAAATGACTTCCATCTTGTGTGCATATATTAAAAATAAATACACTTGACCCAGGAATTAATCAACAAAGAAGTATGGAACAATGAAGTTAAATAGCCTTTCTTTTTTCAAGGCTGCATTGTGTATGTTTTGCTCACAGTGAAATGTTTTTTACAGCGACAGTAGTGCCATATATATGGCACTAAGGATGTTCTCTCTTGATGGAAATGCAGCAGTTTAAACTGAAGGGTGTTCTTTTTTTTCCTCTAAATGTTGTGCTTTGCTTCATGCAGGAATGCAGGTTAGCCCTATGACTGTATAATCCAGGAGCTCGGAGCAGACCATCGCAGAGGTCCTGTTTGATGCCCTAAACTGTGTCTCTGGATTTTAAGTGGATTTTAAGTATAAAGGATGCTATTATGAACTTACTGAAATCAGTGAGTCTACACGTGAAGTCAGTACTTCTCAGTGAGATGACAAATGGTCCATGGAGGTTAGATCCTATCTCTTGGATGTAAACATTAGAAAGACCCTTCAGGCTCTCCCAAACTCTGAGTTTTTCAAGTCACCCTGGATCATTTTTTCGAACATGATATGGGCCCCCCGCCTTTCTGCACATGGCTGAGCCATCCGCTGCTGCTCCTGTGGACTCCTCCATAAACATTTTTCTTCAGTGATGTGAGTCGCTGAGAAACCTCCCTTGCTCCTTTCTTTCTGCAGTGTCTCCCTTATGTGGTTCTCCTCACTCGGCTGGTGGCTCAGGTGTCCTCTCTGGCCCTTCCCCTGCCTCTGCCCTCATGCCTTGGGGTCACGTGCGATTCTCTTGCCACCTTGGCAGTAACCGATCTGCACTCTCTCTTCTCTCCTTTGAGGAAATCCTGCCCTCAAGAGAGTTAAGGATATAAAATAACCACCTATTGGGTAATAAGTTAGCTTGTAGTTGTTAATGTTGCTTTTATCAGGACTTCTCCCAGTGCAGAAATTCATTCCTGCTCAGGACACAATACGTAAAGGATGGACATAGTATCCACAAGTACCAAGTTTGTTTTGCCATGCTTAGTTTCAATATTTGATTAGTGTTTGGCAAAGCAAATATATGTAAATGAAACTTCTGACTTTTAATTTAAAAATCATTGTGTCCAGGACCGTATACTTCAATGAAACCTCCCAGTGGAACTAGAGTAGACCGATACTCCCAGTGTAAAAGTTAGGTCTGCAGAAGGAGGTATGTTAGGTATGCAAGGAGACAGAAAGAAAGAAACTTTCCTTAATCTTGGGAGTAGGGTAAGGGCAATGGGGAGGAAGCATAAACCTATTCTTCCAATATTCTTCACTTAATATTTATATTGTAGAAGTGTTTTGAGGTCCACCAGTCCAGGTTTCTGCCATGCAAAAATTCTTCCCAGTTATTTAGACAAAGAAAGTCGGTACCCAAATACCTACTGTCTACAGTGCCTTGATATATTGACTCTGACTTGTGGGAATGCATCTATAGTATCTTTGTATAAAGAAATATAAGTCAGGTATTAATGTTGTATCTTTCTACATGGTGAAGTGAGAAGATGACTAGTGTACTCTCCTTCTTGTGTACTGAATTTAGAAGTTTAAATAACACTCCTTTAATCCGTTGACTAGTGAGGTGTACTAGGTCCCTGAGAAATTTTCCGATGTAATACGGCAGTGAGAAAGGTGGCAAAAAGGTTACAAACAGGTCTTGTTTCCAGGCTCTCATATAAGTGGTGCCTGTTCAAATATGTTACGGCATGGAAATTTTCTGCTTGATAGGGAAATACAGGAAGCAAAAATTAGATCATTTCTTGAAGCTGCAATAAATTACACTGGGGACAGAGGAGATGGTATATAGAGAGTGCACAGCTATTTGAAGTTAAATTTCCTTTGCACTAAACTCCATCCCCCATGTGCCTCCAATAACTGATTGAAGTGAGAGAGATGTGCGTAAATTATGGTTTCCAAAAGACACGTGAGATTTGGACCAACTTTGGGCCAATTTTTGCCACTTTTAATGTGTCTCATTTTAAGCATTCAACACCTTCAAACATTCTTGTCATGGAAGATTGCATGCAGAGTAACTGAAAATCATCCCATTTATTTCCATTTTCAGGTCTCAGCAACAACATTTCCCTTGATTCTCTCCTACCCACAAGATACCGCTTTCTGGAATGATAATTTTGTGACTGCCACCAGCAGACACATATGCTGTTGCTTCCAATCTCTCATCTAAAATCACTGAATGACAGGTCTGACAGAAACAAATAGCAGGTGGGTTGATAAATATTGTGTTTGGATTTGCTTTAAAAGTACTTTATCTCCCCTTCTCCTCCTCTTTTTTTTCTGCTTCAGCACCTTTTTCTCTGTAATCGTTAGGATCACAACTTCCAGTTTGCTGGGTATGTAGTCGTGGGTCACTATACTAATATTATCACAGCTGGAGATATAATTTCATGTTACTTCCTTTGGAATATCATGTGCTCTTGGGTTTTTTTATGCCTCTGTATCATATTCCTTTACAAAGGAATGTTCTTCAGTTTTCTTTCCTTTACAGTATTGCAGGATAGACCAGCAACATGCCAAATGGCTTCTAGATCTCTTGCTATTTTAATTCTCTTCTCAATAGGTGCACTTTTGTAGATGCCAATAGATCCCATCTGTGCCCTGGTTGAAATATTACGAGTGGCGCAGATTAAGACTACGTGTTAGCAGAAATACCTGGGAAAACTCAGGCAGATCTGCTTTTATAGTCTGCTGGGTTCTCGTTCCACCTGGAGAGAAAGGGCAGATGGGCAGACAACAAAGAGTCTTGGCTTCAGAATTTTCCCCCTCTGTGCATTGGCATAGAGTTCAAATTTGGGAAGTGAGTTCAGAGTTGTTAATATTTGTCCACTTTTTGCAGCTTATTTGTTCCGGATCATAGGAAAGCTTGCTAGAAACATGATACCTATAGCTCTAAAACGCACATTTTTTTCCATGTACTTGCTGATATCTATTATTAATGAAGTAAGTACTATTGTATCAGAGATACTTTATATTGAAATTAAACTCTAGAGGTAGGTGTGAGGCTTAAACCAGTTACTCTGAGGCTGAACTAGGTCAAGAAAATATACCTTTTTTTGTGCATGGTTGTCAAAATCCATCTAAAATTATAAAAAGACACATAATATAAAAGAATTAGTGAGACCTAGTTATAATATCAGCTAATTGCATAGCACTTTTTTGCAACATCTGATGAAAGACCTTACCTGGAATTAAGGCTTAGTATCAGAAGGAGGAGCTGAGGCAGGGAGCATTTAACTGGTTCCTTCAAGATGACAGAATAAATCAATGACAGGAACCGAATGCAGGTGTCATCTGACACAGAGTAACAGAGAGCTCTGTGTTACTGGGATTTCTGACAGTGGAAATCTGCCTTAGAATGAAAATGAAATCCTCTAATTTTGTGATGTTTGGCGGTAATCAGGGGCTTAGCGCCTCCGTGAGAGAAAGAAGAAAGGAACTGGAATATGCTTTGAGTCAGTCCACGAAGATTCTTTTTAGTTTAAGTTTATTATGTATTCCTGGAGAAATTGCAGTTTTCTGATATGAGTGTCCATTTGGGAGTCTGTCTGTATGTTGTGTCACATCTTGTTCCTTTTGTCCCTCCTTGAGCAAGAGCCAGGAGATGCATGAGGGTCATTCTTGTGAGTTGTTTCAGTTCAAATTGCCAGCAATGAGGAAGTTAAACTCATGGATTTTTCATTGCTGTTACCCTGATGGATTACCTTCTGCTCCAAAGGTTATTTCAGAAAGAGAACAGTTTTTTCTAGATGTTTAACAGTGCCAGGCATACCATATGTAGCAAAGTAAGTATTCTTCATCATCATCATCGGGATGAATCTGTGGATTTTAGCTTTCTGAGAGAAATAGGCTTGAATTGGCATTCAAGATAGTGCAGTCCTTTCCCTGTGGCAGAGGGGAGGCTGCAGAGGAAGTTCTTGGGGTCCTTGGTTTGTTCTTCTTTCCTTCCTGCTTTGCTTCTGTTCTGATTGGGAGGCCTGGCATGTCTTTACTTTTTCAATTTTAAGGATCATTTAGGTCTCAAAGTGTCAGTTGTTCAGCTCTAAAACCTAGAGGTGAGAGGCCTGGGAGATGTAGCAGTGGGTTTATGCTGTCCTGTCAAAATCAGGTGGAGGGAGGATGAAATGGAAGAATAACCCACCGAATCACTTTTCTTGAGGATGGAAAACCTGCTGAAGTGGGGAAGTCTGGCAGCCCCATGGCAGCTTCCTTGTCAGCCTTCTCCCTTTAAGGCATCAGGTCCAGGAGGGAGTTAGACAGGTCAGCGTGTGGGAAGGTAACAGGGAATTGTAACTGGGAAGAAAAGGAAGACTGAAAGTTTGTTGACGAGGTGAGGAAGAAAGAAACACAAAGTCTAGATAAGGATTGAAGTTGATATACTTATCCAAATCTCTGGATCTGCTGAGAGTTCACCAGCAGTTCATCTGGCAGCATCTGCCTAAATCCCTTTCTAGGAGCTTTCATTGGCATGGAGAAGTTATGTTAACAAACATGGCAATGCTTAACCCTATGAGTATTTGTAAGAAAGAAAATTCACTCTGGGAAGAAGCGGTGGGAAACGGTTTGGGGTAATTGCCTCTGTTGGAGAGTCAAAGGGACCACTTCCCTCAGTTGCTTTGAGACTCCCAGGAGGAACTGCTCAGTTATTAGTAACCCATTTGCAAAAATCTGCCATTAGAAAGGATTTTTTTTTTTTTATTTTAAATAGCAGTGCTATTTAAAAATAACTCTATATAATAGCATCCTTCCTGAAATAGCAGGGAGGATGTAGAATCAGCAATTGCAGAAATTGAGACCCTTATGCGATCGAATGTTACTAAGGAGGTAATGAGCATTTGTTTCTTCATTCTTTATAATGACATCTTACTTTATGTCATTTAGAAAACTATCTATTATAAACGAACCAGATATGGATTTATGAATTGAGCTGGCATAGTTTGAACACAGCTATTATTCCAAAAAACAGTTGTTGTCACTAACCTATCACATGTATTGGTGGACTCAACAGAAAGGTGAAGCGTAAGATGGCCATAATGAGGGAGAACTACTAAATATTCTGTCCCTTGTAACCAATTCCCACAACGTGGTTTGAAAAGCACATTGGATACTCCCTCTGCTGTGCTTTCAGGGTTAAGTAGTCGACCATTTCTGTCTTGGGCAAGCAAAGCATTTAAGCTCAATGTTTAATCTTATGGAGAGAGTAATACTGAATTGTCTGGATTCACACCGGGATGTGCAGTCCCTTGCTGGCCAGAGGACTTCTGTTGTCTGCGTGGTATTCTAGACTTTTCCATGGGGAGTGGCATTAAAAAAAGCACTGTAGAAAGAACTTTTGAGTATTCTATTTATTTGATTTTCAAAAAATATTTCTTAGACTGCAGAGAGATTCTGGGAATCTTGTTTGACTGATTGCTTCCATGAGCATTAATCTCAGGATCTGGGAGAGATGGATAATAGTGAAAAAGATATAGTAAATCTGCCGTATTGTCATTAGACTGTGGTTGTGAATATATATGTGTGTACATGCATGCCTGTGAGTTTAGCTGAGGATATCCTCAGCTAACAATTACTAGACCTTTTAAAAAATGTTAGCGATCAGTGTGTCCCATTTTAGTGTCCGTTTTTGACACAGAAAATAAAAGCTTAGGCTGACAGGTTCAGAGGATAACAAGGACTCCAGATCATAAACCATCAGATTCAAAGCTGAAATAAAACTTTAAGCCAGAAACTGCAACATAAAATAGTTAATTATTTTTAAAGTACTTCAGACTCCCATAAAACAGTGTAGAAGTTCTCCGGAACATTATAGAAGTTTTTCTTCCTTTGCTAACAAAGGTAAACGTTTATATTTAGTTGCTTTGGCATTTTTGCAGGGCAGTTTGGGGCCATCTTATTAACTAAGATTGCAGTCAATTATCTGCTTTATTGAGTATTTGTTTTCATTTGAGTGATCTTTGTACTGCTTGCCGGATAATTTTTATGTGGTGAGGAAACTCATTAGAGCTCTTACTATACCTGCTTGCTACAGCCGTACTTGTCTGAAACTGAAAAATCCAACTAACGTGATCTGAATTTGATTGGAGCCGTAAACCAGTGCAGCTACCTTTGCTTCATTAAAATGTGGAAAAGCATGTGCTTGTTTTCATTATAATTTATAATTACTTCTTTCTTTTTTTGCCGCTTGATGCAAATTGGAACTGGCCTTTATTCTGACATAGAAGATACAGCATCAAATCAACAACTTTATTTTATCGCATGAAACAGATGGTGAAGATCACAGAGATTTCCAAGAAAAGACAATGTAATTTCAGTGCTAAATTACCCTTGCTGAAGGGCCTTACTTCCAGGAGCTGATAGGGAATACAACTTTATGGTGTATTTCTTGTTCAAGTCTAGGCTTAGCTCACCAGAGGCTACGGAAGATTGAATCTTTGCTTCATATTGTTGTTTCAAGTGTCAAAATCAGGCCACAGTGTAATCGTTGGGAGTTTCACAGCTGATTTTAGTGGGCCTTCATTCACACGGTGGTTTGTGTCATTTATTACCGTGTATAGAGTAAGTGAAGAAATAAAGTGATCAGATGGAAAATTCCTGAGCTATTGAAGCCAGTGACAAAGCTTTCCCTGATACACTAAGGATGATTCACCCCTCTTCTGTGCTGTAGTGCGACAATCATTCTGCGTCTTCAAATGTGTTTCTCATTTGAGGAGATAAACAATAGCTGCTTTTCCTCGGGGACAAAAAGGAGAGCAGAACGTGAACATCTAAGCTTTAATGACAAGAGAATCTAAGTCTTTCATGCTGTGAAGTGCCTGGAATACCCATCTCAGCGTAAATGGAGTTTGTATTTAAGCATGTATTTTTTTGAACTGCTAAGAAGGACACACTTTAATGCAATCTGGGGACAGGTAGGTTCCTTTGTTCCCCCAGTCACCTGAAAAAGTTAAAAAAAGTATAAGTGTTTAGACATAAACGTCCTGGGAAAGTGAGAATTGCAAGCTCTACAGTGGTTGATAGTAGAAGCATATTCTAGAGCCTCAAAGAAAACCAATCTGGTCCTGGGAAAAAATGAAGTTGCTTTTTAAGGAGAGGACCTAAATATTACAAGTCCTTAATTGCTGCAGAGGACACGCAGGCAAAGATGTTAAACCAGAAACTAAACACACACTTCATGAGATTTGTGCTCAGACGAGGGACCACTGTGTGCTACAGAAGAATCAGTTCAGAGCCGGGTGGGCACCTGGTCACAAGATGTTTTGTCTTAGGTACCCACCATGTTTGTCAGTAACTTGTAAGAATCTGCCCCAAACTGTCAAGAAACTTGGAGATACCACTGCATCCAGTGAAGTCAGCCTGTGCGCACCCAGCTAGTTTGCAGCTAAATGTGTCTGCAAATAATTATCCTGAGGAGAGGCCAGGTTGATTTAAAAGCTCCTCTGATAGATTACTACTTGTGGTTTGTGATGCGTCCTGTCTAATTGAAGTAGCATGCCATTTTCCGTAAGCCAGAAGCAATATTGGGTCATGTAAATACGAAAATCAGAACGCACCAAAGAACTTCCCAGCGGTCATTTGTGTGTTGGTGGCTCAGCTTTTGACTGAGCTGTTCCAGCTGGACTTTTTAATCAGAAACCTGCTGGGGCTCCTGCCAGTTCTCCTGCCCGACCTCCTCAGCGGGCCGCCTGTCACCACTTCGGAGCGGAGGATTCCAGGTTTCCAGGTCAATGGTTCTCAGTGGTTTATCCATCACTTGCATATTGAGAGGTTGTACTAAATTGCCACAAATTTATAGACTGACTCAATCGGGATTTTCTGCTTTATACATCATTTTTTCAAACAGAGTGAATGATACATTTTTTTTGTTGCATCTAATCATAACTAAGATGGGCTTTTACAGGTCTTCTGGGGATCTTCCTACATTTGCATTAAGTGCAACACCTTTAAGTGAATTTATTTTCTAGTTTAGAGAGTGCATCTCAGATTTTCCAAACTTGGTTTGAATTTACCCAACTTAACTTTAGGCAGTTAATCGAGACACCTAAATTAGGAACGTCTACCTGTCTCATTAAGTTCCCCTTCTGGTTAGGATAAACAGGGTCTAAGTAACATCTGAATTGCCTTCTGTTTCTGGATCCCTTTCCGTATAACAGAGGAGAAGCCTGGAATGAGATTAAGTGTCAGAAGTTAGGACGCGTATGTCTGTGCCTAAAATCAAGTTCTTGTGTTAGATTTAGATACCTGATTTGTTAGTTTGATTTTCCACTCTGCTGAGCACTCAGTGGTTCATAGAGGTCTTATTTTTCTGACTAAATCGCACAAACGTTTTCATCTAGTTGCTTTGATATTTCTGCAGCAAAGCCATTAAGAAGGGATGGCAGAATCACCATTTTTGAAAATCAGGCCACTGACCTCTTTTTAGGTGGTTTTAGAACCTTAGCTTTAGTCATATAGCTTGGAAAATCTCTGATAAAGTTGCATTTAGTGTGTGTAAGAAGGATCAGATTACATACAGGTGTGTATACAATCACATCGAGTTGAGCAATAGTTTCTTTAACCATTGCTTTCAGTGGTAGGATTTCATTAAATGAAGTGTGAAGTTGTTCTTAAAAATTATTTCCAGCTTTTGCTTGACTTTACGTGATGGAAATAAAAAGAAGGCTTGTAGACATTTCTAATACACAAGTGATTTCTCTAGTCTTTCTTCACCTGTGAAGGTGACAGGGTTCCCAGTTACCTTACAAGTACCAGGTCCATTTTCTGTGTCTGTTAATTTGGAAGTGGAAAAAAGTCAACAACAAGACTGCAGTTGGGACTGCAGGCAAAGATGCTATTTACTGCTGTATATGCTCCTGCACTGTCCTTAAGTAGTGTGTAAAGTTTTAGGGAATATAGGATTGATTTGATACTCCACAGCTTCAAGACTTCTGTCTGAAGATGAGTGTAAAGCTTTGCAGAAACTAAAGGGAAGTTGAGTGTTAACTTCAGTGAAGCCAGAAGCTGCCACTCTGTTCTTTAACTTTCGTAACAGCTATTCAGTTTATCAGTGATTTTGATGAAACTCATGACAGACCAGAACTCTAACAACCGTGTAAGCTATTTACATTAATACTGCTCTTTTCTTTCCACCTTATGAGGGAAAATGATTAAGTCAATAATTTTTAAATTACTGTAACTACGGAGTCACCACAGTTAACTCCGAGGTTGCATGCTATAGACTTAAAATGACTTGTTAGAAAAAAAGAAAAACCAACCACACCAGTCTCTTTAAAAGTGTCTCGTGCATTACACCGTAACCAAGTCCAAATACATGCACTTTTATGGGATAATTTCAACAATAGGTACCATCTGCTTAATGTGTTCATAAAACCAAATATTAATTTCCTGGTAAATCAGTTGTAAACCAGAAAGTATTATTATTATTGTAATAATTTTTGCATAAGATAAATGTCTCAGTGGCTCAGAAGGTTAAAGTTTAGAATAAGAGCTGGCATTTACTTTTCTCTGCAATTTGGCTAAAATTAAATTGCTCGATCATGAATCCAAGTCATATTTTATATTTCACTAAAGTAGAAAAGACCTGGAAACAATCTGTAGACCACCAGGATGTCTGAAAGTTATTTTCCAGTTATAAAAATAAACTAGCCTTGAATTTATTCACCATCTGTCAGTCTTCTCTTCCTACCAAGGAGCTGAATTTTCAGACAGGTTACTTGCAGTGGTACGGAACAGCTGCAGGAAGCCAGGGTACCAAGATTGCTCTAATTATATTAAGACACAGAGCGGCTTTTGGAAATTTGCAAGAGTTCAGTTACAGTGTCTGGGGAGGGATTTAACGTTTTCAGGATTCTCAAGAATGCACACATTCCCTGCCGTGTCTGAACCTCCTTCAGAGGGGATGGAAATTAGCAGAGTGACCTTCCCTTGCTTAATTGTCCTCTGCATCAGAATCTCTGTATGGGGGTGGGACCTGTACGGGTGAAGCAAGAGACAGTGTTAATCTTATTAAGGAAACGCTCGGTGGCAGGAAGAATGTTACTTTGCCTTCATAACCTTTGGGGACCTTCTGACTTTGCCTCTCTTATTAGTGGTATGCTATTCTGTTTGAGAAAGAGAAGCAGAAGGTGATTTTTAGTACATGAACGAAGTGATGATGATTGTTTGCAGGTGGGTGTGCCGTGGCACACGTGTGTACGAAGAGGCTGAGATTTACCAGCAAGTTGTCTCTCACTCCCTTCAGGACATGTGTAACGAAATTAAGGTCACCTCTACTGCAGAGAGGGACACGATCAACCTGTTTGTATTCTGAGGTTCTTTTTCTTTTATAATTATTGTAAAGATATGTCAGCGTTAGTGCACTCGATAAACATAGGGGTAACTGCATTTGAAAACACCCAAATCTTATTTTGCCTGACTGGGATTATTATTGACGCAGAGAGCTGGTTTGAAAGTGGATTCTCCTCTCAGAAGCGAAAGAAGCAAAGAGAAAGCTGAAAGGCACAACAGAAGAAGCGTCTACCTGTATCCCATAATGGATTTGACTTCAACATAATAACAAATTGACGAGCCAAAAGACTTTGAGACCAAAACTATCTGACCTTGAGCTGTAAGAACGGCGGGTCAGATCTCCTTGGAAACCATTAGAAGCGTAAATGGGAAGCCTATTCCCGTATTGCACACTTACGTAACAAACTGAAGAAAATTGCTTCCCAGAATGAATAAAGTGCAAGAGCAGTTAAGGAATTATTTGAACAGTATTTTCAGCCTGGAGATAAATGATTTTTATATATGTCTTTCATCTTAGTTCTTTTATTTGAACAAAAGCAGCGTAAAATTACCATGACATATGCAGGAAACTACTGACAGACTTCAGGACTCGCCACACCGGAATATGGAAGGAAAAAAGGAGCCATGAAGTATGATGCCATGATGTCTGTCAGACTTACAGAAAGACCAGGCCATGCACCAGATTTATGAAACAATGCAAATAACTTCCTTACAACAAAATTGGAAGGACATGTCAGATTTTTCCTAAACTTCTTACGTATGCTCTTTTCCAAAGCCTCGCAGCACGGGGCTGTCAGTTCCACAGCTTCGAGTACTGCGCAGTTGAAAATGTGTATGAGGAAAGGCTAGTTGTGTGGCAAATAGTATCTTCTCATAGAGTCCATTTGTGCTTCTGTTACTCCTGGTTCTGCTGTACAAGTTGTCCTCCTCGCAGCAGAGGACTCCTGTGAGTAAGCGGGCGCAAAGGCTGAAGAACTGGATGCCTGACATTTTATAAAAATCTAAAGAGACAAGTCATTATTAGTACATTAGAACTACATCCCTCTTCTTCGGTCCCCTTGGTATCGCTGCTTGGCATGGAAATTCTGACCCTATTAACATTGGCTGAGTCTGAGGTTTATTTTTGGAAGCTTTTAAAAAACAACTGGGGAGTATCTTTCACTTTTAGTCATATGCTGTGGCTTCTTTTTTGTGTCTTAAAGTTGAAAAAAATCCCAGGGCTCTCCCTGGCCTTACGTGACTTCCATATTAAAACATCTGTGTTCCTAATCTCATCTACTTTTTGTGGGAGATAAAAACGGCCAAGTGGTACCTCTATTTGATAAATTTCAAAAAGCTTGATTTGTATCCCAATTCCTCTTAAACTTACCTTTTTCAATGGACAATTTTGCAGGCTTCACTGGAAAATTAAAAATGTATCCTCAGCTTTCATACTGTGCGCAGTATTTCATCACAAATATGAGGTCATGTCTAGGTTATTGCTGAGTCTTCAGGTGTTTTTATTTTGTGAGGCTTTGGGGCAAGTCTATCTGAATTTCTGAGTATTGTACTACAGAGGTTCGCATTAAAATGCAGATATTGTGTGCTAATCCAATAGATATTTGATGCTTCCCCTTAGAATTTCCTTTAGGAAATAAATAAATCATTATGTTACGACAGGACCTTTCTTCCTGGAGTCTTATACTCACAACTCAGGTTTATCCTTTCAGCCGCTTTCAAACCTCACCCATACTTGTGTCTCCTGTATTTTTTTTTTATTTTTTAGGTATATAGAAAAAGCAAGTTAGATGAGTTCACACCTTTTGGTAGCCATGGCTATCAGGTTCCCATTCTAGTTCCCTGCTTTCTGGAGCACTGCTTCTAAACTGTTATACGTGGCCAGACTGCTGCACATACAAGTCTTTCTTGAAGTATTAAAAAAATGCATTTTTCTCTTTTTAATAGAAGTGCAAAAATCTTTGCTGCAGGGAAGACTAATCTCAAAATATTATCGGCTGGCTTGTGCTAATCCTAGCAATTTGAATAACCCTTAGATTTATCATCTGATTGTATGAAGCCTACCTATTAATAATTCATAAATCTTCTTGGATATACTTTTAGCAACCACTAAAGAGGAATTTGTCTTGCTAAAAAGAAATAAATAGAACAGAATGATCTCAAAGGAACAAAGAGTTCCTGGAGCCAGCTTGCTGGGAAGCAGCTGAGCAGTAACCAAAATTAATTTGTGCTTTAGATCTTACTACTCTGAAATTCACTGCCATTCAAGATCGCTTTGGTGATATTTGTTATCTTTTAACACACCTATGATAACTTCAGATGACATTTTCAGAGGTGATAAAAGAAATTAACGGCTCAAACCCCACCAATTTGTAGGATAGGAGTTACGGGAATCCAAGTGAATTTTTTCAGGAAACAAGCTTTTCTTTATGAAAACGGCCGAGGTTGACTTCAGCCTCTTGAATTGTTCATTTTTGGCTGATAAAAGAATAGGGAAAACCTATGTATTTCGTTCAATTTTGTCAAAATGCGGCACAGCTACTTTGGTTTCAGATTTCAGCTTCACTTGAAATCATCTAAATTTATTTTTTAAAGAAGAACGGATAGTATAATCCAATATCTCATTTTTAATTCTAACAATTTTTTGAAGTGTTTTGTTTTGTCTTATAGGATCAACCAGAAACCTCTCCAAAATTGTTGTTCAAAGAGCTCAAGGAATGTGTGCCCAAATCATTTAGACTCACAGCAAATGTTCCTGGCCAACAGTAGCTGCTTTTATTGGAAACAAAATTACTGTGTAAGGAAAACAAAGTTAATGTGTAAGGAATATTGTTGATTGACCTTAATTTGGTTTCTGGTCTCACTTTACAGACAGAAATGAAGAGGAAAGAGCCAGTGCATATACAAAAGTCTCTATGACATTGCTGGCAAGATCAAAAGCCTTTCCTTAGATAACGAGCGCATGGATGACAGTGAAAAACTGTGTATGAATGTTATCTGCATGACAACCTGTAATAGAACTTTTGGCAAAGAAGGTAGCAAAGTTTATGGGGCTGAAAGTAAGTGAATCAAGATCAGGCAATGATTTCCATTTGGACCAATAGCTTAAGACTTGATTACCTACAATTAGGTAGTTAAGTCCAGATTTTGGACTTTCGTCACTCTCAAATATGTAACTAGATTTTCTAGAACGCAGAGAACTTGCAGCTGTCATTTAAACTGTGCTTTAAAAATTTAGGTTGCTACTGTAATGGCAATAGTTTGTTATTAGTAACGATTTACTTTGATACATCATTTGTATGTGCTCCATGTGCACTTGTTTGAAAAAAACTGGCTTGCGTAGTTACTAAAAAAGAGTAAAGAAGGAGAATTTTGGTAGAACTGCTAAGATACTGACCATCTTAATCCAAACCAGTAGCAGGTTATCTGTAATGAGAATCCATAGAGCAAAACTGGTTTCAGTTGGAAACATCCAGACTGAAATGGTAAATCTGTGATCTATCAATCTAGAAATTATAAAACTGAATAAGACCAACCTGATCGCCTTCTGTGACCATGTGACCCTCCCTCTGGACACGGGGAAGGCTGTGGACGTTGTCTATCTGGACTTTGGTAAGGCCTTTGACACTGTCCCCCACAGCATTCTCTTGGAGAAGCTGTGAATCATGGCATAGACAAGTGTACTCTTCGCTGGGTTAAAAACTGTCTGGATGGCCGTGCCCTGAGAGTTGTGATTAATGGGGTGAAATCCTCTTGGCGGCCGGTCACCAGTGGTGTCCCTCAGGGCTCAGTTTTGGGGC
>VWZL01002765.1:98978-152219 GCA_013396915.1 Stercorarius parasiticus
TTAGCTATTAGGAAGAATTCCTTTCCTGAAAGAGTGGTCAGGCCCTGGAACAGCCTGCCCAGGGGGGTGGTTGAGTCACCATCCCTAGAGGTATTTAAGACTGTCAAGAAAAAAAATAATAAAAAAGAAAAGGGAAGAGACCATGAACAGGGTTTTAAAAAATTGGCTTGAGTATCTGTCATTTTTCTTTGTATGATTTTCATCCGATTAAAGCAGCTCAGATCATTACTAGTTAGATTTAATAACCATACAGTTAAATAAGATGAGAAATCACGGTATAAGGATAGATTTGAAAAAAGTCAACATCTCAAATTTCAAGAACACACGTCTGTAACATTCAGCTATTTGCATTTGGTATATGTGCATTTCATAATTTCTATCTTGCAAAGATTCTTGTGAAACAGAACTATGCTACTGTTATGCAAACATTTTAAAAACTTACATTAATTTTCAACTCATATGATTTATTCCTTATTTTAGAGATCTGTGCCATTCTGTAACCTAGTGCTTTAATAATGGTTAATAGCAGTGGATCTAGAAGTTGTAGTTCAGTGACCGTTTCTGACTTCCTCTTCTACTTTGTTCCTCAGAATTTGAATCATTTGAGAGGAAAAATTTTTACCTGTCCTCTGGGTGGTACATTGCTTGGAAGTCTGGAGGAGTTGAGGCCGTGGCTACCTCTTGGTTAATTGCAGATACCAAGAAGTGAATTAGTGAATAGACTGTTCTTGAACAATTATTCATAAACTCTCTGCTGCAGTACAAAACTTAGATTTTCAAAATCTTTCAAAATAAAACCTGACTGCCAGGAAAACAGGAAGAAATAAAAGCACAGAGAGCAGTGGAATCCGCAAGAATCCCTTGAGTAATTTGATCCTCATTAAACCCATGAAATGACAATAATATTTCCAAATCCAAGCACAGAGGGACTTGAATTCTCCTAAAGGATCAGTCCTGTGGAGGACTGACACACATATGGTATAAATTCTAGAGTGCTCCTTCTGTTTTCCAGTTCAGATACCAAGCTCTTAGCCAGCTGGCAATGAAGAGGAATTGTCAGATAAGGCTTGTTGATAAAATCAGTGCTCAGTCAGATGAAAGCAAGGTAGATTTCCTTAATGTTCTGAATGGATAACTTGTTAAATCATGTTTGCCAGCCCTAATTTATTACAAGTTTTGATCTGGTGGAGTTTATTGCAGATTGTTGTCTCTACCAGCTCCTTCAAAAAAATGTTTCTATTGACTGCACCTTTCTTCCACTTGGGTTACACAGGGCCCCCCCCCACCCTCCAGGTGAAGTACAATTGGATGATGCTATCCTTTACAGTTGGATTTGACCCCAGAAGCCTTTCTGATTTAACACCGATAGTCCTAAATCTCACAAGTAGTCATTTTGATGGAAAATACCATGAAGTGGAAGATGGAAAAAAAGGGTAGAGCTTGATCCACAGTCCCAGCTTTATTCTGAGCTGAGCCAGATAAGCTACTGTGACTAGTTCGTGCCAAGTATATTTTTACATACTTTGTCAAAAAGTGCTTCCATCAGCAAGTGGTGTAGTAAACTCCATATAACCAGGTATTTTGGAAGGTTCAGCTTTGTGGCAAACCTATAATAATGTTTATTTATTTCATGGAGAAGTCTGATTTCACGGTTCACGCTGAACTGTGGGTAAAATTCTTTCTGTAGAGTACAGTATTACTCACTCAGTGCTGAGGTCTTTGATGAGTGTTACAGTATTACTCACTCAGTGCTGAGGTCTTTGATGAGTGTGTTGAGAAGCCTAGTCAGGATGGGAAAACACACGAAAGGGTGTCCTGCTGCTGCAGAAGAGAAATCTGTTCAGTCAGAAAAAATTGGCCAGCTAAGCCATTAAAATGATTGCACTCCTATAACGGCCTGGGAAAGGTCTGCTGTGGCTTCATGGCTTTGAGTTGTAGGACAGTGGTCTAAATCAAGGACATCATAAAGTTTTTACTAAACTTGTTTTAACAAGACATTGTTAGAAGTGAAGTACTTGTTTTGTTGCTCTATTTATGGGATCCTGTACTACTACAAGTAACAAATTGACAGTTGCTTTTTCAGTGAAAGAAATGGTTAATTTTCTTGTTTTGTTTCTTCTCGCTGTTGTTTTTTCTTTGGCGTCCCTGCTCAGCCATTTGTCCTGAGATCAAGAAATGTATGTGGAAGACATTGTTCAAACTGGGCCTTTCGTAAGAAGGGCTTAAGGAGGAAATACGGTCCTGGCTTACACCTTACACGCTGAACATAAAAGTTACAATCCAAAGGAGAGATTCACTGATGCCACTAGTTGATTGCAATCTCCATATATCTTCTTTCTGCTCTGAGACACTTTCACATTTGTCAAAATCAGTATCCCTTGTTTGTCTTTCTCTTGACGCTGTGCTGCTCCCTGTTAAATGTCCATGAGGAGCTGATATTGGCTTCTGGAGATGTTACTTTTCCTGTATTTTTTTCCTTTATTTTTCTTTTAATTTTGCTGAGGTGGGGCAGAAAGTCTTCCATGCTTTTGGAAGTTGAGAGTCAGTTGTGCAATTTGAAAACAGAAATCAACCAACTGATTTGGACAGGAAGACAAAGAGAAATTATTGAGACACCGCAGGTAATTTAATTAAAAATCGGATTTTTATGAGCAGCGTTAATGTGTGCTACCTCAGCTAACCTGACAATAAAGGTTTTGCAAGCTACAATGACATCTGGCACAGGATTGCGTGTAGGAATTATGCAGAGGCAATAAAAGGCACTTAATTAGCATTGCAAATAGTATTCCAACATTTATGAGATGTCTGCAAATTTGCATACAGATACGTAATTATATAATTTGCAGCTGTTGTGTTTGTTCCACAAGACCTTGCCACTTTATTAGTAGAATATGTAAATCAGGAATTAATCCCTTTTATCATCTACTTTCTTAGTGGTCCACAAATATGTGGCAAATCATGGGAACTTGCTACGGGTCTTTTTTGTGGACTTTCTCATCTTGCCTCAAAATGGTGCGGAAGCAAAACTGTTTCCCCTGCCTTACTTAGCTCGAACGGTCTTTTAAGAAGTTTGTAACTGCACCTCATTTATTGTCAGTTTTTTACTCCCTGTTCATCTCTGAAACCTTAGTTTGCAGGGTCATGCTGCAAATCTCTTTTGATTTATTCTCTTCCAGTTTTAAAGAGATTTAAGTTAATATTTATTCTCATTAGTGCCTTTCTGATAAGGGTAGTTATCTTGTGTTACAAGTAAACAGAGAAGGCTGGGAGGGAAGGATATCTGACCAAACCAGAGTGCTATATATGTAGCTTATTAAATTCAAGGTGAAGCTGGGCAACTCAGACACCTAAAAAAGCAAAACTGGACCAAATGATTAGCTAGAAAAAATATTGCTCAATATAACTTCTTATAAATCCCTAGTGTATAAGATTCCTTTGCCTGGGTAAGCTTGGACAATTTTCATTTATGTACCAACAGACAAAGACATAAAAAATGTTTATCCAAACCAGCTTTCTTAAAATATATTTGAATATTGACTTTTATTGTGTTGGCTATATTAACACTTTTGCGGCACTTTCCTTGTATTTGGCTCAGGGGAGGTTTGCAGAGATACAGTCAATTAACAAAAGGTAGTTCTGGCTACAGATCTTGAACACACTGTTAAGCCAACTGAAGTAAGGAATAGAGAAGAAGTTGTTCTTTGTTTTTATTTTTTAACATGTTTTTCCTTGTGTGTTTTGAAAATGCTTTCACTATAATCACGCCATTGTCCCTTCTGCATAATGGAAACTTCCCCTTATGTTTGAGTCCTTTAAAGACAAAAGTTCAAAGCAACAAGGGAGTTCAGAGCAGGAGGGAGGAAAAGCATCTTAAAAAACAGTGATTGTGCTCTCCCCCAGAAGAACTTTGTTGTCTCTAAGTTTAATTTGTGTTTGGAAGTTGACTGGATTGTGGACTGCCAGTTTCTTCAAGGCTCTTCCAATAGATGAAAGTGGTTTACAGTAACGTAGCCTAAAGGATGTTTTTGTTTATTGACTATGTAATGCTTTCTCATTATTTTTTCTTGTAATCTAAATGACGTGCTAAATGACAATCTGTTTATAGAATAAGTATAATTAACAATGAGTATATCTTTAGGAGTTTTGCTATTGTTTTGTCTGAGTATGATAATGGGAATTGCAAATGAAATCTTTCTGCCCAGGATGACTGATCTGCCTTACAGGCATTGCCAGCAATGGTTTTTATGGAGGGAAGGAAATTGTAGTAACTGAAAGAATAAAATAATGGACCTGCATAAATGCACAAGGCAAAGAAAGGAACAACAGAAGTTTCTTTTCCTTTAAACTGAGTGGGTGAGCACAGGGATGAATATTGTTCTCTATGCTGACTGCTCCAGCAATGTTGCTACTGAAAACAGAAAGAATGAAAACGAGATCTTGCTTCATATTGCTGTAGCTAGACCTGGCTTGCTACAGTTGGTCTTTACTTTTTAGAGGGGAGTTCATTAAACAGAAGATGAGCTGGCGTCGGCAGTGCAGATGGTTCTGACCTTTCACTGCACCTCTCAGTGGAGAATAGGAAGTTGTGGGGGACTGAAATTCAGACAAAAATCCCCATAACTCAAACCTAGTGCGGCCAAAGTAGTCTAGGCTGGCTACTAGCCAGCGTAGATGGAGAAGGTGTCTTAGCTCAGTGTCCATTTTGCTTCTGAACACAAGCTGCTAAGGTTGCATGGTGTCCCACCCGGCCCCAGAGTTACCTGTTGGGTCTTCAATAATGTAACCATCTCCAGATGAAGCTGAAACTTTGGTGTTGTCACCTCTTCTGTCCTGCTCCATCCGCTGCCCCTCCTTACCTGGCTGGAGCTCTGGTGCCCTTTGTGTGGATTCCACGTGCTGGGTCTTGAACCATCCGTAAGACATCTTTTGCCACAAGAAAAGTGGGGATCGGTGCTTTGTCATGACGATAGACTTGTTGTACTGAAGTGGCGGAGCTTGGCAATGCTGCAGACTAGCCGGGCAGGGCCTGCCTTCATGTTTGCCTGCTGTGCAGGGCTGAGGACATGGGCCTCAGTTGTGGACCAGGGCTCCAAGCTGCTGCCTTGACACAAAAAAAAGGCCATAAACATTCCTTGATGAATTTGTGTGGCGGTGAGTCTTTCCTCTTTTTCATGTGAAGTAGAATCTTCCAGCACAGGATAGGTGATGAGTAAGGCTATTTTTTCATCTTCTAATGGTGCTTCTGCTTTTGTTTTCTGGTCCTTGTAGCTACAGCTACTAATAGGATCTACTGTGAACTACTACGTTCACAGAGGAACTAAATAAAGGTCCATGTCACTTTTTCTCCTAATTAAGCTGTGCATTTCTGAGACGTACGACAGAGCTCTTTCTTTTTAAAAGGTAGGGGAGTTCCTAGTGGTTTCATCCAGTTTCTGCACATTTTTACAGCTTGGAAAGGGTTCTTCTGAAGATTACAACTGATTTTTTTGTCAGTGCCATGCCACAACCCAAATCTAGGACAAACCAATTAGAACCTCATGTCTTTTGTCAGCTGAATAAATCTGGTGCAACAGAGTGGAAACCTGGAAACTCAGACTTTTGCAGGCAGTAAACTGCCTGGAGGAACTGGCGATATAACGTCCTCTGCAATGCTGAGGCCAGACAGGAGTCGGCTCGCAACCTGTGACCATGTGTCTACATTTCTTAGGGCTCATTTAGACATTTCAGCTTGACAGAAGCCTATCCTGTTCTAGCCATGGCTTTTTTTCCCCCCAGACGTTCCTTTGCTATTAATAGTAAAGGAAATAGTATATACAAAGTCACTTTTTATTGAGCTGTTGAAAAGAAACTGTAGTTACATATGTTTCTGCAGCAGCTGGCACGGTCCTGGTCTTGTCTGTCATCTCTAGATACTCTTGTTATATGAAACACTGAACTCACGTTATGCGAGCCAAAGAAATAATTTCCTTCCTTTCAGTCAGGAATAGATGGTGGAGAAACTCCACTATCAATTTAATTCATCAGCTTCGCTGGCTGTATTTCAAATTTAATAGTTTTCAAATATATTTCTAATTTGCTGCTAAGAAAATTAAAATAAAATTCACAAACGCCCTGCCAAAGGCAGCATTCAATACAAACTAATCTGCACCTCAGGAAGGGATTCAATTTTTTTTTGTCCATAACTGCACGTAATTAGTGTGTCTGCAACAAGCATGTAATTTTTATTATCTCTGAAGAGTTTGGCAGGGGGAATACATCATTACCTGCACATCTAATAATGTGCAGTGCTACAATTCATTTTCTGAGATGCCATGTGTACTGAAGAAAAACATTGACTTTATCTCTCTCTTTGTTTTTTTATAGGCATAGCAGAAGCCTAGCAGTCCGAAGCAGATAACAGGTAAGGATGGACAATATGTTGGAAAGCCATTTATATAAACAGTGAACAGTAGCGAACAACAAAATCCAGTCCCAAGATCCAAAGAATAGCTACATGTTTCAAAGACTCTGGGAACATCAGGCAACAGAAAAATATGTCGCCATCCAGCAACCCTGATTATGGCTCTGTAAATGTTTTTATATATATGCTTTTAGAACAGCGTAAAAAAATGGCAGAAGACCTAGGACATGAGTAAACATACCATTGGTCTTTACTGTTGGCCTTTGGGCCAACATCATACAATCTCTTAAATGGGCAACTTTACTGAATTATGGATGTAAACATCGACAGAATCATTTGGAAGAAGTAGCTATGGACATAGACTAGCACTGAGAACTGCTGAGATTCGTGTAGTTACTTGAAAAAAGGAGGTTTTGATAAGGAGGAAGATGTCAGGTTGAGCAATATGCAGGAAAAGGGTGTGTGAAGAGGACAAAAATAAAGAGGACAAAAACTTCTTGAGGAGATGATTCCTGAGAGTAACTAGGAGAAGAATTATCCCTGTCATTAGAGTCCCTCTCTCTGTTGGGCATGATTCTTCAAAACACTTTGCTTCGAGGGACAAGCAAGCAAGACTCACTGGGCCTTTCAGAGGCACTTCTTGGGACCAGATTTGTTTTTCTTGCAATCAGTGAAGCCTCAGGTCTGTTCCTGAAAGCCCACCCAGACTGTGAGGAGCCCCCCCATGCAGACTGCTTCTCAGCTGTGAAAAAGCATCTGTACAAGCTGGAGGGTGGGGGTGCCAGGAAGCACACCGTGAATATGGCTGCTCCTGCATTCCCTTGAATATAGCATTGATCCACACTTTGACTTTGAGCCTTATATGTAATTTAAGCAGGAAAATGCAACTCAGATTGTTACATTCCTTCTATCTGAAGGGAAAACAGGCATTTCTGGTGCTGTTCTTAGTTGATTTCAAGCATTTGTTCCTCATAGTTGCTTTGAATACAAAAAAAAGGAGAGTAAAGAAAATGTTCTGAAAATAAAACGTGTCAACGGGACAGCTCCGTGAAAAGGAAATTCTGTAAGTAAATACTTGAGATGAAATACTAAAAACTCTTCAGCTGTTAAATATCCTGCATTAAACTTCAGAGCTAAAGTCCCTTCTTCAGGTGAGGAAGTTCAGTGGGTTCAGCTGCAGCTTGATGAGACCGGTGGTGGAAACTGATCTTCCTTGGTGAGGGGAACGTGGATTTCTCCCATAGACCATGACTCTTCTACAGAATCTAAGGTAATGTTTTTTGGGCAAGCATACATTTATTCCTTTGGGTTGCTAAGATTTTTTTTATAATATAAAGCAAATTCTGCAGTTATCTTATTATGAATGCAATCAAAAAGTGGATTTTTCCCTTTTCTGTGTTAATGGATGCTAAAATAATATTTCAGTGTTTATAGGGGTACCGGAAAACATCAATTAATAAGTTTATCCAGTCTGATTAGATGAATTGGACACTTCTTTCCATGATCTACAACAGGAAGAGGTTGTGACTGTCCAGATGGGTAGATGGTCCCATATTCTCTTCACTTCAGACAGAGAATGTAGCTATTCCTCTGTATATGATATATATGATAATGACTGTTAATATATGTTGGATGTGTATAGTGTAACTTTTTTTGTTTTGGATAGTTTTTATAAAATCTGATCACACAGCAAAAAAGCGAGTATATACAATAATATTGTGAGATAAATATCCCCTTTAGCAACTTAGACTGAAAGCTTTAGAATAAAAGCATTATGCAAAATTTGAGATAGAAGCACCATTTTTTTCAGGAAAATATCTTTTATGCTCATAAGAAAATATTATCTGATTGTCCAAAATCCTCTGTTGATTTCTACTGAATATGTGCATTTTTATTCCCCTATTAGAGCTTTCATTCTTTCTTTATATTCATCTTTTATTGTGGGTATCACTTGGGACTAATAATGCAAAGTAATTTTTTTGCTGCAGTTTTTGTGAATATCGGTTGTGATGCCTAAGCAACCTGATTTTTACAGGCTGAATGTTTTACATTGGGAATTAAAAAAATTGCAGCACTCCAAATAATGAGTTGCTATGTAAAATCATTGGCTTAATTCTCATTTCTCTTTGTTCTTTCCAATTTGCTTTTCCTTTTCATTGACTACAAATGTTTCCCAAGTTTTCTCAGGAACTGAAATTGTGCTTAGGAAATAAAGATATAAAAAATATTAAAGCTAGATTTATTAAAACAAACAAAAAACATCCTAGAGAGCTCTGCCATTTCACTTTTTTTTAAATTTATTTGCTCAGCTCATGCAGTAACACATGAAGATTGGAAAATTAAGCATCTTCACCTAAAGAAAACCACTTCATATTGAAGTTTTACTAAGGGAAGTTCCATAATATTAAAAATGCTAAAAGCTTATATATAACTGTTTTGTTCTATAATTAATGGTCATTTTTAGATAATTAGATGCTAGGCACATTTCAGAAGATACATTTTAATCTGAACTCTCAGTTTCATTACTTGAAAGGGGAGCAGTTATTTTGAGGTTTTGAACCAAACACAACGCTTGAAATGAATGGTGGTGTTGCAGAAACAGTAACTACTGGTAAAACCTCTCAGTCAAAACTGAAATTCAGGGAACTATTTAGTGAGATAAATACCAACAAACTGCAAGATTACAGCCCATTCCTCTGAGATTCTCTGCACCAACAGTTAGCCTTAAGTGATTCAATCATGACTAATTACATATTACCACTCCTGATCTTTAACATTTCAATCAGTCTTTAGTTGTGCTGTTTATACATCATTTGTCTCTGTTTATGGTTTTATGTGATAACTGTGCCAATCTTCATTTCATTAACATTGACATGGAGATGGATGGTGGAGGCTTTGCCACATCTTTTTTATTTTTCACGTACATTGGTCTAGAAATTAACTGCAGACTTGAATGTTGAGAAGTGCTGAGAGCTTGACTTCAAGGCTGTTTGGGCACAGTTTGTTTGAAGGTCCTCTGCAGCCAATCCAAAGGCTTCCAGTGATCTTATGACATCATTAAACGGCGTATTTTCTTTAGAGACAAAGCCTGTTTAAGATATTCCTCTCTTTCTTTGCTCCACCTCCTTGTTTTTGCTCTCTAGCCTCTCTTTCTGACTGCCCCTGTGTAGTTAACTGTCTTTGGTTAAGCTGCTGAAAAGGAAAAAAAGGAAACCAAAGATCTCTGCGTTCCAAACATGACCCGTTGCGTTGGGCAACTTGGAGTAATATGAAGTCCTGAAGTACATAACGTAGCTGGGACCAGCAGCAGGGCAACTGGACACTGTTCAGCTGTATCAGCCTCATGCTGCGTTTGACCTTATGACGCATGCTGAGAGGCAGGGTTTGTTACCTTGGATGGTATTAACTCAGTGCTATTACGACTTTCTGGGATCTGGGAAAAGGTTGCACCGGGCTTCCCTGTCTTCCGAGACATGCCAGTGTCTTTGGAGACAGCTCTGGGATCATAGAGTCATAGAATCACAGAATCATAGAATGTTTTAAGTTGGAAGGGACCCTAAAGATCATCTAGGTCATCTTCACTGTGTGGAGCAGGTACACCCTTAACCCACCAAATCCATGGCTGTGAACTAAACATGCGGAGTCCTCATGCAGTACACGGGCAGAGCTAGATACCACAGAGTGACACCGATAGGAGCCACTAATAGAAGGGGGGATTTGCAAAAACTGGTAACCCAAGGTGTGTTATTCATCTGATTCTCTGACTAATGGATCAGTGTTGGGCATCTTCATGCATGTGGAACCCTCAAACAGGGTTGCTCCTCTTGGAGTTAACCTTCTAAATCATGTCTGCTTTTTTCAGTAGTCCATGGCCTGGAGGCCTGAACTTTCTGTTTCTTCCTCGTGAGCAGTATCTCTTTTAGTTCACCATTCATTTCTCAAGCTTCTGGCTGTGGTTTGTGCAGGTGGTCTCCTTCACTTCCTAAACCACGTCACAATTCCACAGCTCTTTTGGTGAGGCTGATAGATATCTAAGTCCTAAATGCGTTTGGAGCATGCTGTTAAGTTCATACTTTTTTATTTTTATGAGATAGCTCTTCCCAGTCTAGTTGAACGTTGTGTAGGGGCCTCTAGACTGTTGGTTTGTGCTATGGCTCTCCATGGCTTTTTAAGGGTGGAAGGGATGCTTTAAAAACACCAGAGAATAGGAATAGAGTGGTTTAGAAATCTGGGCGTATAGCACTGGTAGGAGACACCTAAACTGCAATTTTCTGTCTGACTTCAGGCATGTTTACCTTTGGAGTATGTTTACCTTCGGGGGTGTAAAATTGTCTCTTGTTAATTCTGGGCAGAGAAATGCTGAGTGGCCTGGTGTGGTGACTGCTCCTGGCAGCACGCAAAGCTCAGAATGCAGGTAACTTCTGTGCTGCCCTCTCCCCTTCTTCATGAACTTGTGTCTTGGATCTCTGCTAGTTTAGAGATTGCTGTGCTTCACTCCATTTCATGATGTAGACGTGCTGCCAGCGTTGCCTGTCTGCGTCAATCCAGTCCAAGGTGTCTCTTTAAAACATTGAGTCCACGTCTGGAGCCAACCTTTTTGTTTTAGACCCCTTTTAGCATCAACTGAATGTTAACTGTAGTCTGAATTAATGGCTCCCAGCTTTGAATGTATCGACTGCAAGATGAACTCTGAAGTAATTCGCTGCAAGTTTCGGGTAGAATCTAAGTTTAGTTGTGGGGAAAAAAAAAAGGAAACAAATAAAAAATGTTTTCAGTTTTCTGACTGCAAAGATAACCTCCCACTAGGGGTCGAAGCCATAATCCATGTTTATGTACTTGAGTCATCGGCCTTGATTTTCAAATATCTTCTAAAAACATCAGCTGTAATGGGAATGGCTGGGTACTGAGCATTTCCAGATACACTCTCCAATATAGACTTCTGATGATAGATCAGGTATCCCTTAAGAAAAAATGGTCTGGTTTTTTTGCCTTTTTTGGGCTGCGAAATTACAAAGCATGTGTACTATTTGAACAACCTAAGTGCAGGCGTAAAGTATTACTGGATGATTGTGGATAGAAACATTTCTGTTAATATTTGGGGCAGGAACACAAAATGCTTTGTACTTGGGAGTAACTCACGGTTTCTGTGGTTGTTCTAAAAACAATTTTGTTTTGACCTCCTGAGCTGTTTAAGCCCAGTGGCACTCATTTTGGAGTTAGCAATTGATAGGAAATAATTTCCTTGTGTAAAAAAACATACTGGATCCTGCAAGGGGTGCATTTTGAGGTGTTAAAATAACTTCTGAAAAGCAGTAGTTTGTGCTTATGGCAGCTCTTTCTCTCTCAACTACTACTTTTGTGTGAAGAGGTTTGTTATCCTTTAGTATCCTTTAGTATGCTTGTCCAAAGCCTTTCGTACTGAAGAAATGCAGGAAGCGTACTGTGGTTCTCAATTTTACAAGAAACTTCTGGAGCTTTGTATTGGCCTTTCAAATCTTAGTAAAACTGCAGCAGGGCAGCCATAATTCATTCTGCAGCATTTTACAGTTATTAATACGACATAATACATACATATTTTTGGAAATGCTATGCACTTGGCTGCTGAAGACCAGAGATGCGTACTAAATGTCACATTTTGCCAGTTCTTAGATTTTTTTCTTGTGCGTACCTTATTGAGGAAAGAAATAGTTTATAAACTTTGGATCTCAAACTACATTTTTGTCCTTAAAAAAAGAGATATTGATACATTATACATAAATGTGGAAAGAGGTGGAATACATTGTAAAAAGTCTGCATTAGACTTCATCACATTTAGTGTGTATCAGTTTGCTGGGGTGTAAAGTGATGGAAAAATGAATTTTGTTTGAACTGATTTTAGTTCACTTATGAATTCCTCTTGGGGTAAGCAAGTGAGTGCCTAGAGACTTATGTTTGTAGAGCAAGTGGGAATCTGTTAGAAATTACCTCTAGATAAGGTGTATGAGCTGTGTAATGAAATGCTTTCAATACCACAGAACATTTGTTTTTAATATAAAAGTAGTTGGACATGAGGATTGTCTCCCTAAAGTAGTTCTTGGACAGTTGATTTCCTGCCAGTAAAAATGTTTTCCAAATTTTTATTGAATTGGTTTCCAATTCCTGCAAACTAGTTATTCTGAGATCCGAAAATAAATTCTGACTTTTCCATGTTTAACATTTACTTTAACATTTATGTTGTAAAAAGAAAAGTAGCGACTTGAGCACGCACATCTCTAAAAACTCTAAAAGCCTAGTGTCTTGTCCCTGGATGTGGTGAGCAGTGGATGCTTAGGGGAAAAATATGAGGCGCAAGACAAGTGTGGATTGGCTCTTCCTCTGGCCTAACAATTTCTGGCATGCAGAGAGATGGCAGCCACACCGTTCTTCTGAATGGCCACTGGTAGACATAATATTCATGAAGTTGTGCTACTTCTTTTAGGATGCTTGTCAATGTTCATCTTCTATAAAGTCCTGTGGCAATGAGATTCACTATGAAGTGTGGGTGTTGGGTGATAAAAACATATTTCCATTTCTTTGTTTGTCCTTGAGGGCTCTGTAGCTTGTCTTAAGCCGGAGAGTGAAAGGTTGTTCCCTGTTCACTTTCTCTACACTGTTCATGGATTTGTGGACTTCCTTCATGTTCACTCTTCATTCATTTCCTGTCTAATAAATGTAAGAGCATTAATCAGAATGGGAAAAGAAAGTGTGAAGACTGAGAGCATGCACTGGAGAGTTGTGTGTTTGGAAAAAAAAACAACTATGGAGTTTTGTGGCCAGGAATATAACAAAAAACTCCACAATTGACCCTAAAGACTATTCCAACATGAAATTTGACTGCAATTATGCCATAATTGTATTACCATAGTTTTCTTACTATTTTTAATCATATAGAAATGGTTTGAGAGGCCAGTAAAGACAAAATTGAAAAATTGCCTCCCTTCTTGGGAGACAGAGTTTATCAGTGCTGAGGCTGCCTGTTTAGAGTGAAGACACTTAAAATCTCCAGCAATTACGTAGTCAACTTTTCTCTCACTAGAGAAAAATCCTAGGTCAGATTCAAAAATTCCATAATAGCCCACAGAAGGTCAGTGAGTAAAAAAGACCTAACTCACAAACATTCATTTCTTAGTCCTGCGGGGACTTATCACCAAAACCATTCAATCAGTCTTGCCCAGATCTGAACTAACAAACCTGGAAAGGTTGGAAAATTAAGTGTAGTCAAAGGGTTATTCAGATAAGGCCAATATTTTTAACAAGTTTGTTCACTACCTGAATTAATCTCCTGATGGAAGTTTTACAAAACTAAGATAAAGGAAAAAAATTCCTCAGTCATAAAACTTCAAAATTTATCATTCAAACTTAAAGCACAGGTTTTCTCCCGTCATTCATTTATGTCCTGTCCTCTTCACCCAGGAGACCTACATGACAGAAAGGAGTATCTTTAACTAAACTTTATTATCGTGTGCTGGTGACCTCAGTTGAGTTTGTGCTAGCGTCCTCTTAAGAAATATACAAATCCAGCTGGGTTTCTTGACCACCATCTTTCTGATGGTCAACACAAAACTCTCTACACAGATACACAGACTTTCAGGCTTTTTGTATTACAACATGTTCATGGTGTGGCTCAGAATCTGAATCTCTGGAATGTTTTACTCCAGGTCCACACAGCTATTTTGATAGATTTTTATACTTGAACTTTAACCATAGATAATGCCGTCACCAAAGTGGTTAGGAACACAGGAATGCTATGCATCTCCAAATCACTGAATCCAGTCCTCTGCCGCTTCAACAGTAATATAACGTAATTGTATCTGACTTAAAGAGATTTTGTTTAATCCTACTACCTGCATTAGGAAGTTGTGCTGTCAGCTCCATCCTTAGAGGTAAAAAGCCTCTGTCTTCCCCTGATCTTTCTGCTACCCCTTCCCTGAGCCTCGTTAGTGGATTGACCGTGGTTGGTAGGGTGTCATTGATCCTGCCACAGTTCTCTCTTGGAAATGCCTCTCTTACGCGTTCCACGTTTGTCTGTTGTCATAGCCAAATAAAGCTGCTGTCTCACAGTCCTCCAGTGAGCACATAATATACTCGGGTCTTTTTCCTTCTTCTGCAGTTTCAAATATAAAATGCACCAGCTTCTAATGAATAGTAATTGTTATTAGCCTTGAACTGTATAACCTTGCATGCTTTCCTGTTGCATTTCCTCCCATATTTATGGCTCCAGTGCTCAATATCATTCAGTTCTTTTACACCATTCTGGTATCTTTTTGCATAGGGAAAGTTTTCCTAATGTGTTGTCACCAAATTTCACTGGCACATTTCTCTCTTTTCCCTTTTTGTACCAAGTTCATTAGTGAAAATATGAAAATAGGAGTGAGAATCTGAGAATGCTGCTGGGAATTTTCTAGCTCTATATATCTTATTTCACCTCTACTTCTTACTTAATTTTCAGTAATTTCTGTTCCCCTGTCTTGCTCTGTTATTGTATTAATCACTGTTTTCCTGCTAACTTAATAATTGTCTAATCTAATTAATAATCTCGTCTCTCTGGACTTGGCAAGCATTTGACTTCCTACTTAATTATTAATCTACACAATCTCTGATGGCATAGGAGTTAACTTATCAAAGAAAGTTAACTTACCAAACAAAGCTTTCAGATGGGGATGATGTGATCCAATTTCCATAGATGCTTACTACCTTCTCTTCGTCTAATATAATTGAAGACAGCTCCTTCAGATCACTTCAATCTGGAGCTTTCAGGTTATGGACAAGCAAGGGGCAATGGAGAGCTGAAAAGACCCATCAAAACTGAAGAGACATAAAACTGAATTCCCCTGTTTTGTGCAGTATTTAGGAATTGCAAACATGACTTTTCCCTCTGTTATTTAAAACAGTTATTCCGTGGACATTTTTAGAGCTATTGTTTTAGGCTTACAGAGTAGAGTCCATTCAAATAGATATCTTCATATATTTTGCTCATCAAGGTGATACAGTCAGCGTGTTTTTGTCCTCTGTAATTTCTTTGATTTTAAGACGTATCTGCCCAAGTAGCTGTGAAGCATCACAGTCCTGAAGGCATTAAAGGCATAGGACATTTTCTCTCTAACTTTTTAATAAGGATGGCGTTCCTTAGTTTTGGCCTTTCCTTTTCCATCTGGCCCATTTTTGACTTCTCACTGTTGTTATCCTCACATAAAATAATTGGTTTCAGCCGTACTGATCCCTCCTCATACACAAAAAACCCTTCCTGGCTACTGTAAATCTCCATCACCAAGGCTAATTCCCTTTTAAGTATTGAGCTTCTGTTTGGATTAAAGAACTGAACAACGATTAAACCCACTTACATTTATTCATTCTTTCAGCTTCTATATTCCAATCTAGAAGGTAGGTTTGGAAGGCTGTGACTATTTTGATAGCCTGTCATTATATTGTTTTGATCCCTCACGTACTTCAGTGCTTAACCTGATTATTATTTATGTCAAAACCAGTAAATGAACAGCTTTGTATTCATGCTTTTAGGACAGCTTTTGCAGTCTGACAGCTCAGTCAGTGTTCATGATTTCCCTTTCCAGAATACTTACTCAAGTGCTTATTGAAGGGAAATTCATGGTAAATTAGCCAAGAAAATAAATGTAATGATAATGCAATAATTTCTTCTGAGGTAAGATTTCTGAATATATAGGTTTAATGCTTTAAGGTGTTGGATCCCTTGACTCCCGTAACTTGAGAGAGATTTAAGACTCATCTCTCCAAAGAAGAGTCCAGCATCTTGTAGACATGGTGCTGAGGGACATGGTTTTGTGGTGGTTTTGGCTGTGTTAGGTTAACGGTTGGACTTGATGATCTTAAAGGTCTCTTCCAACCAAAACAATCCTGTGGTAGTGTGACCTTGCAGAACTGGATGCTCAGTGAGCGTTGTTTGATTTGCTGTGTTAGGCAATTTAGTCTCTAACTCTTTGTTTTCTTCATTGCCCTATTGTCTGGATTACCACACCTTGCACACTCATTTATCTTTTTATTCTAGGTAGGAGTCTGTGTATCTCGGAACACGTCTCCAGTAAATACATTTACTGACATAACCGTGTCAGCTAAGACTCTGAAATTGTGTAATCTCTGAGGCCAACTGGAACTGCTAGTATAAATGTTGTTGTAACAGCAGAAGAGAGTTAATTTCACAGATATGTGGGGCCTGTGTTGTGATACAAAGCTTTCTTGGCATAGCTACAGTCGTGCTGGATGTGCTCCATTGGTATAGGGTATTGTTCTAATTCCTCACCTACAAAATGCAGTGCAGTCATCACTCTGATGGTTCTGCCCAAATCAAATAGGCGGTCTCCATAGTCTGTCAGGAATTACCCCTTCAGTCAAAACAAAAGGTCCAGAGAGTTGTAGAAGCCTGGGCTTGTGCGGTCTGTGAAATACACCATTCTTTCAGTGTGTGGAGACTTAGGAAAAAGTTTGCTCCGTTCCCTTAGCAGAAATGCTAAGTGCAACCCATTAAATTATTGATATTGGAGTAAGAGACCACAGTGATTTAACAGCACGGGCTCTCCCCAGCACATTAATTAGTACCAGAAGATATGGGCCTGTAAGCTTCTAGGCCTATGATGTGGCTGTGGTTTTGCAAAGGTCCCTGTTCAGTGCTGAGCTTCGTCACACGTTGGGGATGAGCCTCTGTTAAAAGAAGTTTCTGATAAACGAATATTAATGTGTGAATAATAATCTTATGGGAATGATAATGACACTTCCATATATTCTCTGGCAAAGTGAGGATGTACAGCTCAGCTGCTGAGGAACTAGTTAGACTTCTCTGAGCATGCAGGCAGTTCTCTTTACCAGGGCAGTGGTGGGCTGGGACAGCTCTTTTCTTATCTCAGTTTATTTCCCCTTAATGCTTTCTGGTGAGCCAAGCTCCTCTAGGCACAAGACACTGTCATGAAGTGGATGGTAGAGTTTTTTAGCAGATGATCCTCATACACGTAACGAACGGTGATCCCCACCAGCAAGGTACTTCACTCTTCTGAGCCCCTGGGCACCTGCCACGTGGGTGTCACAACTGAACCCTTCCTGACTAATTCAGCATCCAGTGCATTTTTTTATTTTCCTTGTGCTTTTTTTGATTCTGTGCATAACATAGGCAATAATATTGAGTTGTTGCTTCTTCTGCCTCCATTTCTAATGGTTTCCAGTCCGACCTCTCAGAATGAGCAGCGTAAAGTTATGTATTCCCTAGCAGCACCTCACCATCCCTGTTTATGCTATACCAGCACATCAGGTTTGCCTGAAAAACGCTTGTTATGTGGAGCTTGAAACGCTAGTGGCTGAGGTTAAGGTATTTGTTAAGGATTATACTGTTGAAAACTCCTGCCAAATACATTTGCTTTAAGAGGTTCTCAGGATCAGGACAAAGTCCTTTGATTCCAGTTGTGCGTTGTGTTTTCATTGTCACCTCATTAAGGTGAAATGAAAGGACGTAGTTGATACTTTTGCACATTTGGTGTTAAAGGCTCTGTAAAACTGGCTGGCTGCTGCAAGGGTATGTTGACTTGTATAAAGAAAGACTCACATAGTGCAGGATATACAGGAAAAGGGATTGCTGGTCTAGTGGCAACTGAGTACTGATGGACATGTGATGGAAAAATGTCTGAGATTATTTCACTGGGTGCGATAGAGGGTGTAACAGGAGAGATGAATAGATTGTGGCAGTATTCTAGAGGCACAAATTTAAGATGAAACCTATATATCATAATAGTCAAATGAACTCAATGAAGTGAACCATTTTTTAAAAGTAATGCCTCCCATAATGTTATGAAACTATTAAAAACTGTCAGTGAATAGAAAATGTAATGCTGCCATGATCATCCTTTAAGACAGTATTTACCACTGCTCATTCTTTTTTTATTTTTTTTAACCTGAGCTTCACTTGTCCTTCTCTGTTGCTGAATCCATTGTAGTCTACGTGGATAAATATCTGAATGATGCCATTGGAGAGGGGTAAATAGAATGGGGCCATGGCACCATCTAAGCAGTGGCCTAAGGGCCTGCTCAATTGTTAACACAATTCCTGGCATGCATTTTGGCCACGCAAGTTAGCATTCTCCTAGATAATGTGTGAATATAGTGTGGACCAGTAGAGTCTTTTCAGTAGACAGTTTGGATGCAGCCACTCTGTCTTGGAAGAGAAGAGAAGCGAAGCATGTGCGTATGAGCCAGACCACAGTGCTCAGTGTCAGAGACAGAGAATGTTCTTTAGTGGATTTTAATTATTTGTAAATATGCAGCTCCTAGTTCCAAGTTAAAATCAGACACAGATCTGGCTATTTTTTGCCAGATCTTCTCTTCTTAATTGCTCTAACCTATAGGTGGAGATCTTGTCTTTTAAAGTTAGTGGTAGGAGAAGAGAGAGGAGACTGGATTTACCAAAGCAGAGGCGAGTGATCTACACCTCTCCTCTCATCTATCTTTGTGGAAAGTTCCAGGAAGAGGATGTGAAATAACACGTGGTTTATAACAGCTTATAGGATCACAGAATACTCCAGATTGGAAGAGACCTCAGGTTCCATCCAAGCAGGGCCACACGTAAGATCAGACCAGGTTGCTTAGTATTTTATCCGATCAGGTCTTGAAAATCTCCAAGGTTGGAGACTGCACAGCCTCGCTGGGCAACCTGTGCCATTGCTTGACGGTCCTCACGGTGCAAAAGATTCTTCTTATATCCAGTCTGAACCTCTCTTGTTTCAATTTATACTTATTGTCTCATCTTCCCACCGTTCACCACTGTGAAGAATCTGGGTCCATCTTCTTGACACTTCTTGTGAGTATGGGGCGCTGCTGGTGTAGCTCCTCCTTCTCCAGACTGGAAAAGCTCCAGCACTGCAGTCTCTGCTCCCAGGATGAGTGCTCCAGCCCCTGACCAGCTAAGTGGCCCTGTGCTGAACTCGTCCCAGTTTATCAATGTCTTTCTTACACAGGAGAATCCAAAACAAGGCACAGTACATGATGCCATCTAATGACTGCTGGAGTAGAATAAATACTACCCTTGACCTACTGGCTGTGTTCCTGCTACTACAGCCTAGGATGCTGTTGCCCTATATTGCTGACAGGGCATGATGTGGGCTCATATTAAGCTCACTGTGTACCAGGACCCCCAGGGCCTTTGCTGCAGAACTGGTCTCCAGTCAGAAACCTTGAAGAGGGTTGCTTCTTTCTAGGTGGAGATTTTTTCATCAGACGTTGTTGAAGAGATCATTCCTCCAGTCTATGTGGTCTCACTGAATGGCAGCCCTGACCTTAAAGTGTATTGACTGTCCCCCAGTTCAGTGTCATCTGTAATCTTGACGAGAGTGTACTCCATCATCTCCTCCAGCTCATTGATAAAGACACTAAACATGCCATGTCCCAGGATAGATTCCTGTGGTCCTCTGCTTGTCACTGTCCTCCACTTAGAGTATGACCCATTAGTCACTACCTTATGAGCCCTATCATCCCAAAGGTAATACAAAATCTCTGTGCAGAGACAACTAAGTTTTTGTGTAGTTGCAGGGTTTCTGTGAGACCTTTTCCAGTTCAATTCCAAAAGTTTAGGTGACTAGATAAATGGTAATCCATCGTGCCTTCCCCAGGGCAGATGGAAGTCATCAGAATTGCACAACTATATAGACCTATCATGAAGCTGTTCTGCTTGAATGGGACTTGATTCTGAATAATTACTGGTTGCATTGAGTAGTCTCTAGTGAAAGTCATTGCTTCAATAATGTCTTTAAATTTTGCTGCTTATCTTATGGTGGAAAGTAGAAAACTAGATTTCATCCTGCTTTGGAAATAGTGTGTGTGTGGAGCTGAAAGATGTTTCAGAGAAATGGTTGCATTGTTTAGTCATTGGCATACATTATGCTGTTCTCTTCAATTTTTGCTTGCCTTTAGGACTTCTGTTTTAGAATTCATATACTTCAGAAGTCTTAATTCCAATCTTTATTACAAAACATTCTGTGAAAAAACAAGAATACTTTTTGTTTCAGTATGCATGTTATTTTTCACGTACAGCAGCAATGGCTCTGTTCTCCCTTCTAATGATTGTCGGAGAGTCTGTTAGCAAATGGATCCATCTGCTCCTTCTTGAGATGAATGGCTTGATGACAGCAATTCGATCTGAAACCAGGGCTTGTGTGCCGTATTTACCTTCTTAATGTTTAGTCCCACTTGTTGATGTAAGTTATGTAACTAAGAGGCAGGCAATCTATGTGTTCTTCGCATAGGCTTTTATGAGCTCACTATGATAAGCACATATTGCACGAATAAAACAAGAATTGTTATTAAACTAGTAATTTGAGACCTGATGCTCAACTGACTCCCATTTTGCAGCTATCCATGATAACAAAACCATACAAAGTTTTTTGAAAGTATTTACATTGACTGCTACTTTCCCACTTTCTAGACTTTTTCAGGAGTTTTTTATTTCCATTTATGATTAATAATTAATTCAGCTTCTTGTTGGGAGTTGAAGGAACCTCATTAGCTGTCCAGAAAGCAGTGCCTAGTATTATAGGGGGTGACAATATAGTGTTGGTATAACTTTCTAATCCTTTAGCTATCTCTTGGCTATCTCTTTGTATGTACATAAATACTACATTCAGGAAGGAGAATAAGAGCAACATATTTGTGTTCAAGAAAGATGGATTAAGACTGGGACAGGTGAGAAAAAGACTACTGGGACAAAATGGAGAGTACACCCTAAGCATGAAGGCTGAAGAGTTGCATTAACCTAAAATGAAGGGAGGAGATTAGAAATGATTTGTCTGTCCACATACACACATATAATATATAGGCTTTGAACAACAGGAAAGCTGAAGAAAAACTTAAGATAAATGACAGTGTTGGCACTTGTACAACTACATTATTCCTGGATATTAATGCACATTATTTCTTGAAGTGTCAGGTGTTCCAGTCAGACTGGTAGATCAAACTCACATTTGATAAGACAGAACTTCAAAACAGAGCTCACCATATTCATATGACATGATTGTATGTAAAGTTGAGGGGCTGGACTGTTTGCTCTTTTGCATCCTTATTCTTGGAAATTACAAAGTCAAGAATGTGAAGGGTAGAAAAGGAACACTTATGTTACCAGGGAAAGCATAATTCAGCTCCCTTGTGTGTCCTTGAGCATACACAGAATGCCTGAGAAAAAAACAAGGGGAAAAGGCAGAAGATTATCTTATTTTCAGAGATAGCGCCATTGTGTATACGGGTGAGATGTCCGGGTTAAGTTTGCTCAGGCAACAGTAAACCATTTGTCAGACATAATTTTGCTGCTTAAACTTCTCTCTCTTTTTTTTTTTTTTTAATGCAAAGTCATCATGCAGTTTTACATTGCTATTTAAAAAACAGAACAATACCTGCTTATTCCGTGTGCTTGAACTTTGTCCCCAACTGTGAGATAATGAAAAAAGAGAGACAATCAGCATGCTAGTCCAGGAGAGATGGGGACCAGCTTCTTAGGCTGGGAGGTGTTGGGGAGCTTGGCATAGCTCGGATTTCCCTACTCCCACTTGCATCTTCCCTTCAGAAGAGGTAGTTCTGGTGGCAAAACTGGGGAAGTAGTGAGGGCACCAAGCACCTCTGAAATAGTCGTGTTTTAGGCTGTTGAGATTTTTTTTCTGGTCTTACTTGTAAGGGAAGAGGAAATGATGACAAATATGCATATCAGAACATCACTGGAGAAAAGAAAAGGCATTTTCTAAAACCTAGGAGGGTTCTTCCTCCCAAACAATGAATGCAGATGGACTTTGAAAAAGTGTACAAGTAGAATAGCAGGCAACACGTATTTTGAAAACGTACTACCAGTTCCATTTTTGATCACAAAAAACTTCAAAGAGATAAACCGTGTGCTACTGAAAGACAAATTTTAGTTTGCATTTAAGAATGGTAGTGGAATATGCCTTATAATTGATGACAAAGCCGCAAAAGGAACCTACACCATTTCCAGTTCCTGGAAAGAGAATCAAGTATTCAAATCCCCTAGAGGGAGTAAAAACTTTAGTTTGTTTTGATCTGACCTGAACTGTTACATTTTGGGCATTTTTTGGTACATCTTTTGCAAGTTGTTTAATTTTATGCTTTAAAATTGGCACTGTATTGTTGTGCTATTGCCTTTCTCCTTTTCTGGCCCTTTTGATCGCTTACCTTATACTACTCAGGGTGAGTTAGTTTTCTGGGCAGTATTTACTGGGGGAGGCTATCCACCGTGGACCTTTTTTTTTAATATGGATTACATTCTCGGTGACATGTCAGCTGATAAGTGTTGCCTGGGATCAAAGGTGTCTGATTAAAAAAAAAGTCTAGTAAGTGGCGCGATGCCCTTGACTGTGGGTTAATGGTGCTATCTAATCCTTGTCAGCGAAGGCAGTCATAAGGATTTGTAAGAGATGCAGTAGCTGGCCAAGAATGAAGGCCACAACAAAAATGTTACGTGGAAGAAGGGCCTGAAAGAGAAATTGTGTTTCTGTCATGGGAAAAGAAACAAGCTTTTCAGAAGCAAATTGAATAAATCTTCCTTAGTGTCCTCAGAGAGTTTCTAAGATATTTTATTTACAAAAATACAACAGGTTTACTCTTTACGGTTTCCAAGTGTAAAGAAAATTATTAATAGGAAGGACATTCTAATATCTGTAGAAATCCTGATAGGAGTATGATCTATAATAATGGAGATGCTTTTAGCTGTTATATTCCTTTAATCATTGTAGAATATACAGGGTTCAGCTTGGACCATGTGAATCCTGTGGCATAACATTTCTCTTTGTTCTCCACGTGGAGTAATTGGACGTGTCATCCATGCTGCAAACTACGGCTGAGTCACCTAACAACATGGGCCAACGCCATCCCTGTAGTAATTCTACTGAAACTAATACAATTAACTGGTGGGTGAGCTTTTCTATTGTGTTGTAGCCTGTACAGTTACTTCACTAGATGATAAGGACTTAATTAATTGACTTTGAATTTTCAGCATAGTTTCACTTCAAATAGCTTTTCTGCTGATTGGTAACGTATGTGAACATTGACCATATATTACTAAACTCTGTCTTTCTCTTTTTCTCTTTCCTGTATGGCATCCCTTTAAATATCTAAAACAGAAAAACATATATCATTGCATATAACGTGACCTCTTTGTCCTTCTGTGCCTTTCCTCACAATCATTTTGGTACATTCTGTCCTCCAACACAGAAACGTGAGGCATAAGCATCTCCTTGATGGGAGAACAAGTAATACCCATTAACTTTAAAGGGATTTCAACATATGGCTTGAAGTTTCCCCAGAGATACTGTAGAAACTTAATTGAGGTCATCATTAATTTTGATCCTTTCCTTCAGCTGAAACCTCGAGCTAAAACAACAGCCTTCTTTTTGAAATGCCTGGGTTCTACAGATGTATGCATTTCCACCGTCTTTTAATTAATTAATTTTCTCCCTGATGAAAAAAGTACGAATTTGAGGGAATGTGACCATTTAATCAGTGGAAATAAATACACAGCGTACTCCTGAGTTTGTGCGAGGACTGCGTGGCACCCTGGGTAGTCAGCAGTTTGAGCGGTGGATTTAGCTGCAGTGGTTCAAAACTTTGCTGTTCCCAGTTGCCTGCTCTGTCTTTTCTGCCAGACATCGCTGCCTTCTTGACCAGTTGCCTGCACTTCAACCGGTCCAGACTATAGTTCAGCGCTTCACGATGCTGAGGGTTGGGCTGGGATGTGCCCTGGGGATGCCAAGGTGTAGTCGCATCTTCTTCTGCCTCTGTCAGAGAAAGTTCAGAGTCGTGCAGTTGGAAGCAAGAACAGCTAAGGACTCTGCCAGAATCCTTTAATATACATTTGCAATAGCAAAATAAAAGGCGTGTTCTTAATTTGCGTTGGCAAATCGGAGTTAACTAACTCAAGTAAGAACAGCAGAGTAGATAAAATTAAAATTTCAACCTGGGTGGTAGAAGTGCTAAAATTTGCAGAGGTGTTTGGGGGGAAAAAAAGAAGTAGGCTGCCAGCTGAAATTAAAGCCAAGTTGACCTACTCTCCATCGCTCTTTTAGCGATTGCTAGTTTACTTGGGCTAATCAAACTAAGACTCAGAACGTTTTGTTTTGTTTTAGTGTACGCAAACATTTACAGAACTGAATTTCCTTAGTTGACAATGAAGATTTAAATCTGACTTTTTGTCTAAAAGCCCTAACATTGCAGAAGTATCTCTTGGGGTAGAAAACGTGTCATAAGAAAAAGGTCTTTAATATAGCAAATAAAGAGAAGCTCATAGTAGAAAGCTGAAGCAAAACAATTCAAATAAGGGGGATGACTTTAAAGGAAGGCTGTAACTAACTACTGGAACAAAATGCTGTGAGAACTGATAGATTTTCAGTTTTAATGTCTTTCGTGTCAAATCAAAACTGGATGTTTTCCTGGGAGATATGTTTTAGCCCAACAGAAGTTATGTTTTAGTCAAGTGTGAGTTACAGACAAGCTTTTTCAATAAAAAGTAAGCTAATGGGGTAAAATTTCAAGGCCTAGTACCTAGAGAAAGTCACAGCAGATGATCTAATGGGTTATTCTGACATCAGCAGCTATAGATGTGTAAAACTACTTAGAAAATGGAGCAAAGCAGTGAGAAATTATAGCATTTATACTTTTATGAATAAACACCTCTGTTTATGTTATGATAAGCCTCTCTGAAGTATGTGCAGCTGGTCTACTTCTAATCTCATTTACACCCATTAAATGAACCTGATTTACCCTCTGGTGAAACCAGAAGAAACCTTGTTATTCCCTGCTGATTTTAATAAGCACCTCCCACCCTATTGACGTTGATGATGTAATATTGCATGTCAGATAGGCAGGGGGCATTTCGTATTAGTAGTTTTCAAGTAACACTTCCAGGAAGGTAATTTCAGTGAAAAATTGAGAGTTTGCATGCCATGAAATAGACAGAGCAATCAATACTTAACATGTGCTGGCTGGAGCTGGTTTTTAGTTTATAGGTACTTTCCTCTCCCTATTCAATATTTCTGAATTTTTTGTAAGTCTCTGGCTCATCCAGGATTACACTTATCAGTGATGCCACCACCCCAGACAGTGTTTAATTTTCAGCATTCCAGGGTTATTGGAATTGAGGCTTTTTATTTGATTTTTTACAAAAGGAATATTTCATCGGATTTCATCCAGAGTGCTGCTACTGCCTAGCAAGGCACGCAGCTAGCTTCTAGATGTGCTCTCTCATCTCCTACAGTGACATTATTGTCATGAAGAAAACATCCCTCAGTGGGCAGATCCTTCTAGTTTGAGTTCCAGATTGCCACTGGTTGATACGTCACAGTTGGATCAGCTCTGCCTTGGATCCCAGCTGGTGACAATGCAGGAGGCTGATGCCTTCGCTTGTGAGTTGTGACTGTAACCCTTACTGTACAGCTTTATTTACTGTACAGCGTACAGGCTCAAACATGTAGTATGTTGCTCTTTATCTACAAATAATAACCAGGCTTGGACATTCAGTATTGCTAATGGAATAGTTCGCTTCTTTCTCTTTGCTTCATTCTTATTTGGGTTAAGCGTGGTAATAAATCTGATTTCTAACCTGTTTGTGTCACGTTTTCTGGGCTGAAGTACATGGAAGATTTAACAGTTTAAGAAACAAATCTATCCTGATATTACACAAATTTCTGCAAATGAAAGTCATATTCTCTTAGATGCTCTCTTGAAAATTCAGTGTTCTAGTTTTTATAGTCTGTTGCTTTGTCAGCTTATTCTAAAGTTTACATATTAAGGACGTGAAAGACCATGATTACATTCTATTTATCATACAGTTATATGAAGAGAAGGAGGAATAATGGATTTGTAACAATATCTGTGAGCTCACAGAAGTGTGGGCCGTGCATCGGGCTGAGATTGGGTAGCGGCGTAGATAAACCTTGATGTGATCACAGACGTTGGGAAAGACGTTGGGTGAGAAAAAGAAAATGAGAGCTGGGGAACTGAGCACCCTGGGGTTTTGTGCCTCTGCTATGCAAGCTATGAATAATATCTTGTCTGTCTTTCTGACTCAGTCCAAAACTTTTTTTGGTTTGCTTAGCTCTGTGCTTGAAAGAAAAAAGTTGAAAGAGTAAGCATGATGGCATATTTTAAAAACAAGTGAATTAGATTAGGAAGGAATTGTACTCCTGTTGAGCAAAGATATTCCATTTCTGAATCAACAGCTAAGTGGAGAGACATAATGTAAATATTGCAACCTCAAACCTTCTTTGCCTCAATTTACCTATAATGTAAAGTAGAATAATTCTTTAGAACAATGGTTAGTTTTAAGGATGTTTTTGAAAGCAGTTTTATATGATTATTTCTTGGCCACGGTGGATGTGTTGCAGCTAAAAATAATTAAAAAATACTAAGAGGGAGTTACCTAATCTAAAAGAGACCGGTCTAAATAGGGCCAATAGATGATGGTAGCTTTCAGTCTTTGTCATAAGTGAATCTTCCAAAAGGTTGTACAGACAGAGAAAATTGTGGTTTTGCTACTAGTTGCCCTAGTGGTTTTGCTACTAGTTGGAAGTGTATGAATTGCTGCATCATTTTGTATGGCCACAAAACAAACTTCAAGAGCAATCACTTTTTTTCCTGCTTGGGTAGTGTCAAGCAGCAATTGAGCTGTGTATTCACATGTTCATGTTGCCGTTTATCATGGTCCACATCAGCCTATAACTTAGTAATGAGCTTCTTTTTTAGGCAAAAATAGAGGTATGTTTCTTGACCAAAGCTGTTTCTTTGTAATTGCTTCAAGGGCAGTCTTGTATTGGTTGAACAGGATTTCCCTATGTCTGTTTTGTAAAAGCTAATTAAGCCTTTTCATAAATGCCAGTAGTCCTCAACTCTGAACTACTCAACCCTCCAAAAGAAAAAAAAAAAAAAAAGAAACGAATGCGAGGATGTTATTTCGTTTGAGTGGCTGCTTTCTGATACCTTGCTGTTTCTGCACCACGTTTTAAAGCTATAGATTTTTTTCTCAAAGAACCAACAGTCCTTGGAGTGACTGTTTTTGTAACAGAATGATACAAAACATCTTTTAGATCTTGCTAATTTTTCTGACTTACTGGTATTGTTCAGACGTGCTGAAATGCCAATGATCGGTTAACTGACTCAACTGCTTTGTCAGCTGATACGCACAGTCTTCACCAATGAGCTTCACCCAAGATAAAAACTAATGCTGGAAAAAAAACATTTTCAGGTTATTTCAACAATTGGCAGCAGTGAGTAAAATGGTTTAAAATGTCTTTCTTGCTTCCTTACATGCTACAATCTCACAGTAGGACTTACTGAATCGATGTGAAAGCACACTGTACTTCTTGTATGAGTGAGTCTGGACAGGCTGCCAAAAAATTTTGGCAGAATAAGTCTTAGTCTTTCGTATAGGTCAAAAGTCAGTTCTATTGAACATTGTAACACATTGCAAAAAGCTGCTGTCCTTTAAAATTTCTCTTGAATGCTCCTGTTGCCTTAGACGTTTTAATGGTCTGAATAAGTGAGTAACGGCATAATAATTAATTACCTCTTATGTAAGGTATTTCAGCCAGAGATTTCAAAGTCATGGTTATGTCAGAACCCAAGTACATTAAACCCCAGTGTGGATTCTTTCTTTGAGAAGTAAAGTAGCCTGAAATTGCCAAGGCTTAAACTAAGAAGGATTGAACTGTAGAGAATCAAGGCCACTTTATTTCTCTAGGAGTGCACCGAGAGAAGGATGTAATGTGCTTTAGCTTGTGCTCCTTAACCGCATACCTACAGTGAATATATTTTAACACTCCTGAATGCCTTGTGGGACAAAGCAGCAGAATAGTATCTCAAAGTAGGGAGCCCGCTTCTTTTTTTATCTGCGAGTAATTCTGTAACAAATTCTTGAACATAAAGCAGTTTGCATTCACTTTTGGTTGATTTTCTTTTTTATGCTCTTGTAAGGAGGTTCTATGGGTTAAGAACCATCAATTTCAGTACTTTAATAGCAGTGGGCTCATGGGGTTTGCACATGATAGATTGACTTAAGTGTTTATTAATGCTTTTGTAGAATTAGAAGCATTGTGATATTAGTAAGATAATATTGAAATGTCATATTAGTGAGTGAGCAAAACAGAATGGGATATACAGTATATGAAATCAAAAGCTTCTGGGAAAATCAGCAGGTGTTTTCTCGTTCAATTCAGTGCTATTTGCTTTTGTTCAACTTAATAAATGGAGTTAAACGGGGCTCTGAGCAACCTGATCTAGTTGAAGATGTTCCCTCATTGCAGGGGTGTTGGACTAGATGGCCTTTTAAGGTCCCTTCCAACCCAAACTATTCTATGATTCTATAAGATATTATGCAATTCCTGTAAAATATCCTAATTAAAATAAATAACTAAAGTATTGGAGAAAGACCCTCTAACCTTTAATGGCAAGTGCCAGCATCAAACCCACACATTGAACACCGTAATAAGTGTATACATAATCCATCAAAACTAGGTGAGAATTCATATCTCTTCTCCGTGTCTTATTTCTACTGGTACTTTTCCCTCTGAGAGCAGAAATAAGTCAAGTACAACAAACTACAAAGTGGCGAATTCTTCAATTACTGGCAACCAAGAAGTTGCTATTGCAATATAAAAAGTTTATTGTCTCCGGAACACAGGGATCTCTGAATGCCAAACGTGCCTTGGTTGTGTAAGGGAAGTGTATTTTTGAAGAAAACACATGTTGTTTATGTGAATACGGGGTTATCCAGGCTTCCCCCAGATACTCCTGCAAGACACAGCTTATCTCAGCTTTCTCCATGGAAACTGTCTCCAGCTACTGCCAGTTATCTCTTGGCAGCATTTATGATACTGTGATGACTTTAAAAGGCTGGCGCTGTACGTAGTACTATGTTTCTCTCTGTCGTACTATAGAGAGACACAATTTTCGTATTTGCAGGGAGGCTTTTAAACTTACACATGGAATGGCTGACTTCCTAAAAGAGATGATTTAGCTTGCTTTCTGGCTAGAACAGCAGAATAACATATTTAATCTTTGAGTTTTCGTGAAAGCAAAGCCTAAGTATACCTTGAGCACGCTTTAGTAGACACAGATGACTAAAAGATGATAGTCCCATTTAAGGTTGCTGGTCTACATCTTATTTTCAAGAATAAGAAGTCTATCTCTTCTTATTTTTTTACACACTAAAATGACTTCATTTCAGATGCTAAACATCTATAGATCCCATTAGCCTCGACTATGGATGTTCTGTTTTGAACAACATTTTCCCCAACCTTGAAGGTCTCCTCAAGAAATAGAAACCCTACATTTGAAGAGTTACAGCATGCTTTTTCCCAGCTGGCAATGTATTAAAAATGCACCCTCCAATATATATATGTAGTGCAGAGCTATGAGAACTTATGGCAAGTGAATTTGGAAGTGCTTCTGAAAGAAGTGCCACAAGGGGTTTCAGATATGATAGTGTGTTAAGCCTCTCATCGCCTCGTGTGTAGTCTGCCGTGCTGAGGAGAAGAGGATGAAGTGACAGAAAAGAAAGTCATTAATTTGTGTAGTCCTGAATGAAAACCTTTTACCTGAAGACTTTGTAGACAACAGTGGGAACAATTTAAAGCTACTTAAAATACTTTTCCAAGGTTTGCGTGACTGAGTATCGGTTGCTTAAGAGCAGAAATCAGTATTATTTGTGAGATGGGTTCACATTCCCTCTATTTTGCTAGTTAAGAAAACACAAATATATGTCTGCAGTTGTCTTACACCAGCAACATGCTTTGAATACTGTATGTGTGTTTTGCCTACTTGACTCCATCTCTCTCCTCTTTCTAAGTACTAGTAAGGTTATAGTTGTTGCAGGACTCATCTTTCCTGACATAAACACCAACAAATAGCGTGGATAGAGCGGATAGGGAGACATTTGTGGTAAGATCCTTTTCTACTGTAAGTGTGTACAGAATTATGCTATAAAACTTATTGCAAGCACAAACTTCATACCGATGTAGCCCTTCTTCTGTAGTTGTTTGTAATTTATACTTGTGTGAAGCAGAGCAGGAAGCAAAGCCAACGGTTTAGCTAAAGGGCATTCAATTAACCATGGACATTATTTGGCCTCTGTCAACCTCCGAGTCATGAACAGCACGTTTCACCACACAGTACAGAGTTGTTTTCAGACTCTTGGAGAAACCCAGGACTGGTGGTGGTGGTGTTCCTCTCTTAGAATCTGAAAACACAGAGGTAGATTATTGTTTAGGTTCCAGAGGAGAAAAAGACACAAGCTGATGTTAGTTTTAGATTTGTTTCTGCTTTAATTCTTCCTTTTACAAATGTAATGATGCAAATAAGTAACAAGCTACTTGCTTGGGAAGTTCTGCTCAGTTGCTGAGAAAGTATAGCAGAGACAGCAGCAGCAGTTTTTCCACAATATTCTGATCATCTCACCAAGCCTTTGTCAAATAATCTTTGATACATTATATTGAGTACAAATTTTGGTGTTTACAAAACATGTAGATATCTAAGTCCTCTGCTATGGCAGATACTGAGTGCTAGTACCATGTTTCGTTATTCTTCTGGAAGAGCATCAAGGTCCTTTTGATCCTTATGCTCCAAGTACTCTAAGTTTTATCTTTTTGCTCCAAGTTCTTTACGCTTGAAGACCATGTACAACAAGTAGCATTATCAAGGAATAAAATAAAGCCTAAATTCATCTTAGTAAATTCAGGATAGAGGGCCTTCTTACAAGTTGTTTCTCATTCAGTCTACTTCCAGTGAGGTCCGTGAGTACAAGCCTCATTGCCTTTACAGTGAAAAATCAAACCTTTTTCTTCACCTTGGCTTTCCCAGAGCAGCATTGTCAAAACAGAGTAACGTGAAGTAAATAAAAAGCTGTTTGGGGAATGATGTGAGAAATGTACAGGTTTCTTTTTGTGTTCACTTTAATCAGAGTGTGTTGGAACCTTGAAGGCTGCAATGATGAACATGTTACAAAACACGGATATTAAGGGGTTATAAGTTTCCAGTAAATCAGACCTTATTCTCTTCACTGAATTAGTAGCCTTCCTGCTGGGTTGGGTAACAAAAGTATCTGTTAGTGTTAGCAATAATCGTTTTTGTTTTACCAAGACTAAAGATAGAGGCCTGGTTAGGCTAAATTAGGAACTGAACCAAGCTGTCAGCGTTGGTTGCCACACTTCGATCAAAAGCTTTTTGTGGTTTGTGGAAAAAAAGTGTTGCGTTTTTTTTCTTATAAACTGAGTCATTGTTATTGCTGTTCTGTAATTCTTCATTTCTATGGGTTGCAGAAATCCTGAAATAACACCTGTAAGGCTAGTCTTGTGATTTTGGTTAGCCTCTGGTAGGAAGCAGTAAAAGCCTGATGTAGAGAAAGGGTTCTATTATTTTAAGTCCAGTTTCAAGAGCTCTGGTGAAATATGCAGACATCTAGTTGTGCGGGGCACTTACTGACACTTCAGTCCAGCCTGGCCATTGCAGGCTATCGCTCTTCGAAAAGAAGCCTGAGGAGAGATTGCATTCTATAGGCTGATCTTGAAATTGGTAAGCTAAGCATAAAATAGGCAAATAAAAATGGGGGAGCTGTTGGTTCACTGAGCAAGGTTTGAGGAAAGATAGAGACTGCTTAGGCACCTCTTCACAGAGGAACGTGAGGGAAAGTTAGTCACACTGTCTCCTCTTGCAGGAGGGAAAACAAAAATCCATGAATGAGATCATCTGAGCGGAGGCGTGTGAGGAGTGCTGCAGGCAAAGAGAACAAAGCAATGTGTAAAACTCAGACATAGGGCAGCGTAAGTCACCCACCCAGCAGGGTGGTTTGAAACTTCAGGAGAAAACTGAACGTTCAGGGGAATTAGTAAGTTTGTAGACTTGTAGGAGAAAAGAACTAATTTGAGAGTTGAAAGAGATGATTTCTAATTCTTCCACAAGTAAGAACCACAATCCAAGTAAGAATGATTCTCATGTAAATAGTAAGACACGTGTTTGTGATTGACAAGAAAAGAAAAACTGTAGGTGATGATAACTTGTAGTAATGTCTGTAGTAATGTCTCTCTTAACACTTGATTCAGACCAAGCTGTAGCTATTTGTACTGAATAGTCACCCTTAGCGGCTGTCCTTTTGTATGGAATGGATCTATGATAGCTGGCATACCGGACTCATCAAAGAGTGGCACAAAACTTTATTTTCTTGAAAACTGGTTTGAACAATAAAACAATAAATAGGCATTCATCCTTTGGGTTTGTATTGTTTCCTTAGGCTGTAAGATTTGTGGAATCTGTGAGTGTGTGCACATCAGACAAGAGATATTCCAGAGCCACTAGTGGTCCGTGCCATTTTACACGGGTACGTCTGCATGCCTCCGTGCGCTGCTTAGAGAAGGTACCAGCTCAGATCCCAAAGGTGAATGGGTATATCAAGGTATCACTTTGCCTCTGCTAATAAGCAGGCACATCTTGCCATTCTGGCATGAACTCAACTGCTGTTTACATGGATGTCTCATCCCTGTGTTCTGTTGTGTGGTTTTGACATGTCCTTCATGTTTATTCAAGCCCGAAAACCATCTTGCTTAGTCAGAAATAAACTTGGGTAAAAAACAACAGAGTGTGGGGGAGATACAGTATAGCTATTGCTATGTGGTACTCGAAGAAGAAACAGGTAAGTGTAGAAATGGTCAAACTTTTCTAACAGAGTAAATACTGATGATTGCCAAGCAATTTTTGTTGGAAAGTTAGTGTTTGGACTTGACAATTATGAACTGCTCAAGCTAGCCAACTGTGTCAGCTGAAATGAAGGCTGAGATATTTTAGTTGTGTCTTGCATTAAAACTCTGCCAAAAATAAAAATACTGGCAGGAAAATAGCTGGGCTGTATGACCGTACATCAGGCATGTCTTCTGAACTTATGGGTTTTTTTTGACAAGACCTGCACTTAATTTTCTTGTGCTTTGACTTAACCTGTCCAATTCTGGCAAAGCAGTCTACACATTGGACATGTCCTTGCCTCTGAGATGTTGGAGGAGCAGACAATGCAACAGAAGATGAGACTTTCGGCATATTCCATTAATGTGTATCACCTTAAAACTCGAGGAAAACTTGGGAAACTGCTGAAGCTACATGCTTGTCCATGCTGGATCAGAAGGCATATGCAGTTTCTTCGTGTCTCTTACTCATTCCCTTACTCATTCCAAAGAGCAGCATCAATTTCCACCAAAAGTACCTTTTGTTACTTTATTGTTATTAATGTGTTCATGTGAATTGACTACTTCAGAGTAAGTTAGTAGCTATTATTTTATAAAATCTCTTGAGCACGGTGTGTAATAGTACCAAGACCAATAAAGTAAAATGGTAGTGATTTTTGTGAATGTATTTGGACAAAAGAAGTAGTAACATGAACTATTATCCTTTTTTAAAGGTATTTGGAAAAGTTCAACTAATTGCCCCTTCATCATATCCCATTATTTTTCAGTTTTATAGAGCTTTTATTCTATGTCTCTAATCAAGACAGTGTTCACAGATGCTGAACAATGTTGAGAGCGCTTTTATTTCAGATCAAATAGGAGGAAGAATATGAAATAATTCTCAAAATATCCAGCTCAATATTGTAACTGCACTGTTTTCATATGTTTGGATGAACAGCTGGAATTTTGGGTGCCAAGATGGACTAAATTATAGTTCTGAACCTTTCTAAAGTTCACTTACACAGAACCAATATTTGCCCCATACTGTAAAGCATGTTTCAGTCTTATAAAAAATACAGAAAACTATTCTTTTCCTTTCTATCCTGAAAACGGTAGCTTCAACCCCAGAGAACTATTATAAGATTGAGAAAATCTGATGTTTCAGGTGTGAGTTATATGAGGAAGAAGTGGTTTGCAGAGATGTATTTTGCATAAAGAATAAATACATGCTTAAGCAAACAAATAAACCTAACTTTACTGTTTATATAGAGCATCCACATAATAATAGGAACAAAGTAGTATTTTTAAAGATGTTAGTTTGCCATTTTTTTCACACAGCATAACACTTCCATATCATCATCTCTTCATAGCTATGAATTTTACTTTACAGATAAAACACTTAAGCAACATTCACAGGGGAATCGGTCCTTATTTACAAAAATCTTTTTATAAAACTACAAAAATGAGGCATATAATTTCTGTACTGTCCAGTCTGATTTTAGCAAGGTCTATTGCTAATTCTTGGCGTTTTAGTCACATTAGAGTTCCTGGAGGAATCCTCATCTTATTTTTGTCAATGGCAAATGGTGCCCATGACTAGAAAAACAACATCATTAATCTGGCAGTGTCTATTATAGTATCCTAATTTTTGAGATTTTCTGCCAGACACATATTTCTCATTTAAGTAGGGATGGTGGAAAGATCATATTCTGCCATTATTTTCTTCGTCCCCTCTGTGACTTTCCCACCTTCTGTTTTTTTGTCTTAACCCGTACAGTATTAATTTTCTGACCTCTTATTCCCTTCAGGGTGCCCTACATGTCTCAAAATATTTTGGAGATCAGGACCCTGTTGCCTTTGTGTTAGCACTACCATTTTTGATGGAGGTGCTGTGCAGCTTCAGAGAAGATGACTCCAGTGAATGGAAGAAGGTCCTTGCATCACTGCAGCACAAATAATAATCATAGCTCAAAAATGAAATTAGAATCTGTCTGAGACTGAAATTGCAGTTGTGCCTCACTCTTATTTACAAGCAATACTTCCCTTTCTTGTACTTTATGAAATAAGATTTTAGTAATCCACATGTTCTATATGGAACATTACTGCATAATCCACAGTTTTGACCTGCCCTGTATTTTTTTATGTCATAAGCAGCTCTACTGCTTTCCTATAAATCAGTGAAACTGCAAATAGAGTGGAAGAAAAATGGCTAGCTTTTCTAATTACAGAACATTGGGAAGATCAGAACAGAGCAGCTCTTTAAATGGAAGGACACCACATTTAAACTCTTACTGTAACAAGGTAGCATGGCACACATTTACCCTTTCCTCATGACAACTGTTGTAAGAGGGATGAGAAATTACAGAAGCGTTATCCATTCTCATTAAAACGTGCAATCTTCTATATACTTTCTGCGGGTGCAGTATTCATGTGTACTTAACAAATCATTACATCAGCCATTTTACAACATTTGAACGCTAAATTCAGCAAAGAGTAACTTATTTTAACATGACAAGAAGGTGATCATCGAAGAACAAGTTTATGGAAAAACGTTTTCTTCTTTCCTCCATTAAAAAATCTGTTTTCCCCAAGAGCAATGTAAGAATGATCTGTAGTATTGTAGAAGATTTGCTGTTACAGAACTGTACAGGGAACTGTAATTCTGTACTATATAATGCTCAGATTGTGATAAAACAAAGAAAAGCAGTTTGAAATGGAACTATTACTCTGGATCAGGTTATCCCATGCTCAGGAATTGCTTATGGATAGAAATGGCAACCTGAAAATGTGAAACTCGTGGCAAAACCTCCAGGGTAATTCCCAGGTTAGAGTTGTTAGAGTTTCTCCCGCTTCCTGGCACGGTTCCTTCTGGTGTGGCAGAGTTTGTTTTTTCACCGCAGAAAATCAAATGATCACTTGAATTACAGAATCACAGAATCACTGAATGGTTTGGGTTGGAAGAGACCTTAAAGACCGTCTAGTTCCAACCCCCCTGCCCTGGGCAGGGACACCTCCCACTAGACCAGGCTGCTCAAAGCCCCATCCAGCCTGGCCTTGAACCCCTCCAGGGATGGGGTAGCCACAGCTTCTCTGGGCAACCTGTTCCAGTGCCTCAGCACCCTCACAGTAAAGAATTTCTTCCTGATATCCAATCTAAATCTCCCCTCTTTCAGTTTGAGGCCGTTACCCTGTGTCCTATCATTACACTCCCCGATAAAGAGTCCCTCTCCATCCTTCCTGTAGGCCCCATTCCGCAGGGGGCCTCACAAATATTCTCTTTTTTTGTAGTCTCAGGATAGCGCTGGCTCGGAGTGCTGCTTCTTCCAACTGTAAACCTCTGGCTGCTCTGTATTTGTAAAAATAAGACGGGTTTGGCTGCTCCACCTGGCCTGCTGCCCCTTCTTCTGTGTATGCAACTGTCTAAGAGCAAGGGCTCAGGTGTGAATGGTGGTGTTTAACTGGGGGGGATGCTTAAGAGGACCTACAGCATGCACGTTAAAAAATATTCCTGGAGGCCTGCAGTCTAAGCACATGACAAACATGAATAAAAATAGGAGAAATCAACGGTGGCAGAGGGAGCACACAGGGTGAATCTGTAGCGCCATTTTGCTATCTTACAGGTTATTGGTAATCTGAGGACCTTATTTCTGATAAAGATCTAGTTTATTAGACCATAACTGCAACAGAAGAAACAGCTTAGGCTCTCTCCCTTTGTGGTTACGTTTCTTCTTCCCATCTGTTCAATTGGCTATTGCTTTTTCTGTAATGGATCCTCTGCAGTATTATAGTTCATAGTTATGTGAAGCAAATGAAAGACATTATGAAAATGGCAAAGCAATGAACATCTCTCTTGGCTAAAACAGAGTTTTAGCATTTCCTCCATGACATGAAGAAACCTTGCTTTATTTTCATCTTCTTTGATGCATTAAAGTTATGGTACAGTTGTAGGAATTCAGATTTCTCCTCTTTTTTTTTAAGCACTTGAAAATAAAGAATAGAAAGATTTTTGGATCAGTTTAATATGTGCTGCACCCTGAGTTATGAATGATTTGAATATGGCAAAAACTTTTAAAACTTACAAAATGTTTTTATGGCATTGTTTAGATATATATTTCTGAAAGTACCACCCACAAAGTACTCTCTTTGTATTGTCAGACAATGTGAAAGTATTGGGGGTTTGTAAGTAATTCCACAGAAATAGCTTTTTTTTTTTTTTTCTCTGTGAGACAAAGTTTCATTGTGGTACTTCTATAATTTTGTAATTGTATGAAAAGTGTATCTCATTAAGGTACATTTTATTGAAGAGTGAAGTGTAGAGAATCGTGTTTCTGTGTGATTTTTTTATTGTGGCAGAATTTAGCTGATGGTTGTGACACCATGTGTGGCATTGTGGACAACAGAAAAATGGCTAGTATTTGATCTGTGCTACAGATCCGGAGTTAATTTATCGGTAAGATACTTCCTTTCACATAGGCTAAATTGAATTATTAAGGTTGAATTATTTTATATTTGTCATAGGCTAGAATGAGGCAGATGACTTGTGAAGGTTTCTTAAGCTTGTTAGGTTGTGTGAGACTTTGGGAGTTCCTAATGTGGTCATCCAAGATGTATGGTGGTGATTTGTTACGTCAATGATGCCAGACCCGCTGTGAGTTCCCAGGTCTCCAAGGCAAAAAGATATAGAAGAAAGAGCAGATAATGGTGCAAAGAAGCCTTCTGTGAGATAAGGAGGCAGAATAATAAATCTGGCGATTTATAGCTGGGGCAATGTCACCTGTGCAGAAGTACCTGACCTTTCCATAGTGCTCCCTTCCTCTTCCTCTTTTAGATAAGTGTGTTCAGGGGATTCACTAAATTCATGGTCACACAAACTCCCTCCTGTGAAGTAAATTACGCTGCAGTCTACAAAAGTGTACCTGTTTGCATTTACTGCCTTGCAATTTCCCAGCACAAATACTGAGCAGTAGTTGTGATGTATTAGAAGTACTTAGCAGTTTTTCACCATATGCTATAACCAGCTGTCCAGGCAAAGGTGAAAAAAAAATAGTTTGTGCAAATATATTTTAATATTATATGATGACATATCCATTCATTAGAAACCTCATTTTTTTTTTCCCTAGGAAACTTATATGGCAAAAAAAAATACACGTACCTACGCTGTTCATGGTGAAGTGAAGTAGAATGAGTATCGAGTTGTAATTCTCTAGTATGTGGAAAATATTAACTGAAATGGCAGAACATCAGCAGTCTGTTGAGGCACAGCAGTATACTCCAGCTAATGAGTTACACACTTTAATTTGCTGCATGGTAATCTATTATTAATTGGTAATTTATAATAAATGCATACTATCAAATTCATATCATCTAGTTGTAGAAATGTAATTATGTTTTCAAAGTATGCATTGTTATGAGTTTGAGTTTTGTGGTTGTCTCTGTGTACTTGTCTATATTGGATAAACTCTTTGATGTACAGTGCCTGGTTTGAGCTGCACTCCCCTGATGGTAAATTAGCTATTATTTATTTATGGTTTAAACATTAAGCATAGAGAATGTGCACTAGGTAAAAGTCTTCATGCAGATTCAAATAAGGCTCTATACAGTGAATTCCCAGAAATATGTTAACTGAGAATGTTTTTTCTCTTGCTTCCACTCCTATTGTAATGATTGAGGGTTTTCTTGAGAGCAATGAAGAAATATGTCTTAAGGAAAGAGCTGAATGAGGAAAAGGTTGAAAGATTGACTTACTGTGTCTTGCTCAACTACTTAAGTACTCAATATTTAGCAGACAAGATGGGAATTATTTATTTTTTTTAATATTTTGAGAGACGAGAGCTCTGCAGATTTTTAAATTTAACTTTAGAAGTTTAAATTTCACGTGGCAGAAGACATTAATGAACAAAGGGATGTGATCTGACTGGAAAGGAAGATAATCTTAGCAATCTTAGCAAGATAATTGCAACACAGCAATAGTGACAACCCTAAAAATTCAAATACATAAGGCCTCTCTCCAGATGCCCACTGCAAGTTGTATGTTTCAAATAATAACAGCTTTCAGAGATTTGTCAGTTGTCTTCTGATAGTTGAACAACCAGATGTCAAGCTTGCAAACACATTTTGTTTATTGGAGATACTTCCAATACCTGTTTGCTGAATAACTCCTGGTCAACCTCAAGGTCTCGTAATTTCCCCCTTAAGCTTCTGGGTGCCAGTGCTTGGCATGCTCTTTACATTAATCAGTAGTTCCACAATGACCAAAAGTGCCACCATCTCAAGAGAGGGTCATCCAGATTTATGGTCCCTTGCTGTTAGCCCTGTTTCAACACTTGGAATTTCCAGCCAAGGTGGAACAAAAAAGACAACAGAGAAGTTCGACTAGTTTTACAGCCAGGTATACAGCAAGGAATTTCTAAGGTTTTAAGTTGAATGGCATAAAATGGAATAGTTCCTGTTGGAAGGGACCTACAGCAATCATCGGGTCCAACTGCCTGACCACTTCAGGGCTGACAAAAAGTTAAAGCATATTAAGGGCATTGACCAAATGCCTCTTAAACATTGACAGGCTTGGGGCATCAACCACTTCTTAGGAGGCCTGTTTCAATAAATACATATATCTGGTTCCAAAACAGTATATGGACTAATTTGGGGAATTATTCCATCTTCAAATTTGCTTCTGCAGGACAATAGGACAATAGCATTTTTACTGCTTAATTCATGTCTCCTGGTTACAAAACTAGGAGACCATACATACAGGGAATGCTTAGACAAGCAGAAGGTTTTCTGTGAACTTTCTTTTCATAGGGGGTCATAAAGCCTGTTAACAAGAAAACTCACAACACAGGCGTGAGATATAAGGAAGCACATTCAACTAACATCTTTCAGTAAGTCTGGAGTAATGAAAAAGTACTGAAGAATTTTCACTTTTAGCTTTGCAGATGGAATTGGGGAAGAAAATAATATCAGGATTTTCTTCTGAAAACAAGTATGTTCTGCCTACTAGAAAGTTCATTTACGTCTTTGTGTGTGTGCGTGCATGCGTTCACACAGGCACTATTAGTCACCTCTCTGCAGTTACATTTACTGCAGATTATGCTTTAATCAGGCCTATAATCATCTGTTTAAAATATCTATGTCTTTCAAGTTGATATCACCATCTTAAAATGAAATTAGCTTTGTCTGTATTCTCTTTATATAAAGAAAATGTACAGAGCTGGTGTCTTCATTTAATGCTCTCCCCTCTTTGCTTCCTCAGATCTAAAAAAGGAACAAGAACGGCAAAACCCATTCCTACAAATTTCAGATTTAGTGCACGTAGCCAAGGAGTGTCCCAAATAAAGGTTATTTCTTAACATTGCTGCTTCTATGTGGATTTACAGTTTTGAACACATGGATATGCCCTTGGCAGTGCTGAGATATAACTGACCTTTAAATTTTCAATGGAAAAAGTAAATCAGATTTTGGAATATGGTTCCCAATGATGTTATTTTCCATTTTCTTGCCAGTTTTCTTGAACTTACCAGCTGTGCTTTGAACATATCTTTAAGGAATCATGGAAACCAAGACAAGAGGAAGGAGGGTGGTCTTTAGGAAGCTGTAGACAGCAGACAGATGGAATATGAGAACCTTGGGGGACATTAGAGAGACTGTGCCAATCAAGAAGTTTGGCAGTTACATCAAGGTCAAGGAGAGATGGATAGCGGTGTCCTAAGCTGAGATATTCTGCTCTGATGCACTAACACAGAAATTTTTTCCCACTCTTGCCATTTTTGCATCTTTGTGCACTCAGGCTGTGGTACTGTGGGAGCCTGTGATGCTTTTGGGGCAGAGATATTTGGCATTTCCAACCAAATCTCTGATACACAGGGAAGTGATGTTCTCCTGGCCACATGTCACACAAACCAAAGTCATCAAGGTATTTCAGAGCGATGATACTTAAACAAAGAAAAAAAGGAAGAAAAAAAGAGGAGGAAGGGCAAGAGCATGCGAGAACCCCATATCTATCATCAAAACAAGAGAACCAAGAACATTAAAGGGGCAATAAAATTAAGAAAAGATTGTCTAGGAATTACAAATCGTGTTTGCTCTTGATTCTTTTTTTTTTTTTACATATGGTATTTGCCCTTTGTATATAAATTATATAATAAATCCACAGAAAGATTTACAGAAGTTGCTTGTACACAGACACAGAATTTACAGGAAAGCATGCCGGAGCAGTTTTTTTAAGTAGTTGCTGAGTGACAGGAGCATGTGAGAGGTGGAGGATCGTGCTTCATTTGCTTCACGCTCCTCCCCTGCACGTGTATGTGTACTGTTGGCTACTAAGACAGAAGATTGGGTTGGATGGGTCTTTCATATGAGACAGTGTCTTTATGTTATTGAGCAGTATATCCCTGTTTTCACAAAACCTGGCGTTTTTTTGCCAGTCATAAGCTGTCATTTTTAAAGACTGTGAAGAGTCATTTGCAAAAGGAAGTACAATAAAAACACAAAGATACTATCTGAAATTATATTATCCTTATTCAAGTCCAGAATGTGCCCTTTTGGTCTGTATAGAGGGGGATTAATCTTACTGTGATGTAAAAAATGAAAAATTACTTGAGAAAGATTTCAGGTACCATAGTAGCAATGCCTCTTTCCATTGGGCTCAGTTTTGTTGGGATCCACTGATGTGGTGAAGGGGAAAACAAAAGGGCACAGCTCTCTCTGCAAACCATGGAACACACTTCCATGAGCTATGGCAAAAAGCTGTGAATTTTCCACAGCTTCTGTGTTTGATGAGAATTTCTTTAAAGGGTGTTTTGAAAACTGGGCTTCATTAGGCCTGGTGTATAAAGTCTAAGACCAAAAATACTGCAAATCCACACATCTGCTGTACAGGCTGAAGTCTCTAAAGATATCAGTGTCTAGTTTTTGTAGCCCTTTGTCCATTGCAGAAGTGGGAGGACAACCTGTTGATACGAAGTGAAAACTTCTTCCTGCTTTCTCTGTGTCAAAGACGACATGAAATACTGTGACTCTGAGCTTCTAACCTGCCTTTGGTCGAGCAAAATCCCACTGACTCAGTTTTGCCCCAGTAAAGGCTGGATGGTGGGCCAAGTTGTCTTTAGTTATTATATAGCCTCATCTTCTCGTTTAAAAACATCCGACTTTGAACCTAAAATGGGCATTCAGAATAAACGGCTCAGAAAAACAGAACAAATTATAGGAGAAAAAGAGTGTGGCTGAAAAAAACCCCTCTGCCTTTCCCACTGAAAGGAAAGGCGTGCTATCAGCATGCTCTTCATTAAGACTCGTGCGTTTTCTGCTGACGGAAGATAAGACGTGGGGGAAGAGACAGTAGAAATTTAAATTAGAATTGGTATCAGATGCAACGATTAAGTATTGACAATTTTTCAGGCTTTGGAATGGTTCCCATTTGCAGCTGCAAGGCACTACGGCAGCTTTAGTATTTACGAGCGCTTGGTGAGTACTCTGACAGGTTTATTATTTGTTGGCTTTCTCCAGCATAGCACAGTAAAAATTGTTTTCAGAGTATTCGAAAGTGTAGCTGGCTGCCACTGTATCAAACCCAATCAATCCACTGATGTATTTCACATTCTTGATTGATAACCGGCTCAGCGGTTTGGCATTTCAGGGAAGGAGTGGAAGGGCAGCGGGTCTTGATGGTCATTAATCCTTTTTCCCTGAGCCTCCCTCGGGCAACCGCTTGTGCCATTATCCACATTTCTTGCTGCTGATTTCCACAATCCCATGGCTGCTCAAACCACCACAAATTCACCACTGTCCCTTTCACTTACCGTAGACCTTTCATCACACTGGCCTCAGCAGCCCTCCTGGGCTGATAGTGGTCAGGGGAACATCTTTCTCTCTCTCCTCTTTATTTTTTTAAAAAAGTTGAGCCATTAATTTGGTTCCCTACCTCAGTCTCCTTTCCTCCCTCTAAATTTATGTTCCTTACTGAACAGGAACATGAGGGTATGAATGTCCTTCCTTTAAAATCTGTTGGTGTGGGTGGGAGTGAGAGATGTCTTACGGTAAAGAAGGCAGAGATTCTGTCTGCCGGCTCTTCCGCTGCTGCTTAAACTGGCTGTTCATGATGTTTTGCCCATTGTGGTCTGTGTTACCATGAAGCCGAATAAACTATGTTAGCTGCTGGGGAGATAGGCTATTTAGTTATTTATTTGTTTGTTCATTTATTTATTTAAATGCTGCAAAATTGTGAGGAAGCTCACAGTGTGCTGACTGAAATGTCAGAAGTAATTAAGCCAAACTGTTTCCAATGAAGAAGGAAAAAAAAAGTCATCTGTCATTACGAGGAACAGATATCTATAATTAATTGGGAGCTGGAACTTTTAGGGAGAAAGGAAAGAGAGAAAGAAAAAACACATTTTTCACATTTTTCCTGTGTTGGCTTTAATGTACCAAGGGTACTGAATACTCCAGATGGGTTTAAAAAATACAGATTTGAGCTCCCCACTGAGGATTCAGGATAAAGTCTATCTGTCATTTGCCAGCAATCTGGTGTTAGGTGTAGCTGTGCTGCCGGGAGCACTGCCTTGTGTGTATTTACTATTATATTAAAGCACAAATGGCTCGTCCACCTGTCCTCTAAAGAGTAATGTGTCCTGGGCAAATATGTTCCATACAATCTTTATTTAACTGCCCTTAGCTTTGGAGGCAGAATCCATGTTAGGAAGGAGTGAAATGTCCAAAGGAAGGGAATTAATCGTGTGAGGAAAGGGAATTCAAGCGATGAAGGCAGCGTAAAGAATTTGAAGGAAAGGAAACGACAAAGAGACAAAGAACCTCATTGGGAAATTATGAAAGAGAGTGAAATATTATGAAAGTGTTGAACGAGCATAGGAATCCTCCAGTGTCTCTATAAATTGCAAATCAAAACCTGCCCCTGAAAACCTGCCCCCTGAAACCCATGTCAAAGGCTCCACTGAGCCCACTGGAATGACCGTCCCTTAATCAAATCTGTGTTAACAGTTTACAGGTCTGGGGCCAAGTGCCTCAGGAGATCATTATTTCAGCTGACAAAAATATTGTGTTTTATGAGGAGAAATTAATAAAGAGCAAATAGACGAACCGTTAATGCATATGGACAAGAAATGATTTCAGGTGGAGTCTGGGAGCTGCGTCAGCTTGGGCAAGAAATTAAAAAAAAGATGGTCAGTATTATATGGGGGTATTGCTTTTAGTGAAATAACTTTGATTCTGTGGTAAGAGAGAGCTTGATTCCCTGTGTTAGCAAAACACCAGACTGCCTGGGGAAATGGGCAGGATGCACGCGAACTTACTCTGGAACTGGAATCCTGCCCCAAAAATAGGTTTGTGTTGAGACAGGGCCAGTGTGAGAAGGGTCTGTGCTTTCCTGAGCAGCCTCTGGAAGCAGTATTGCTGCAGAGATCCGGGGCAGCTTGAAAGAAGCATGGTAAGTTTAGCAATTTGCAAAAAAAACCCCACCAAACCCGATTGTTTTGTAAGCAGTGGGAAGTCTGAAGCTTGGCTTCCTATGGGTTTATATCCCAAGGTGAGTCTGTTGTGTGTATCCTTTTGTATCTAAAAGGGATGAACTAATTTTGTAGCCTGTCTGCCAGTAGAGGCACTTCAGAGTTTTTTTCTCTTTTCTATGCTATTGCATTTTACCAAATTTATGGGGAATATAATGTATTTGAGACCCTCATCTCAACTTAATTTGAATTGGCAAAAGGGTAGAGAAATTGTTGGGGAACAAAGGTTGAGGAAGCTTACAAAACCGGACTAAATTAATGTTTAAATAATAATATGTAAAGAGGATCTTCTGGGGAAGATTTCTGTGCTATTGACTGATTTCCCTCTGGTCTTTATCTGGTATCTCCCTCAGCCAGTAGGGCAGGATGAGACCTTATTTCTTTTTTCCCCTTAGGAAAAAGTAACACAAAAAAGGAACTTCACTTTTCATATCACCCTCCCGAGCAGCCTTTCAGAATTCTGGCCAAGTTGCTCTAATACTTGGATTCCCTTGTTAGAGATCCCTCATCCTGCAGAATATCCCTCCTATCTGAATTCTGCCTTGCTGTTAAATAGGCTGTGGGGGGATGATATTGAAGACCTTGGCTGTTGCCTGGACTGCTTTAGGAAAAACAAAACCAACAAAAATGCGCCATAACACTTTGAATACATTGTAAGATTCTAAAAATACTGGATTTAAATTAATCTGTGTCCTGCAATAATGAGTTATATCAAAATACAGTCTTCTCAGCACATGTACGCATGATTTCCCAAACCTCATAGTTTGAGAACGGGGCTATTGCTTGGGCTGCACAGTAGCAAAGATAATGAGGGAATTAAACATTTGCCTTGGTTGGGAGTCCCCAGTGGAAGGTCGTGTAGTTACCGAGCATTTATTGCTAAAGCTTGAGCCTTTAGCGGTGTGTTCTATCAGGATGTGTCAGAATATTCACAGCTTATAAGTACTAGTAATACTGACACGTTCATCAAACTCATCTTCTTACAGCTAGGACAATTTATTACATCTTTTTAACCCAAAGGAGTTTATATAATTGATGGATTCGGGTTACATTACAGATACAAAATAACCTTGAGAGAATTGGTGTTCATTGCGGGAGTTGAATTTGATAGAGCTGAAGTGCCATTCACCAGGGGCTTCGACAAAACTGATAGCCCTAGGTTCTATGTGACCAATTTAAATTGTTTGGCTAAAATTACATTTTCTGTCTTAAATATAGGACATGCTGATCAGGTTTGAGGGAGAGGGGGGTGGAGAAAGTATAACTTAAAACCTCCTAAACCAGCTGAGATTCTTCCCTTAGGGCTTTTTTCCCTTTTCCTTCTTTTTTTTGAATGTTAAGCGATGGTGTTTCTAACACGCAAGTAGGATGATTAGAAACCAAACTCAACATTTCCACAGCAGAGAGCTCTTTATTCTCCACGATGACTGGATCTACGCTGTCATGCATTTGTGTTAGATTTTATGAGAGCGATGTGTTAAAATAAAGCCTGTAAAATATCATGCATGTGTGGCAGCTTTTATTTTAGGGCTAAATAATGCTTTCCAAAGGACAGCTGGGAAACTGAGAGATTAGGTGACTTGACTAAGCTCACACAGTAAGTCAGTGGCAAGTGGTGGTGAGGCTGTAGACTGCTGGGTCTCTGGCATATGGACTTGGAGCTGTTTACTAAACCCATTTCCTTCTTTGCAGGTCTGAGTGGTTCTTCAGTCCTAACTATGCCTTATTACACTTGGGTATATAGTAGAAATGAAATCCAGGGGGAAAATGAAGAAGAAAAATGGAAATTTGAAAGCACAATGTAAAATCATGGAAAGATAAAGTCGTATTTTCTGTTTTACTGTTTAAGTAAATAAATTACAGTGATGTTCCGGGCATAAAGGAACATTTCAAAACAATGTTAGAGGGTTTTTTGGGAGGATTATTTTAAGTAAAGACAAAATTTTATGTTGAGTAGGGAATGGAGGTGGAGAGTGGGATAAGGCCAGGCTGGATGAGGCTTTGAGCAGCCTGGTGTAGTGGGAGGTGTCCCTGCCCATGGCAGGGGGGTTGGAACTAGATGGTCTTTAAGGTTTCTTCCAACCCAAACCATTCTATGATTCTATAAGAATCAGATTCAGGAGCTACTGAGGACATTGGAAGGTGATTTTGAGTGTTCTCTGGTTCTGAGGGCAAGGTTAAGCAGCCACAGGGTTCCAGCAGAAAAGGGATTGCAAAGCAACTGAAAATTGAAGCAGGCATACTCCTGTATGGGAGGGAGTTCCCTGCTCAGCAATGTTGAAGATTGGCAGGAGAAAGATGCTGTTAAATGACTCTCTTGTTTCATTAAATCATCCACAAGCAAGCATTTCCACATCTACTTGTTGCTACTCTCCACTCAGAAAAAAACCCATAAATAGAATGCCTAGAGTGTGGTTCAGAAGGCATCCACACTGAGTGGTGTTTGCCTTAGCTGGGATCTCAGGTCCCAGATACCTAGGAGCCTTTTCTTGAAACATTTTATCCTTTTCCCCAACCTTATAATCTGAGATATATGGAACACATTTTGGAAATGACTTGAAAAGTAAGTGATGAGATGAATGTTCTGCCATTCCATAAAATACAGATAAAATTTTGAGAAGCGAAGCACTTCATAAGACTGTAAAAGAGGTCCAGATGGCCAGCACAGCACTCTGGAAAAGTGCGTCTTGCTCCCTCGTAGGGAATGTCTGAAGAATTCTCAGCCATTCTTCTTTTCTTTTTTGGATGTTATTTCCCAATCCATTTTGTAGGTGAGTTTGTTATATTGAGAATTTGAAAATAGTAATACTAACAATATCCTTTCCACTGTGACATTAACTCAAACTTATCTATACAAACATTGGCAGATGTTATGGAAAAAAATCCCAGCATTACCTTTGAAATGGACTTGAGTGTGTTTTTTGGTGATAGCATTAACATTTATTGACATAATAATCACAGTAGCTAAAGAATAGCTGGCAGGAGAAGCAACTAATGCAAATCATAAAGGCCTTGTTAAATGTCTCATTAGATTAAAGTGATGTTTCCCTTTTGAAGAAGCTGCATGTGCAATGAAGAGACAGATTTTCTGAGTCAAGAAGTTTCTGTTCTTTTCATATGCACTGCAACCTTTATTTCAAAATGAGGAAATGCATTTGAAGGTTAGTAAAATTAAAGGTACAACAAGTACTCTTTCTGTGTGCTCCAGACTTTAAAGAAAACTTAAGGAGATGGTAGTCTTGAAATCTTCACTTTTTCAGGGCTTTATGAACATAAACTAGAAAGGCAGTTCAGGGATTTCACCAGGAAAGGGAGTTCACTGGGAAATTTTGTCTCAAACGCAATTATATCCAAAACTCTCAGATGAGGGGAAGAAAGAAGCTTCAAGGGACGGCAGTGCACAGAATTTGCTCGTGCCCCGAGTGTCTTAGCTCTCATCCCGGTTGGGTGGCAGAATGGGCTCCTCTGAAACATAACCTGTGCTGTCTTTGATGGAAGCAGTGCGAATTTGAGACTGAAGGTAAGAGAGGTGATCAGTTCTGTTGAGTGGTGTTACCCACTGGGATACACCATGTACGTCTCTGAAATGGAGAGGTAACTAGTGTAATATATCAACTATTTATTTTATGAATTCCATATTCATATCACCCTGCTGGTATGTGCATATGCAAACTTTTTTATTTTGGAATATATACAGTCAGCTGTTCTGTTCTATGTAATTTCACCTAAAATAATTGCCAGCCGACAGCCTTGTATTCAAATAAATCACGTGTCTTCTTGATCTGATCCTTGCTAATGTTATTGTAGCTTTTTCCCAAGACTGGAAACACTTGTATGTCTATGTTAATATTCTAAGTACAGGTCTATTAAGCATGAGATATGTTATCATCAACCTATATTTTGTGATGGAGCGTAGCACTCATCTACATGACTATAGCTGTACATATATTTATATGTGTGTGTGTATGTTAATATTCAAGTTAAATGATAATTTCTTTTCAAAACTCCCTGATTTACTGTCATTGTGTTTTATTATTCTCTCTTTGGCGATCGTGTTTCTGGTATCTAGTCATCTTCCACGCTCCTCATGTCTGTCATATTTCTTGCTCTTTTGCCTCTCCTCTGTTTTATGCATAAAGTAAATCTCACATCTCGGGCAATTGAGATGATTATGCTCAGTCTGCTGCGTTGGGTGGCCAGAAACAAGAGATGAGGGTGCTTTGCTAGCATCTCCTCTTCCAGCTAGAAGCAGGCCATAAGGATGCTTTGCTTCACTGGAAGTCACTTGCACTGTCACCTCTGCTCCTGCTTGCTGCTCTCGGTGAATGTTTGTGTGGGTAACCAGGCTGTTTACACATCCTCGCTTTGATGTAATTACAAAGTGCTTTCCTTCATCTATGTTCTTTACTCCCCAGCAGGCAATCTGGTCTATTGTGGGACTTTCCTTCCAAAGGCCACACAGGTAATGTAAAGAGAAGCATTTTTCATTCACAGCAGAATTTTGTGAAGCTGTGATTCAGCACAGATTGGGTGAAATGAAGGCTGTTGGATTGATATACAAATTGGGGAAGCTGCAGATTCTGTTTCTGTTTTTATCACCTTTTTCTCACTGTTACCTTTCACAGCTGTGCTGGGCTTGTAGTGGTTTGTTTAGGGATTTTTAAATCTGTGCTAATTATATCACGGGAAATAGCCTTCAGATTTTTATGAATAAACCTATCTTTGAATTTGAGCTCATTGAAATTGCCATAGTTTGGAGTGTTATATTTTGTTACCATTATCTTCCTTTGTTTAGAAAAAATCTAGGAATTTTCAGAAGTGAAGGGACACAGATTCTGCATATCATAAAGTTCTGGTGAGGCCGTAGTTCCTCTACAAACAAACATCTGAGTGCAGCATACTTTTAGCTTTTAACTGCACCAGACCAATTTTTTAAGTGATGGATTGATAATCTTGATGTCCTGGCCCAATTAGATCTGAGAGAGCTAAGTTTTGCCTGTCAGTGCTCTCCTGTGGCTTCAATTCAATATGCTATTTTCTGACAGTTCAGAGCAAGTCCAGTGGCTTCTGACCTTTTCATGTCAATTGGATTTTTTTGTATTGACTTATACGGTTCCTGAATCATGCTGCTTTGAAGAGTATTATTGCCCAATATTCTTAAGTGATACTGCTGTGAAGTAGTAATTTTTTCTTGCTTAGCTCCCTCTCATTTCTGCATATCGGTGTACAAATGCACAGAGAGGGAGAGTATGATTTCTACTTTATGACGAGGTAATATGTTTACTAAAGAGAAGGTGGTCCATACAGATGAGGTGAACCACAATATAGATTGGCAGATTTTATTTGCATTTGTTGACAGTACCTGATATATAAAGATCCTGTGCTGCTTCATGGCTTGCAGGGTTAGGGAAAATAGCACCTCATCTTGTATAACACGCAAATACACACACTTTCGCACTCTCTGCACAGTAATAAGTCTTCATCATGCCTTGCTGTTGTAGAAGGCATTTAGCTATCTAGCAAATACCTTCCTTAACCTAGGGCAAATCACTATACTATACTATACTATACTATACTATACTATACTATACTATACTATACTATACCCAAAAAAAAAATTCTTACTGGCTTAAGTGAGCCTTGGATTGAACCTATAAATGCAAATCTTAGTCATACTCCTAAATACTAGGAATATACTACAAATGGATGCTGTATCCAGAGCTACAGAAAAAGCAGTGAGGTTTTCTTTCATACATTTTGAAGGTGGTTTTGTTGATATTTCTTTGTCCTCTGCTATTTCCATTTGTAGATGAACTTTGAGAACAATGTAAATTATTTAGTTATCATCTTGTGACTTACCATCCATTTCGTGGGTAGCATTTTTGTTTCCTGGCCTCAAAATGTGATTATTTCTGGTTCCGTCTATTACAACTGTAGCCATGTGATCCTAGGAGAGGTCAAACCCACATTTCAGCATTTTTCCTCCTTCAGCTCTTTTATTCAAGTTTATAGTACTGGTATGTTCATTGTTTTCAGATAATATACGGTCCTGTCAGCAGAACAATGCACAGTGAATATGTTGTCTAATGTATCATTGAGCTTTTAGTTCTCTGGCTACAGAATTAAATGCTAGGCTGTTTAAAAGGAACCGATATTCCAAAGTCAGTATTTCAGTGAAGTCTTTAGGTAGTTACTAGTGCTCTGAAATATTGAGTGTTATGCTGCAGAGAACCTTTGCTTAGCCATCAGGAAGATAACAGCGCTGCCCTGATAACTTGTGGGATAATGCTGCCTGTTAGCAAGCCCATACAACTGAGTGCAGAATCTGACACAATATGACGATATTTTTGGTTATCTACTTCTGTGACTTTAATAAGAATTTTGGCAAACAAAGGACAAAAGTAGCATTCGCGTGATTTCTGCGTATGAGGTTAAAATTGCTATTGTGACATGAAGTAGGTGATGTTGCAGGTACTGTAATAGTTATGACATGACCATACAAGCAAAGACAGTGAACAAAGGAGAATCTAAGCTACTGAAGTATTAATGTTTAGACATACGTAATATAGTCAATGCTATATCCTGGTCTGATGTGTGAAAAAATCTGTGGGCCCAAGTTGCCAGGTGCTGTTTGCATTGCAGCTGTAATTGTTGCAGGCCACTTTGAGTTGGAACTGGACTATCGGTTTCACCCTGTCTTTTCTGAATCCTTCTCTGTTTCCTAATAAATGGAGCATATTGAAGGAATTTCTGTTCATTCTGCAGATTTTAAAGGTCAAAATATTCTTAAGTGTGGAAAACCAAAGATACAGTATTTGTCAGGGTTGAGAAGGTATTTCTAGTCTCTTTGGAGATACTACATATTTTATTTGTAAATCACCAATATAGGGAAAAGCTGCACTGTGGTCTATGATATGACTTTAATTTTTACAAACGCAGTGTGTTTTTATGCTAGCTGTGTATTTGTCTCTCAGTTCCCTCTCCTTCATAACCGATTTAAGAACTCTGTATCAGAAGATACCAGAATATAGTGAAAAAGAGGACATAAAACATGTTGGTCATGTTACACTCAGGTGGGTGCCTTTCCTGTATGCTTTGCAGTTGCCCCAGTTCATCCATAGTGTATATTGTGAAGAACAATTTAAATGTTTGTGATGGCTTCTAGTTTAAGAAAGCCGTTGACTGAATGGACTTGAAAAGGGACAAAAGAAGCTCAGGTAACAATAATACGTGCAAACACTTTTTAGCATGTTTTAAGCATTGGAGAAGCATTAGTCTAAAAAATAACGCTCCATCATGAATCTCAAAATGTCTGCTAAGCTGTCTGGAGAAAACAGACTGAGCAAGGAATATGGTGTTGAGTGCTGGCTGAAGACGTTTGTATGCAGAAGAGAGAAAGCCAGTATAACAGTGATCTCACTAAACAACTGATTTATGGTAGGACCTATCTTTTCCTGAGTTCCTGGAAGACACCGTTGCTGAGCAGCGTGCTTCAGCTGATGTGCTTTAAATCTAATAGCCCCCCTCCACTCACAACCTTTTGAGAGAGAATTTGGGTAATCAACAGTAAATGAGAGTTGACCTCTGGTGACTTAATGCAGAGAGGGATGAAAAAGGTCATCTATACTGACTCTGCAGAACGAGGAAGAACATTCAGCAGCTTTCAAGAGACGCATCCACAGAAGCAGCTGTAAAGTCAGGAGTGCAGGCAGCCTTGATGTTCTTACAGAGCAGCTTGCCACCGTGCTCCCTGATAATGAACTTGGTAGTCTGTCCCCGGGGTGATATGGGACAGTTCAGCCTGACAGCTAGAGAAGTGCGCTAGAAAATAATACACGAGCCTGAGTCACACAGGAAAAAAAGCAAGACATTTAAGGCATTGATCTCTAATTATTGCAGTCCATAAACAATGAATCTCTGCAACTAACATATTTCAGAGAACTTCATACTTTGCTCTCCCTGTCAGCCTCATTTTTAACATTTAAATGCACATTGAAATATTCATTATATATCTTGCAACCCATGTGTTATTGGTGAGCTATGAAATGGGGATCACTGGGTTGGGGCAGTTCGAAGGGAGGACAACAGGGGGGGACAGGTCAATTCCAGGTAGCAGTTCTAGCAGAGCAGAGGTAGGAGGGCAGCCAAGAAATCTGGAATGGCGCTTGATCAGTCCTTGAAAACAGCTATAGTCAGAATGATAATGTGTGAAGCCTGGCACTAATATGGAAAGAATATTTTAGATACTGTTTTCTAGTCTTATTAACTGAATTAGTTATTCTTGTTTGGCAACAGAGGTGACTGACATGAATATGAGTGTGTCCTCATCTGAGGACATGAGTAAATCCTTACATGATGTGATTGCAAGTGGTCATGCTGCTGAACAAAAGGAAATTACCCTGTAATGACAAAGAGCTTTAAGCTATTCCACATTTGTTTCTAGTGCAGTAACAGGTATATGAAATACAGCTCTCAGCTTAGGACAAACAAGGTTGGAGACCCAGTAAAATGAACGACCTGGTAAGATGAACAAGGTTGGAGGCTCTGGTGTTCCCCAGGGCTCAGTACTGGGGCCCGTTCTCTTTAACATCTTTATCAATTACCTGGATGC
>VWZL01002765.1:152545-312592 GCA_013396915.1 Stercorarius parasiticus
GTAACAAGCTACAGGACAAGAGGAAATGGCCTCAGGTTACACCAGGGGAGGTTTAGGTTAGATATCAGGAAAAATCTCTTCACAGAAAGGGTTTTCAAGCATAGGAACAGGCTGCCCAGGGAAGGTGTGGAATGGCCATCCCTGGGGGTTTTCAAAAGACGGGTAGACGTGGTGCTGAGGGACATGGTTTAATGATGATTTTGTCAGAGTTAGGTCGATGGTTGGACTCCATGATCTTAAAGGTCCCTTCCAACCTACGCGTTTCTATGACTCTATGATAAAAGACTGAAAGGAAGGAAATTCTGAGGATATATGAGAAGCTGTCCAAAGGGCCAGTTTTCTGATCTGTTGAAAGGGGAGAGAGAACTGATCATTTGCAGTATGTGGATTCTAATGGTTTTCTCAGGATTATACTCCTAAAATAATACTGTAATAGACATAAAAGATGCAGGTGTCTGCTTTTGGATGCATTTCAGGTTCCTGCCTAATGTTGACCTAAAGGCAAAGCTATCGCTTGCATAATCTTGCATGAATATTTATAAAACCTTGGTCTTGCTTGCACTGCTTCCGCCTCTGGGTTAACACAAGCCAGTCATTCAGAAGAGTCGCTTGACGGGATTGAGCACAACCTGGCATGACTCCCATACTTGGACTTTCAGAAAGCTTTTTTAGTTAATTCTGTGGCTGATTCATTGGCAGTGTCCTATTTGCAGAAAAGAAAGTCGTTCCAAAAGGAAAAAAAGCCACGCATTAAGATGCATTTATATTAATACTGTAAGCATATGCAGAAACTTTCAATAGTACAATGTGCTTTATGAGTGGTGTCTAAGTGTCTGAAGGAGTAATGAAATGATCTGTTATTCTGGTTTTAAAAAGACTAAAGTTCTGTTCGTGCGCCTGACAGTGTAGGCGTAAATAAAGTAGGTTTTCAGCATTGTTCTCTCAAATTAAGGAGGTGGCATAGATAAATTCATCTCTGTGCTCTGTCAGGAAGCTCATGCTTACTCTTTCATGCCTGCTGTGTGTGAGGACTGTGTCAAAGGCCGACAAAGGCCTAAGTCTGTGCAGATATAAAAATGGTATCATTTGACTCTCTTCTATGAGAAAGTAGAGAAAATACCTTCCAGTATTAAGCAGTCAGACTAACCATTTGGAAAGGGAGCTTAGTTCAAGTTTTGGGTCTCATACTTGCCAATCATTCTACTGAGAGTCTGGTGGGACTTCCACTGGCCGGCTCCAGTTCAACACCAACATCAATCAGATGGAAAGCCAAGCCCCGATACCAAAACATGCAGCAAACAACAAATCATACCAGTTTCAGGCCAACATTGTAACGGAAGCTATTCTGGGTCGTGATGTACACGTGCTCCCCTGAGCACCCGCTGCTCATTTGTCTGGACTAAGACATTTACAGGCAACAGTGGGACGACTTCTGCTTCTGCGCATGGGGAGCGGGAGTGCGGTCGCTCTCTCAGGGAGCAATTACGGATGCCTGATTATTGCTGTAGGTGGAGGTTGGGGATTGCAATACAGTGAAGAAAAAAATCTTATTTTATATGGTGGACCAGGGCAGTCTTTTGAATGGGCTGTCCCAATAGACACCTTTCAGAGCTGTGGCAAAAGTAAACCTTTATGGCTTTGACATCTCTATGGAAACTGTAAGATCACTAACCAGAACGTTATAAATGTAGGATGCTATGGCCCACTTTATATAGCCAAGACTGACAGCTCTTAGCAGAATGGAGAATAGGAAAGAAAGTGAGTAGAGCAAAACAGTGTTTTGGCAATATCTTTGATTTGGAAGGGTAGGACTCCAGGGGTGGATTGAATATGTGTCAATAGTTTAGAAAGTCTTGTTTGAGAATGGGAAACATGAGATATGAACAAGCCTCTGTATGCTGACATGGCCAGTAACAACCTAGTCAACAAATGAGTAATTACTGAGGTTATTGAGATGATCTGATGCAAACATTTGGCTCGTAAAATTGTGGATTAATTATTCATCATCAATTGGAAAAGCTTTAGAGGGAAATTCACAGCATTGATTGTATCTTCTTAAATTTTGTTTCACTGCACAGTACAATGGTGCCCAAATCCTGTCAGATGATGCCTAACAAAATATAAGTCTAAGTGATAAATTAGGTTTCCAAATGCTAATACAGAAATATACTTAGCTTCTGTATGGAGATACTCTGTAGCAAATGAAGCAAAAGAAATATTTTGTCCCGGTAACAAAGAGTAATTCTAAATAGTTTATCAATGGTATTTGGGACAAGCTTAGCTGCCCTTTTTGCTTTTATTAAGTTTCTATTATAGATGAAAAAATGATACGAATGATATTCTTTAACTGTCCCACAATACTAGTCAACAATAATATTTATATTAGCTCTCTATTTTCTCCAACTTTAGTGGCAACTATTGCAATTATACTTCTGCCTGGAAATAATTAAGAGGTATTCTCCAGCAGTTGGCAAGTCAGAAGATAGTTTAGGATGCTTTGGGGTCTTCCTGGTGAGATTTAGCATGCACATTAAATAGGTACTAATAAAAATTAACAAGAACTTACCCCTTAACATAAATCTGCTCGTACTACTGGCATACATCTCTATACGCATGAGCTATCAGCAACTTTGAACCCTTACAAGTTATCTTTGGAAACATAGTTGGTCTAGCGGAGAATGGAAATGTGAGGTATCTAGACTACAAGTTCTGAAGGTACTGACTCAGCCCAGTAAAGACTGTGCCAGTGATTTTATAGAGCAAAAAGAGAAATTTTTAATAAATTTCTCTTAAGAGGAACAAACAAATGTTGGGTTTGGGTTTGCTTAATAATTCATGTGAAAGATGAAACACAGAAACATGGATCTCTCTTTCACAAGGGAAGCCTTCAAGGAGCTCTAGCTGTGTGTTATTAAAAATGAGCTTCTCTGTGAAACTGCAGAGACTTATAGTTCTATTCAGTTGAAAAGCATCAAGAGAAGAATCTTTTCTGATTCTTAGGTAACTGCTGTCAGCAGCGTGAAAAAGAAAATTAATTACAACAAATAGTGTTAATTGTATTTTATTAGAATAACTGGTGAATTTGATTAATGCACAGTTTTTAATGACAGGTTATGAGGGTGCTGTATACAAACTAAGTTGTTCTATCTGCAGTACTGGAAGACTGCTTGTCAAAGATGTTGCATATTATTAATTATATAATTAAAAAAATACAGTACAAACCAGTAAATTAATACTTAATAAAGCACTAACAGTTAGAAGGATCATGCCAGAAACCTCTTTGTGTTCAAATTCTGAGGTGAGATTGCCACAGGTGTTACCCAGACATTAGATACCTGGAAATCTTAAATGACATTTTGCTTTTAATGTTTTAAATGTTTTCAGATTTGCCAGTGTAATGGTTACCAGTTTCACGGCAAATCAATCTTTTTCAGTGCAATGGATCAGGGTGCCTGTCAGAGGCTTGAATTCCTGTTATGCATCCCCTGACTTTTCCTGTCTCTGTTTTTCTGCTCTCTCCATGGCTGCCTTGGTGCAACCCCTTGTCCTCGAAAGAATTTCACATGTGCCTTTTTTCAGTTCTTTTATTCCTCTCTTTAAAAGCCTGCTTGTCCATCTTCTGTCATTTATACGAGATCAGTCACAACAAATGACTGACACCGCAGCCAAGTTTGGCACGGGCAGAGATTTTTAAGCTAGCATCAGGCCTCTCAGCTGCAATGCTGTAAAATAAATTTGGTAACAGACAGCACAAGGGTTTGCTGTCAGGGAGCAGATCTAGCTGATAGGTTTTTTGAGTTTTTTTTTTTTTTGTACAGCAAGTTCATTGGAGGACATTAATAGTTTTCGAAAGCATGCTTGTAACTTGTACTCCTTTGGAGCTATGGGAGTAATTATACATTAGGCTTGATGAAGTACTGAGGAAGGGTAAAGGAAAGTGACAACTTTGGAAAAGCAGGGGAAGTTGCAGTTGCCACTGCTCAGGATTAGTTCATTATTTCCAGGATGTGTAGCAAGAATTCAGCATTTGAGGCACGGGACAGCCGGTGCTGTAGCTGCACAATAGAAATTGTTTAAGCACTTGTGGGACGGCTTCCCCAGGTGATTATTTTTGGCCAATGTCCCTCATACCTTGCAGGCTCACCTGAGCGGTGAATAGCAGGCACCGCTGTATTCCGTGCTTGGGCAACCTGATGGCGTTACCAGTTATACCAACTTATGAAGGTGAACACGTCGCAGGACCACGTGCTTTTCTGAATCGAGGCCAAACAAAGAAACACAGCTTCTAACAAAGAACTTGTCCAGATCAAATTTAAATATTTAAGCAAAAGGTGCTAACATTTGTTTTAAGCAAACCACATGGGGAATTTGTCTCCAAACTGGTCTGATATTTTTTTGGTCACAGGACACATATTTCACAATTGAGCTTTTTTATAAGATTCATTAAGCAAAGATGCTCACCTGTATTATTGCTCTAAGTCAGCCTTCGCATGGATGTTAAGTGAAAGGCTTCTGGTAATGTTTCCTGCCTTCTAATTTCCACTGTTAACACCCTCCCACTTTTTGTGTTACGGGACAGATCCCATTCATGTCACGAGGGGTTTTTGTGGGTATCACCAGGATGCTGCAAGTGCTGCTGGCTCCCTGGGGACCACTGCCCGTCCCAGTGTCCCCAGCACAGTAGCAGGGCAGCTGGAGAGTGAAGGGGGCATCCAGGACAGCCTCAGCCACCCTGGCAAGTCAGGGCTGCAGTGACGAGTCCAGACCCAGGCTGTGACATGGTGGGGCCTTGAAGTGAAAGAAGCCCATCCCTTGATTTGTGTATACCTGTTCAGAAACGTATTTTGCATTTGCTGATTTGCATTATAGCATAATCTTAGAATCATAGAATGGTTTGGGTTGGAAGGGACCTTAAAGATCATCTCATTCCAACTCCCCTGCCCTGGGCAGGGACACCTCCCACTAGACCGGGTTGCTCAAAGCCCCATCCAGCCTGGCCTTGAACACCTCCAGGGATGGGGCAGCCACAGCTTCTCTGGGCAACCTGGGCCAGGGCCTCACCACCCTCACACAAAAGAATTTCTTCCTAATATCTCATCTAAATCTCCCCTCTTTCGGTTTAAAAGCATTACCCCTTGTCCTATCACTACCCTCCCTGATCAAGAGTCCCTCCCCAGCCTTCCTGGAGTCCTTTAGGAACTGGAAGGGTCTCCCTGGAGCCTTCTCTTCTCCAGGCTGAACCCCCCCAACTCTCTCAGCCTGTCCTCACAGCAGAGGGGCTCCAGCCCTCCCAGCATCTCCGGGGCCTCCTCTGGCCCCACTCCAACACCTCCGTGTCCTTCTGCTGTTGGTGGCCCCAGAGCTGGAGGCAGTACTGCAGGGGGGTCTCCCCAGAGTGGAGCAGAGGGGCAGAATCCCCCCCCTTGCTCTGCTGGCCACGCTGCTGGGGATGCAGCCCAGATGCGGTTGGCTTTCTGGGCTGTGAGTACATATTGTTGGCTCATGTTGAGCTTCTCATCCACATCCTGAATTTGAAATCATACGATACTGATTTTTTTATAGGGGATTATTTTTACATGCCATATAGTTATTATTTAATTGTATTTTCATGTTGGTTGTCATGTGGATTATAAGGGGGTGCCAACAGGAGAAATTTTGTTATTCCTGTATGTATTTCCACTTTTTTTTTTTAAAGGGAATGATTATTTTCACAAGTCTTGAGTAAGAAGAGAATATTTTTAACACTAAAAAAAGTAGAACTTAGTGTTTGGGGATCTTTGCTAGGCAAATTGCACAGCCACAGTACTACGTCTCTTAGGAGGTGCTCAGTTCCCCCCCTGCAGCAGATCCATAGCAGCACCTGGCAAGAATTGTGGCTGTTAGGCATCATTTCATTTCTTTCATCGTTTAGAGATACCAGGGTGTTGCTCAGCCCCAGGAAGGGCTGTGCATCGTGGGAAAGTCACCTGGAGAGCTAAATCCAAGTGAGAGTTGGGAAGGAAACACAGAGAGTCACAGTTTCTTTAGGAGAACATGAGGTGTATTCCAAAGGGAAACATTTAAATTTAAGATGGGTTGATATTTCTGCCAGACATGACAGATTTTGTTTCATTTTTCTTAATTTTGTTTGTCCTATTTAAAACATCGATGCCACCCTAGGTTTTATTGAAAAAAATTGCTTTTATGTTTTTAAGTAGTCCTAACAAAATTAATGCTTTCTTTTAAAGGCCTGAATTTCCCACATCCTAATATGACTTTAATAAGAAATGTTAATTTCAGAAAAAAACCACTAAACATCGTGAATAAAATATTGTGAAAGAGCAGAACTACTGCAAAAAAAAGAATAACCCTGACATAAGGACTATTTTCAGTGCTAGTTTAACAAAAACCCCCAAGCGTGGAAACCTCTTCACTTATCTGGAGAGCAGCAGCGCGTATCGGTTCGCGTTCAGAGTCAGAGGCGCTGCTGAAGAAAGAGATTCACTGTAGGTGAGAGCAAGCAAACCTCCCTCTCCAGAAGAATGATGTGGTAGCCTGCAGGAGATTCTTAGTTTAACATTGAACTGACATACCCCAGCAGCAGAGTAGATACCATGTGCATGGGGATCAAAGTGAAACCAGTCTCTAGTTGCAGTGGCTGGCTGTAGACGGAGGCTTGATGGAGTTCTCCATCTCATCACTTTCTGAAAAAGAAGTCTTATCTGCATTATATACTGGAAAAATCCTGTGGAGCAGTATTAATCCTGTCCTTTAATGTTGGCAAGGCTTATGGTTTTTAGGCTCTGATGTGTTTTCTCACTATTTCCCTTTAAGAAGAACATCACCCTTCGGAGTGGGCTGACATCTGTCACAACAACTCCTGTTGTCAATGTCATACCAGTTATAATTTCAAATGGCTGAAATCCTGGTCCCCTAATAGAATAGTTATCACATGAATGAGCAGACGCTGACACGGGGAGCGTCTGACACTTGATAAATGAATGCCATCCAAGCAAAACATCAGCAGGATTGGATATGTTTAGGTAGTTAAACATCTGCAGAGGTGACTTGTTTGCAAATCATTAAGAATAAAAGCTTGTTAGTTGTCAGAGATCCTTGGCATACACATGACTGGACCTTCTTGGGATTGTGTGTTTGCATCAGGGATGTGCTCCCAAACACTTTTGGCGAGGTGAGCTCCCTGAAGCTTAGCGTAGCACAGCAGACCTAGGCACAACTCCGGCATCGAAACACACGCTGTGGAAATCTCAGCCTAGACACCTCTAATTACCCGCAGGTAGTTTGAATAGGTTCAGGTCTCCGTGTTTATACCACCGTGTTCTTGTTAAAACAGAGGGAAAGTGGAAGCACCCGCCCTGTGCAGGACACTGCAGTAAGCCTTCCTGACAAATAGAAATAATTGTTATGAAGCAAACATTAGGTTATGGAAATGTTTATCCGGAAAGTTTGTACGTAGCTTATGTTTCCTAATTAAATTATTCTGTCTCTCTCCCCAGGCCAACTCAATTATTTCTAAGCCGTTATAGACATCTGGAGACCCCTCACACCTCTTCCTGAGTGAACTGCAACAGACCCCACATCGTATATTCTTGTTCAGGGTAGGGAAAATAATGGCTATGGGCAGAAACCAGATCTGAGGCTTCCAGACCAGTGCTCTGGCACTGAGGTAAAACAGAAGGCATTGCGGATTTCTGGTTCTAATAACTGCTGAGTAAAAGTTGAAGACAAACCAAACTCGAACAGGAATAATTAACCGGGGAAATTCTCAGTGGGAAGATGGTACACTGACTAATCTGTGAGCAAGCTTTAAAAATGAAAGGCTTTAAAACTGCCTGAGGTTGACTATAAAAGGTGAGGCATTGTGTTTTTTTTCAAAGGAAACCGATTTGCTGAGGGCGGCTTGGTGGGCCTGAAGGGGTGCTTCTTTTGGGTCGCACGTCACAAATTAGAGGTGCCGTCGGAGAAAGAGAAGGTGTACTGACAGTAAACAGGTGGCTCCTGTTCCAAGGAGATTTGTTTGGTACCATTTTATGATTGAGCTGATGCTGTGACACATTAAGTGGAGCTTGTCACTCTCCCATCTGGTCTACACAACTGCTGGAGGCGGAACCCATTTAGGAAGTTGCACATTTCTTGCAGCTGTTCCAGAATGTTACATAAATAACTAGCAGAAACCACTGATTCATTTGGCTTTATTAAACCTATCTTAGGGGAATCATGTCATTGTTCATGGAGAAAATTGTACGCGTTGCATGGCATTTAAGGGACTTGTTATCAAATTACAGCACTTTAAAGCCTTACTTAGTGCTAATGGGAAAATTGTAAAGTACAGATCAGGACTTCTTTCGGCCTGATTATAATTTATCTAAATGACTGCACTTGATAAAGAGTCCTTCGTGCTAAGTAAAGTGCTTTTTGCCTGTGGAACCCAGTGGTGTCTTGTTTTCATTCCCCTGTGGATGCAGTTTATCCTTGGGTCTTATCTGGAAAGAGCAGTTGTTGCAGAATGCTGTGTTCACTTCATACATCATTTAAACTGGTTTTGTTATTGATGAATTGCTTTTGTAATTCACAGATGAAAGTGAACATTATAAACAAGGCATTCCCATATTAGCTTTTCAGTGCTTTGCCCAATGGGCAATTTAATGCGACATCAAATGCGATAGTAGCTGAATGACAAAAAGAACCTTTCCCATGCTTGTTGGCTTCTAATAGCTTGATTTCATTTTTAATAGGCTGTTAATCTTCAGTTAGTGTTTTGCTGTGTATCAGACGTTTCACTGCAGTAAGCTGGGTTGTTTGTCTACTTTAGGTTTGTGTTGTGTTCAGTTAACGCTCCCTTTGGAAGGCATTTGATGCACATAAGATGCCTGAGATTGACTTTGCGGTAGAAAATTTTGACTCCCCTTGACAAAAAACTTTTCTATCTGTCATGATGTGACAGGCTAATAAAACTATTCATGTGCTAAATTATAATGATACCTAATATGTTGACAATAAAAGACTACCAGCTATTGAATTCAAAGTAAGCAGCATGCTGCATAGGCAAAGAGAGACACACCGTTGGGTGTAAAGGAGCTCTTAAAATGTATTGCTGTCTAGCCTAGAGAAAAGATTAAATACAGCGAGCTGTCTGACCTGAGGGGGACACACTTATTTCAGGTACAGTTACTGTCCCAAGAAGCCTGTTATGTCCAGAGTGTGCCAAGAAAGGCTGTACAAACTGCCGAGAGCTTTGTGAAATTTATGCAGATCTTTTTTCTAGATGGCCTAGGGAACAATGTCACTGATACTTTTGTATTATGTTAAAAGACAGAAAAAAAATTTTTTTCTACTGGTCTGGATTCTGATTTGTTTTGGATACTCACTCTATATCTTTAGGTATTAAAATTAGTCTTCTCTGAGGAGTGTTACTAGCCAGAGTTATCTAGGAGATTGAAAAAGCTTCCATTTTGTGATGTCTCGGTATCCTCCTGTTTGAGAAATGACTGTGAAACAACATAAGGGACAGGAAAGTTCTCCAGAGCCTCCCATGCTGCTCAATGAGAGTCATCAGAGCATCTGGGAATCTTGTCAGGTGAAAACTGGCTGGGTGCAAGTGGGTAACATTCTTTTACTTCTGGATCAGGTGCTGCTCTTCATTTTCTAAGGGTTATTCCAACGCTTAGAAAGGTCCCTGCAGAGTGTAGAGAGATACCTTCTGACTTACCGGGTCCAGTCCCATGCAACTACATAACTGACCATCATAAACTGATCAGTTCCCCTATGAAAAGTACGTAGTTGAGGAAAAAAATAATAACTACTGTCAGAAAACTGCTCTAGAGCCTCTCCTGTCCCCATCTTCTCTGACGGTTAATTTCTAGCCCACAGCTATTTGTTTCAGTGGCCCAAACCACGACACTTATACCTGTTTGTGTCCTCAAGTGAAATAATTCTTCCTCCTGCCTGGTGCTTACCTAGTTAGAGTTAAGGAGACAATTCACATGCCTCCTCAGGCTTCCGCTGTGAGATGTGTGAAGAGGTCCTCAGCCCGGTGGGCGGCTGAACTGGGAAGCTCACAGGGGCTCAGGTTTGTTTTACAGCTCAGATCTGGGATCAGTGTCATATGAATTCATTATACTGCTTTGGACCCAAGCTGAAAGCATGAACTAAGGATGTAGATGTTTCTCCAAAATGTATCTTTATGGCTAACGTCTTCCATAACAATACAGTCCCTAGCAGTATTTCTGTCTCTAATACTGTTAAAACAACGTCTGCTGCTGGATGGCCACGGGAGACTTTTAGCTCAGCTCTAATGGACTCTGTCTTACTATTCGTCTTAAAGTTACTTTAACCCAAATCAATTCAGCTCGATATGTGCTAGCTCTGCTATTTCTTTTCTGTGGAAACCCTCCATTCAGTATTTCCTGTACCTTTTCTTCCTAAAGAATATACCACCATTGCAGCCCCGTTGTGTTTTCATTGTGTCTTTGTAGTTAGCTTTCTGTCGTGCATCAGTAACATTTCCATTTTGTTACTCACCTTGCGTAGTGTCGAAAAACTTCATTTTTCTCTCAAAACCATGACATATTTCTGAGCCAGGTTAGTTACCATACCTGTTTCGGCTCTCCTGCCTAGTGTTAGTGTATTTTTTATCCCTTGTTGTTTACCTCTAACAGTTCTTTATTCAGTGCTGAATCTCTACCCCAGATTCTTCTACTATGCTTAAAACAAGACTTGAGATTATCTGAGTTACTTCCACCTTTTCTCTTCTTCTGTTAGTGCAAGAGACTCTTATTATATTCTTATCAGCATGTCTCAACATGCAAAAAAATTTTTAATGTCTTCCTCTAGGTCTCATTGACTCATGTTCTCTTCTAAAAGTATTTATACAGAAGATGACGTTTCCTTGTCTTTCTGTCGTGGGGTGGGACTATTGATAAGAGAAACCTACTTTGCTGGATATGAAAGTTATTTTTACACATTCACTTTGCAAAGAGGCTACATAAAAGTAGCTACTAATTTTCCTGATGAAGTCTCAAGGGACCTTAAAACCTTGTCTTCTTACACAGTTAATCTAATGAAAATAATCAATCTTACAGAAAAATTGGAGCACAGCATATGCCTCAATTTCTGTACAAGCACTCAGTTTGAACAGGTTAGCACCAGTGTCAGAAATAGCAGGTATTTTTTTCCTACTTCTTAGTTCACAAACTGGTATAATTTGACAGGTCTCAAAGTTTTGAGATGAAGGGACAAAGTGAAATGATGAAAATGTAGGTATTTAGTCTTCGCTTGGCATTGATTTAATTCCAGAAACCACGTCAAACTTCAAGATTTGACTTTACTTGAGGCCATTTTAGACTTCACTTTAAATCATGTATGGCATTTCAATGGGTCATAAAGAGTAATAGTTTTCCTTGTCAAAGCATCTTTCAAACAAACCTGAAAAAAGATAGCGGGCTTTGAAATGGAAAAATTCAGAGCTGATTTACAGATGCTGGAAAAAAAACTTATCACAGGCAAAATTAAATCTGCAGTACAGAGAAATATATATTCTCCAGAATGCATTAATCGCTGATAATTCCTTCCTTATCATTTCAGGAGGTTTCCTAGCAAAAGTGAAAATCAGGGCTCAATAAATAATTAGTTGCTGTTTCAGGGCTTGGCTAAGTACGGTTCTTACGTGTGCTCTGACCACACGCGTCAAGAATGATTATGGTAAGTTTTGCATGTAGTTCCTCCAACATGGTCTGTGCAAAGGACCGGAGTTGAGCAAGCACGTTTCCACAAGATCTTCTAAACAAGGAGTTGAACCCGGGCATGCTCCCTTACAGTCTTTCTCTAGTTAGATAGTTTGTGGATAACGTGCAAAATTATTGTTTTTTCTAGTTGCATTTCACATGTGTTTGTCTGTTTCGATCTTATTGATTTATACTGGATTTGGTCCTCATTCTGCTGTTTAATTACTGTCCTAATGAATATTGTCTTTCTCTTTTCTCACTCACTTTCTGTTTGGTTTGGTTTTTGTTTTTTTTTTCCCCCTGATTCTTTTAATGGGCAATAAATGAGAACTCAGATTTTAATTCAATAACTGACTTTGTATGTAAAAGAAATAGATAAATAATCCCATGACATCTATAAATACAGGTTTATTTTTATTCCCGTTTGATTGATATGCAATTCTATTTCACTTCTGGTTTGCTTAACTGATTTTGGCTTTGTCCTTATTTTTAGTATCTTATGATATGCCAGCATACACAATATGCTGAAAAATTTCATATGTGCAAACAAAATTGTAAAAAAGAAACAAGTCCTTTCATGCCCTTTCTAATAAAATACATCCTACCTAAATATTACCTAAAATGCTATGTAGAAAGCTTATTTTTTCAATGGAAAACAATGCCATTTTATAGTATAAGTCACTTTCTCCCAAAATATAACATACACAAGCATTTCATTTGTGTTATGTGAGGTAAGCAACCTCTCTTTGCGATGCTAGCCTCACAGCTGCAGCAGATTCCAAGAACTGTGATTCTTTCCATTAGAATATTTTTGCTTTGCATGGGTTTCCAGAGCATGTGATTATTCTTAATTATTCAGTGTCATTCTTCATTATCGCTCTGATGGATGAAAGTATTGCTAAAAAGAAGTGCTCTGGAAAACAATGCAGGAGTCCAGAAAATAAATAACTCAGATGAAAAAATGAAGGTGGTTGGTTGTTCCATTTGCTCCCGTATTTTGTTTTCTGCCTTGGACCATTCCCACCTTTGCCAATACGTCACCAGTGCTGTTGCATGCCTGCTTTTATGGTACCACGTGCTGGGCAAATATGACTGACAATAGAAGTATAATTGTGTAACGTTTGGTCCCAGCTAGATAAATAGCCTAGAGATCAAAACTGGTATAATTTCAGCAGAGTTGTCTCTTCTCACTCTGCCAGGCTCATGCCCCAAGGTGTAAATACCTCTGGCTCGAAGTGCACAGGATCACCCAAGCTTTCAAGTGCCCTGCAGAAAAAAGTGCATGCCTGAGTGAGGTGGTGCTCTCACAGACTTGTTTAATATTTCACCAAGATCTGTACATCCAAAACATGTTGAACTTGTAAATTCGTTACTGAAAATGACATGCTTAGTACTTCAGCATTGCTGAAAGCCTTGCTCAGGCTGTACAGAGCGGTATCGGAGTATGTGTACCTTCAACTGAAGGAAGTGGACTGTATTGTACAATCACAGAACCATGGAATGGTTCGGGTTGGAAGGGACCTTAAAGATCATCCAGTCCCACCCCCTGCCCTGGGCAGGGACACCTCCCACCAGACCAGGTTGCTCCAAGCCCCGTCCAGCCTGGCCTTGAACACCTCCAGGGATGGGCAGCCACAGCTTCTCTGGGCAACCTGGGCCAGTGTCTCACCACCCTCACGGTAAAGAATTTCTTCCTAATATCTAACTGCAACTCACTGGCTGTGTATGTGTGTCAGACTGCAAGTCTGTTGATCAAGTCCACCCTGAGTTAGGGATCTACCTCACAATATACCCTTTGTTTCAGACTGTGACAGCTGCTGTTTTGCTGTCTTGTTTGTGAGGAAAGACACTGAGACTATATTTATATCTCTGGTCCATTTATGGGAGCCTGGGATTTGTTCAGATAGCCAGGCAGTAAATGTGAATTAGGATTTTCAATGTACCTCCACTGATTTCAGTAGAATCGTTTCTGGTTCACACAGTTGAGAGTGCCATCAACATCAGGTTTTAGACCTTTATGAGTCTGCTGTCCTAAAGATAATTTTTGACTTGCTAGATGGGGTCAGGCTTTCTTAAATAAAGTATATAATGCAGGAAAAAAAAATATCTTCAAAACTCTATTATTTAAAAGTCCTGTGTTTACTTAGCATTCTTACTTGGCTAACAATTACATCAAATCTGAAGTTAGTTATCCAGGACACTAGTTCTTTCTTTCTTAATAATACGAGAAGGAAATATTTTGTGCTCAAGAGTTCAGAAAAGAAACATAGATGGTGTTTTCAGACCAGCTTTCTGTTAGCCCTGGTGCCTGGCTGTCACTGCAGGCTTAAGTGTCAAGGTAGAGAGCACAATTCCATTTTTGTGATGCAGCCTGTAATATCAGGAAAAAAAATCAAATCAGGTTGCTTGCTGTGTAATCCTAAAGGAAAAGCGCTCTTAAGTTATAAGACAGTTTCAGTTAAAGCAGAGTTTCTTATCAGTGGCTCAGCTATGGGCAAAATGCCCAATCTTGCATTAAAGACATTTCAGAAACAGAATCAAAGTAGTTCAGCTGGTTTCCCTCAAGCTATGTGGATGAATCCTGTGAGCCAGACTCTGATCTCCGTTGCGCCAGCGTGGCTCTGGGTGACGTGTCGTTTTTTCAGGAGCACTATCTTGACTTGACTGCAATCAGATGCTGGTGTCCTGGGATAAATCCCCAGCTGCTCTATTCCAGGAGATCCCTTGTTCAAGTGGGCCGCCCCAGAGTATGCTGATGACTTTCTCTTCGTCCTAATTTTGTTCCTAGATGTCTTTCTAAAAATTTTATATCCTATCTGTTTACACTTCTTTCCGTATGAAAGCACCTGTTTGTTTAATATGCTCCAGGCTAACAGCACTGGATTTTACTTATTGATCAGCTTGGGCTACATCTCGTAAAAGCACCTGCCCAAGGGTTGAGTACCTGTTGTGCTGTGATGCTCTTAGCGGAGGAAGAAATATTTTTTGCTATTCTACTATTTACTATTCTGTCTTTCAAGATGTAGTTGTACCTCTGGGTCTGGAATTTACCCAGCCTTTTTGGCTCCTGAATCCCAGAATTATGAACATTAGGCTGTTTGCATAATATCCTTGCTGTTTTGGAGGTGTGATCTTTTGTTCCTAAATCTTGGCACGTTTAATTTTCACAATAGATTTATAGCTGTAGAGGTGGTGATGTTACGACCTGCAAGTAGCTGTTTAATATGAAATCTTGCCTTTTTTCCATTCTCCATCGGTTTAGATCATTAAACCCTGGAGTTTTCAATTTGCAAGCCAAATTTAAAGGCTCCTAGATTACAGAGTCTGAAACAAACTGTTGTCATTGTGCTTGAATATATCGCTAGAGTACTAATGGTCATCGAAATCATTTGAGCAATTAAAGTTCACAGAGGGCATTGTCAGTCATTATGGGTTAGTGAAGGAACCATGGGGTACACAGATCATTGGCCTGTGGCTTCTGCTAATGTCTTTTCTAGAGACTTTTATAGCTGTCGTATTTCAAAGGAATGTTTTATGGCACTTTTTTGGGGTAAGATCTCATATGGATGATTTAAGCAGTGCTAACTGTGATGTTCTTGGTTTCCTTTCAGTCACAACCAAGACTGTTTCTTCCTAGTTGCTGTATTCCAGATGGCTTTTACCTTCTTGATTATGCATCTTAATGTCTTCTGCCATGTTCTCCAAATGTCGTTAATCACATCAAGCAATAAGATTACATTCATGCTAATGAATTAATTTCTAATAACCTGCAGTCTGGCTACGGATGATTCAAACCATGAAGTGAAGTTTTTACAGTTCTGACCGTTGGCTGTTCCTTCCGGCACCTGCCTCTTGCACGAGCTGCTGTGTTAGCCACCATCTGGGGAATATTGGCTCTTTTAACACTTTGACCCATGTTTGGCACTGAAATATCGCTACTCACAGCTCAGAGCTGACTGCATGAGGGTATGTTCTGAGTCTCACCTCTTGCAGGGACCAGACTTGCTAGGTCTTTCCACAAAGCTTCACCTGATGCTGTATTTATCAGACAAGTCTAAGTATAGACAGCATCAAACCTGACGCTTCATATTCATGATCTGGCAACACTTGGTGGAGTCCAACTGTTCAATACTCAGGGTCCAAAGCTATTAGGCTGCAATATACTTTGGATTTCATCTTCATTTCTAATTGATTATCCTGTATCTGTCACTCATTTTCAGTTAATTACTTCATCCATATGTTAAGCATGTTCTCAAATTCTTGTCATTAGCAGCACCATGTGTTCACTTCCTGCTATACAACTTTAGGCTGTGTTTGGACGTTTCTGGGTTTACGTAACTTCAATGTACAATACCACAGCTGGCGTCTGTAGATGTTTGTTAGTCCTTTTATGGACTACAGAAAGCTCATTAGTCTTGTACCTAGCTGCTGACCACTCACATTAGCGAGTTACCCATCACTTCAGCTGTACAGCTACAGCTGTTTGATTTTTTCTTTTCTTTTCTTTTCTTTTCTTTTCTTTTCTTTTCTTTTCTTTTCTTTTCTTTTCTTTTCTTTTCTTTTCTTTTCTTTTCTTTTCTTTTCTTTTCTTTTCTTTTCTTTTCTTTTCTTTTCTTTTCTTTTCTTTTCTTTTCTTTTCTTTTCTTTTCTTTTCTTTTCTTTTCTTTTCTTTTCTTTTCTTTTCTTTTCTTTTCTTTTCTTTTCTTTTCTTTTCTTTTCTTTTCTTTTCTTTTCTTTTCTTTTCTTTTCTTTTCTTTTCTTTTCTTTTCTTTTCTTTTCTTTTCTTTTCTTTTCTTTTCTTTTCTTTTCTTTTCTTTTCTTTTCTTTTCTTTTCTTTTCTTTTCTTTTCTTTTCTTTTCTTTTCTTTTCTTTTCTTTTCTTTTCTTTTCTTTTCTTTTCTTTTCTTTTCTTTTCTTTTCTTTTCTTTTCTTTTCTTTTCTTTTCTTTTCTTTTCTTTTCTTTTCTTTTCTTTTCTTTTCTTTTCTTTTCTTTTCTTTTCTTTTCTTTTCTTTTCTTTTCTTTTCTTTTCTTTTCTTTTCTTTTCTTTTCTTTTCTTTTCTTTTCTTTTCTTTTCTTTTCTTTTCTTTTCTTTTCTTTTCTTTTCTTTTCTTTTCTTTTCTTTTCTTTTCTTTTCTTTTCTTTTCTTTTCTTTTCTTTTCTTTTCTTTTCTTTTCTTTTCTTTCTTTTCTTCCTTTTTTTAATTTAGAGACTTGCATGGCCTTAAACCAACCCTAGTAAATGATTTCTTTGTTCTGCTCTTGCGGAAGTTATCTTGTCAGCTTCTAATGCCCTGAGAGAAGGGAAGATTGAAGAAAAAGAGGGTTAGGTTTTACAGAGGAAGGTCTGTCCAGATGCAGGTATGTTTTAGTAATTGGCCTACTTGGCCCTACAGGTAGCCATTCTGGTGTCTTCTTCCAGTTTAATAAATAAAAAAAAAGAAAAAGCTAAGATATAACTAAAGAATATTGTAAGATGGAAAGAAACAGAGTGCTCATAAAATCAAACATAAATTCCCAAGAGGGAAGAAGATTCCCCAAATCTTCCCAGAAGTGCTTTGGGAATACATTTTTCAATGATTAAAGGTTTCAAATTAATAACAGAATGCAGTGCATATGCCATTTCATGAATGCAAATAGTTTTACATTCTATGATGTCTCAATCTGCACTTCTTCATGCATCTGCCTCAGCTTTGTGCTTTTCTGTTTATTCTACAGTGCCCAATGGGCTGTCCCTCAGACCCGCGGCAGGTGGGTACTTGCTTGGACAAGGTTTAGGATCATTAATCACCACGCAGCAGATGGAGAAAGCACTAAACATTCCCACCCATCTTTGGTAACGTTAGTTAGATACTCACTTTGTGCACTTCAGAGGTTGCTAAAATGCATGCAGTAGACTACAGTGCAGTGGGAAGAGAAATGCAAGAAGAGACTCCGACGTGCTGAAGGAGTATAGTCTGTGTTCACTGGCAAAGACCTTAATTGGGAACCTTAACTCAGAACGAGAAGGGTCACCAGGTGCCATTCTGTCTTAAGCCTGTGACAGTTGTACTGCAGCTTTGAGCTGCCCATAAGTTGTAAGAGTGAATTCTGACCTAATTATCTCATTTATTTCACCTATAAAGTCCCATTAGATTAGACCTTTAAAGAACAAATTTTGTCCTAAGGAATTTGGTGTTGCAAAATGTCTCATTACATTTTTATGTGAAGATCCTATGCAATAATGAGACAATAGTTATACCTCCTCATGAGCTTTCACTACACTGTATTTCATGCTATGAATTCCTAGAACATCAGGAATAGCACTGGAGTTTTGGGACTCTCTTGCATGGTTTTTTGATGTGTAGGGAGTCATGAAACATTTTCTGGTTATTTTCATGGGAGTTTAGATTAGCTGATATGAATTGGACACAATGAAAATTTCATCTGTGTGAAGGTTTCATGAACACAGAGTAAAAACTTGCCGGTATGGGCCAGTTTATTTACTGAATAGGATGTTCTGATGTACAAACACTAAAATACTCCTCTGAAAGTACTTCTTGATCTGCTCCTTACAGAGAAGAAATCCATGCAACAGAGCCATCTGCTTTGTTCTGAGTATTCTTTTCTCATTCTGGAACCTAATCAGTCAATGCACTGATTGTCTCAACCTAAACAAAGTTATTGAATCCCTGTGTACGGTTTATGCAAATATGGTGTTTCTTAAAATATGCTAACAGTATATTAATTTGTAGAACATGAGTTTTATGCCAGGAACTAAACTGAAGGGAATTTCATGATAAAATATGTGACAGAAGGCTTTTCGCAGCTGAATTTGACATGATTATGTGGTTCTGTGGTTGCACAGTCATGTTTCTAGTATATGAGAAACGTATATATTTCCCATATATATAAAAGTCTTAACTGGGGAATTGATTGCAGCTTAAATTACACTTCCTACTGCAATTCTGAAGGCCACAGGTTTAAGTACATTATTCTGCCATGGGCTTGATTTAAGCTAGCGCAATACCTTTTTCAATTTTCATTATGCTCTTTGCCATGAAAAAAAGATTTGTCAAGAGAAGAGATTCATGTCGTGTCAGTTTGTGTCCCTACTACAAATTGTGATAGGAATGAATGACCAGATTTTAACTACCCAATATGTTATGTGCAGTGTGCCAACTTGGTATGACATTTTAGCTTCTATTATGGCTTTTTACTGTATAGGTATTTTACTGTCACCTACCTATTAATTACAGCTTGAATGAGGATTAATGAAGTGGTTATCAAATCAGAAGGAAGCACACTGGAAAGGTTGTGCCATAAACCACAAAATTTTAATTAGGGGAATAGGAATGTATTATCTTTTAACATAAGGAGCGGGAACAAGAAATGGCATGATCAATCCATTTTTCAAATTTAAGCTTGTTTAAAAATGCTGCTGAATGACAGTTCATAGAAGGGATGAGTAGATGATGACAGACTCCCCCCAAAACTCTTAGATACTCCTGTTTAATTACCTGTGAATGGCTGGGATGAGCAAATTGCTATGCTATTAATATTCAGAATTAACATGGTATAATCAAAGGGGTAGCCAGAGTGAGAAAGAGGGTCTGAGCAAAATGCAGAGGTGACTAGTAAGATAAGACAAATTAGACACCTCAATGACCAAATGTGTAGGCAAAGTGGGCATTAAACCCTGTAGCTGAGGTCTGGAGGAGAAGGAGGAGGGTGACCGCAGTACACCTATTGGCATGGAACAAAAAGTGGGGTTTCAGATCTGTTTTTCTGGAATATGTGTACATTTTGTGTTCGTATTTCATGTCTGCCCAGACAAGTATTTAACCCTGGGCTGATGCCTTCTATCCATTTAACAAATGCCCGAACTTTGTTGTTTGCAAAATGGTTCAGCTTTAGGTGAAATGATGAAACACATTGTCCTGTGACACATATGCCATGGCCATGCCATGACATAGCAGTTATGATGCTCTTCTGGTTTATGTATGATGTAGCTTCATGAGTCTGGATATGAAGAGACCCTTCAACAGAAGGGTCCTATCATGTCACATGGAAGATTGAGACTTCAACTCACATGCACTGATTGCTCTAACTTACATTGAACTGCTTAAGGGATCTTAACTCTGATGGGGAAATGAATTTTGAGGGCAGTGATCTAATAGCTTGGGCAATCAGAGAAGATGCTATTTAAGGCTTCCATGGCAGCTTTAAAGTTTTAGACAGGAAGGGACAAGGAACAGGCTTCTTTGCTAGACCAGCTGCCAATGAGGTGAATTAAGTCTTCTCAACCTAGGACTGACTGGTGCTAGTCACTTGTCTTCATGTCAAGAATGTGTTTTTACATAACTGTGTCATTGAGCTAAATATCTATAGGGAAGATTGATGCGGCAAGTTATTCTAGCAAAATAATTCTTTTTCTAATATAGCATAAATCAAATGAAGTACTAGTAAACATCTATTTTAAGGTCTTCACTGACATCAATACATTAGTAAAGGCAGTTTGGTTTTGTTTTTCCACACTCCTGATAGTTATGCTGCCAAAACTTTTAGGTATAGAACAAGTCTAAATTAGCAAGAGCTAATCCTCACGTAATTTATTTGCTGAAGTGTTAGTTTAACCTCCTTTTTGGCTTCATGGTATCTAAGTGTAGGGAAAAAACGAGTGAATATAGTGTGTTTGTATATATACTCATTGCCTTCTTGCTGTCAATGGGACTGTTGTATGGAATTTTTCAGGAGCCCACTTGCAGAATTGAAGTAGGAACAACCAACCATGTTGGAGTTTCAATGGCCTGGTAATTCAAAAGATGCGTGTATATGAACATTTGTCTAAACTGCTTCTTCTGATTACTTACTGTTCTCCAAAGGATTAGACTCCTGCAAAGTTTTTTTTCTGGCTCTTTCCCATCATAGTTGAAACTCATAGGATGTGCTGCCAGCCGTAGGATGTGCTGATTCCGTATTACCTGAGAACTGTAGACGGGGCTTTGGCAACTGAGATTTGACAGAAGAGCTCTTCAGTCTCATGTAGAATCACAGAGCATGCTATAGGATTTAATTTCTGCCACCTTACATGTTGCTCCTGAAATTGATCCTTCCTGTCTGGCACAGTTCTTGCTCACAAAAAAACATCTGTGATAAGGTACAAGTAAATGGATAAGTAGGAGCTTACTTGCAGCTCTCGCCATAAAACCACCTGCTTCTCCGGAAGCAGTCGACATCTTATTAGGAATTTTAGGTATGTATGTCCAACTACCGCCAAGTCAGATAAAGAAAAAGTTAGTGAAGCAGAGTTATGATAGTTTTTTATGTCTTAGACTTTTTATGAAAGCCTGATATTTGGGTTCAAATGAAAGAAAATGGCCACATTAATACCTAATGAGTAGTAATTGCAGGAGTTAGAGTAATTATTATAATCCAAATGGAAATATTGCATATGGCCATTAGTAGTTAACACATGTGAGACAAAACAAAAGATGTGCAATTACTTGGCCTGCAAAGCTATTTTTGGATTATCGTTATTATCCAATATTGTTGAGACATTGTGAAACCGTGTAAGCAAGCCAGAGAATCCTGATACGTTATGCATAATGGAAAAATGAATTGTGGCATAATTCTGTGAAAAACGTCGATGTAGATAATTAGAAAACGAAATTATTCCCACCATTTTTTAACTGCACCGTAGATGTGATACAAAATATGGCTCCAAAAATGCATAGGGAATATATATAATAATTAGGTAAAATATAAAATATAGGAGCCTACTAAATCTACATTCCATTGTCTCAGTGGGTGAATAAACTCAGTGCCAGACTACTGAAGATAAGACACAACTTTTTATGTGCTTTGCTCGTCTATGACACTCTTTAAAAAGAAACTGCTTCCATGTAGATTTTAAGGGCTGACTTGTAACATTTGAACTTAGTGACTTGCCCTAACCAGTAAGAAACAACAAAACCCTAAAATGTGGTAATCCCTAAGCTGAATTCCTCTTTGCCATGGAAGAGAACCGGAACAATCCCTTCCCTGCCTGCTTGGGCAGAGGAAGAAGTCTCACACTAGTTACGGGAATGGACTTTCAAGATCGCTCCTGTTACTGGTGTAAGCGCTGTGTACTGTGAATACCTTCTCAGTTAATATTTTCACAGCTGCTATTTCAGTTTTCTGTTCTGACCAAATAAATATTTCAGGACTTGTCCTCTAGACATTGTGATCCTTGTTCTAGGAAGTTAGTCAAATTCTGTTGCAAACTTTTAGGTATTTCCTTTTAATGAAAGGTCTGTTAGGGCTGCTAATATCTACATCCATCCATCTGTGGCAAGCCTATCTATTGTCTGGAAATGGAACAGTCTGAAATACCTATTTTTGAGAAGCGATGTGGAACGAGCAGAGGTAGCAACAGCAGCGTATCTTGGAAAGGAAGCAGTGGCGATTTCCAGCTCAAATTCAGTGTTAGTCTCCATTGCAAGACATATCTGTGAGATGTTATGTGAAACGATCCTTTTAATTTATGTCCATCATACTCTAGTTTATATATATTGAGGAAAAAAGCGCATACCTTTAACTGGTCTTTTATGTCAACATAGAATATTTAAAACTGAACATCAGAATAGAGTACACCCAGATAGTCTTCCTGTTGATGGCTGAATGCGTGTGTGATAGATCAGAGCCTTATCCTATGGGCTAAATAAATCCCTTCAATAAAGAAACGAAATTACAACAGGGGTGAATTTTGTTCCGTGCTTTTTGCTCTGTGCACGCTGTTCAAGTCTATTCCATCTAAATGTGTGATTTTTAACATGAAGATGAATGCAATCTTAAAACTTCTTGTAACATGAGATATGAGCCAGAAAGCAGGTGCAGATGATTAGACGATGGATCCAAAAGTAATTAAGCTGGCAGCACCTTCACTGCACCTGGACAGGAATGGATTCACCTGTGGTCTTGTCAGCCAGGCTCACACCGGACTCGGATACTGGGGTTTCGCCTCCCTCACTCCCTCAAGCATCAGACTTCAAATGAACATGGTAACTCCCTTAATGGACTTATCTCACATCTACTAACAAATCTCTACAGCTGTATATTATGTGCGGTTGCAGGATTTACTCTTCTTCCCCCCAGATAATACATAGCTCATCATAATAAACTGCTTGTTTTTATCCTTGATGTTAAAAAAAAAAAAGCCATGTTGATCTACATATCAAGATCTACTCACTATAGAAAAATATTTGGTGTGGGAAATTGTAGCATTGTCTTTGATTTTAAAGTATAGATCGAGAACAACTCTATTTAAGATAATGCTAGCGTGCTTGAAGTAGGAGGCTGCCGTCTGGCTTCTTTGGTGACAACCAGCTTTCAGATCCTGGGACACGATCTTTGTGAAAGATTCTTTATTGAAGCCTTCAGCCTGCCAAAGTCGAGGATGACGTATCTCAACATATTGTAGACCTTATCCATTAGTTCCAGACCTGGGGGAGCCTGCCAACAGAAAAACCTCAGAATTTTTGCAGAAGTTGCTTGCCAGTTCTTGGGGTGTTGGGACTTATTCCTTAATATCCTTATTTAACGGGCTTCATCTTGTTTTATTATGTGCTTTTATGTTTATATTTTTGCTCACTGTATATCCTGTCAATTTTCATTAATTTTCATGGCAGTTAAATATGCACAGTGAAAAGAAAATTGTAACACCAATCTGTAAGCGCCTAAAGACAAGCAAGCTGCTAGCAGCCTTTTCAGCACCAAGCCTGTCTTCGTATTAATGAATTGGCTCCAAGAAGATATCAATTGTCAAACAATTAAATCGCAGCGTAACGTATTAAAGCCTCTTCCCAATGATGGGAATACTGCTATCAGTTCATCTAGCAGCTTTGGTAGCTCAAAAGAAGCCAGTAAAGGAATATTTCAGTCCATCTTATTTCCTCTTGGCAATCAAGTCCAGAGTGTTCAAAGAGAAGGTCCAATATACCTTTACAGTAAAGCTGAGTTGTGGGACTTTTTTACTGTTGACAGAAGAGCAAATATTATGACTGTTGCAAGATTAAAGAAAAAATCTCTCTAAAGATGTACTCAATTTGAAGGAAATGACAGTGACCCATAGTGATACCATGAAAGAATAATGACCATATAATGTGATTTTTCAGTATGCAAAGTTCAAAGAAAGATGAAGCTGAAACTTAGCCTAAAAAACTTGCTGGAAGTGGAATTTAAACCATTTTTGCATTTGAAACAATTCTGGTCAGCAGGAATTCTTTTGTTAGTCATAGTAAGTTTTGATTAAATATTTGTCCTCTAGAATGTCTACAGATTTTGTAGAAATTTTGTAGAAAGATTGTGAGAATCATATTGCACACAGCATGCACAGAGACGTATCTGTGAATTTTCCTTTCTGTATCAACTTGAGGAGGGACAACTGTATCTGAATCCGTCAGGAAGGCAGAGTATGGCTTTCTCTTTTTGTTGCCTGATCCAAAAAGTCCGTGTGCAAGTGAGAATACCTTGAAATGCCAGGCACTATGGAGCCTAAGGAGCTGATGCTGCAACATATCACACCTTTTTACTCACTCTTGATGTGTTTTTAATTCCACCAACACCATTCTTCTGTGGAGAGAGAGAGAATTTTGAAATAGAAACTGGGCAGAAAAGTGTGCTGAGAGCTCTGTCCCGCTACACATGGAGAGAGGAGGAGTTGATTAAGGAAAAGAAAGTAACGTTGTGTTATGCACCGTATTTACATGGTATGATTTTTTAAATGTTGAAAAATACTAATAAAGCACAGCTGTACTAAAAAACTCTTACTTTGCAAAATTATGAGAGTATTCTTCAATATTTGCTAATTACGAAGATCTTAAAACATTGATATGGCACTGAAAATGTAGCAGCTAACGGTACATTATTCCAGTAAATTACCAGAAGATGCCAATTCCCTGTGCTAATACTGGGCACCATTCCATCTTTTTGCACATATTGCATTATGCATAAAATGTATTGTGAAACAAAACTGAGCCTGGGTTAAGCTGTTGGCTCAAAATAGCATAAATACATAAAAATGTCAAAGTCCTGGAAAATTTGATTTATGTTTTATACCTCAGGCAAATACCAGCTAGACGTATAGTTTTCAAATTTTTGTCTTTCTCTGCAGGGAGTACTATTTTAGTTGCTAAGGAACTACTAACTGAGACTATACGGCACTGAAGAAGATTTAGCCATTTCATATTAACTCACAAAAGCAATCATGTTATTTTGATCATTATGCTGCAACGAGAATCTTGAAAAGTAGTTAATTTTATTTAAGCAATTACATTGCCAGTTCCGTGAAATCTATGCATATTTCCGCAAGCAGAAATTTCTAGGCAATAAGGACCACCACTTTTTATATTTACAGAAGCCTTGAACCTGATGAAGGTTTAAATTTACAGAAAAGTGTTATGATACTGTAAAAAACAAAAGTTGTTGACTTTTAATGCTCTACTCGCTCAAATAGAATCATGGAATGGTTTGGGTTGGAAGGGACCTTAAAGATCATCTAGTTCCAACCCCCTGCCCTGGGCAGGGACACCTCCCACTAGACCAGGCTGCCCAAAGCCCCATCCAGCCTGGCCACAGGGGCAGCCACAGCTTCTCTGGGCAGCCTGGGCCAGTGTCTCACCACCCTCGCAGTGAAAAATTTCTTCCTAATATCTAATCTAAACCTACCCTCTTCCGGTTTGAAGCCCCTTGTCCTGTCACTACATACCCTTGTAAAAAGTGCCTCCTCAGCTTTCTTATAGGCCCCCTTTAAGTACTGGATGGCTGCTATAGGGTCTCCCTGGAGCCTTCTCTTCTCCAGGATGAACAACCCCAACTCTTTCAGCCTGTCCTCATAGCAGAGGTGCTCCAGCCCTCTGATCATTTTTGTGGTCCTCCTCTAGACCCCCTCCAACAGATCCACGTCCTTTTTGTGCTGAGGACTCCAAAGCTGGACGCAGCACTCCAGGGGGGGCCAAGTGCATTTGTGGTGTTTCCCTTTGTGAAAACCCTACCAGAATCTCCCCTCACCCCGGAGGCTCCGCACTGGGCACTGTGGGGCCGTGGTTCTACTCGCCCAGGCTGGGAGGTACAGCCTGTGGTGGTGGAACTCTCCCCATCCTGGGCCACTCCGTGCTTGGTGCGATTCTCCCTCCTAGGCCACGCACCAACCTAAGATAAGATAGGCACGGATGGTTCAAAGACCATCTGCTGACAAAGGCAATGAAGGACCGGGGCAAACTCACACTTCTCCAGGATCAATTATCAAGCGTTGAGGGATGCTGACGCATTGAGAGTATTTACTCCCAACCTGAGAAGAGGGAAATTTTAACGACAGGCTCGTCTCCTTCATCCACCTCTCTAGCTGTCTATGTGTTTGAATATATGCATTAGCCTTCAAAATGTGGGTGTCTATGTATTTCACTGGATACAGATATTTCTGTCTCTTTGTGTGTGGAGTTGGAAGGGGGCACCCATTAGCTCATGGAGTCACCAGCTGCGAAGGGACGCTGGTCCGAGCAGTTAAAGACTTGGGTGGGGAGGGCTGGGTGTGTGCGACACCTTGAATGGGGTACATTTCTACGTTTTGTGTTGGTACATATGTATATACGTATATTTTGATTTAGGATACCTTGTAGCAAGTTAGCGGGAATCTTGTAATTCTCAACTATTTAATTAAGTCACTGCTTTAATTATAACATATTCTACTGAATCGCCTTGTTAATCCTTAAATTGGTTAATGATTAAGTGCTGCTAAACATCAACCTTTTGATACATCTCAAACCATTAATAAATCTTGAATTGCTGGTAAATCATAACCGTGTCAAATATTTCATCTGTGACACAGTCCTCACCCCGGCTCCTCGCCTGCCGCCCCTCTGCTTCTCTGGGGGGAGAAACTGAAAGATGAATGTGGGGGGAGGGAATGTGTGTAGTAGAAATACATGAACCTATGAACGTACTAGGCAGGTCAATATAAAATGACTTTTTCTATAATATGCCAACTGGGGCGCAAATATGATTAGATGGAAAAGAAATGTTTTTCTTACACTGTATACATAAATCCCAGGACTCATTGTCCTAGGATCATGGCTTGAAACATAACGCAGAAAATGTCATTAAACTAAAAGGTGGGGATATAGTTTCTGACTCTGCGTGTTTCTGAGTAGTTTTCTGGAGGCAGAGGGAGCGATATTAAGAGAAGTATGATTTCTGCTTGCCTTATCTTTTTTCCTAAACAGCTGCCGTTGGCCACTTGCAGTCGCACCACCGCTATGGTCTGCCGGTATGTTGTTCCTTATGTTCTTACTCTGAGATGATGCTGAAAAGCTACAGGTTTAAGTGATTTTTCCATAATTTTCTACCAAAAAGATCAACTATAGTCAAATGGCTTGCAACATTAGTAAAAAGTGAGGGCAGAGAAAATATCATCCCCTAGAATGGAAACGGAAAGGAGTAGAAGTACTTAGATAAATTGTGTAACAAATCTGTTAAGACAGACCCCCAGTGACAAATAAACTGACAGATAAATAGGAAATAATTGGTTTGAATTTCAGCAGGGAGGATTCAGGTTAGATATTGGAATAAAACTCTCAACATTTAGAAGAGTAAGCCCATGGATTAGAGTCCCTGGTGACAGTTAGGGATCTCCATGCCTGGAGGACTTTTAGAAAAGGTTAGATAAACAGCTATCAGGGCTGACATGGGTACAGTCGTTTGTGCATCAGGGCGAGAAGCCATGTTGATCAATCAGCCTGTAGTCTGCCAAAGATGAAAAGCTAGGAAGTGAAATGATAGTAACATAAAAGCAAAACCCATCCTATAACATGCAAGTAAACTTTGAAAAAAAAAAAATCAAAATATGAATATCAGCCAACGGTTTTGCTTAATTTTTATTTTTCTGTAGATTAAAACATACATTATAAACAATGATGCATAGATTTAACTTGTTCTCCATAATGTTTCGGCTCAAAGCATAATGAGGTGAGCTAAACAATCTCAGAAGTCCTTTACAAGGGTATGGTTGTGTAACCTATGCCCCCGGTGTCTGTATAGTTAATGGAGACATATGGTCAAGCCCAGCAGGGGATGCAGCCTACCCCTCACCCTTCTGTAATTGCCTGTCATTCTCCTTTGACTATAAAATGAGACAGAATTAATGATATTCTGAGCTTTGGCACCCAGCTACATCTAGGGTTTGCACACAGATGACCCGTGAGGAATGGTATGGGTTGGTCTACAGCTTTTTTGGTGGATAGCTGGAGGGGGCCTGTGGTTTGGATACACTAGACAGCTTGAACAGGATAATTATTTTCCAAAGGGAAGAAAATCTATGAGCATTACTATTTATGTTGTATTGTAAGCATTTTATTATTAATTTCAAGCGCACAGAAATTGCATAGACATCTGATGAAATGGAAGGAATAACTTAGTCAAGGCAATTAAGTAAGTACACTCACTGAAAAGCTATATTCCCATTAGAACAGCAATGCACAGAGTGTTTGTCTGCCAAGTCAAAAGAAAAAGCTAACTGGCAAAATTTGGAACACGCAGGTAGAGCTCGCTGCAGAAAATTAAAAATGTGAATTTTCAGTAAAATATTAATGGGAAAAGAGTTTCTTTTACCAACCAATTCCAGACTTGTGCGTGTGAGAGACAAAGCAAAAATTCCTATAGGCAATGTGAAGAAAAGCTCCTAGAAAATAAGGAAGTTACGTTACTCTTTTCCTTGTTATTGAAGCTACACTTCAACTTTATTTCAAGCAATCTGTATGCATTGTTACCAGGTTCAATTCATAAACTGATAGTGATAATAGACATGGCCTTTATAAAGGGCAGTTAGTTGCGAGCGTGCGGTTTTGCTAACTGAAGGTTTATACTGCTTTTTGGCTCAGTGCTGGAGTTACTGATGTGCCATTCCCACCGTAGTCTGTTTAATTCACTGTCCCTTCTACAGAAGGAAAAAACAGGTTTTGCAGAGGTAGAGGTAGAACAGCACGTAAAATTTCTGGAAGGAGAGTTTTGCAAAGGCTTTTAGGAAATTTTGCTATGTGGCAATGTGGCCCCCAAAACTCCTGTCCCACCTTTCCTCTGAATAAGTTCCCAGGCTCCACACTCTCCTGCACCCATCTGGGCTCCCTTGGGCCAGTGAGACGGTGCAGAGGCGTGTGGCACAGGCTGCACCTATCGGTTACATCCCTTTGCTTGGAAAATTTTCCTGTAAACCAGATCCCACCCCCCCCCCCCCCCCCCCCCTTATTTTTTTCTTTTTTTTTTTTACATCAGGTTACTCAAAAAAGCAGGTCGTGGGAAATCTGACAGTTTGCCAGTTATGTTTTTATTATGGATTCAGATCCCTTAAGCTACATTTGGGACTATTAAGTTAAATTTTCATATTCAGCTCAAAGACTAAATCAGCAGGCATTCTGGAATATAAAGTGAGTAATATACTCCATAACAAAAATAAATGCTTTCACAATGATTTACATGTTTACAGCAATAATAGTGGCTAATGTGCAGTAAAGTCAAACTTCAATAAAAATGAGTTAATTAAGTCGTCATTTAATGCTAAGAAAAAGAAATAAGCATCATGCATGCCTGATATAAATATTAATTGCCTGCAAAATGACATATAAAAGCGTAATACTCTGTTATGATAATGAAGCAAAACCTAAAATAACAGACTACTGTTCACCACTGCATAGGGCATTCTCTATACAGTGTCAGTGTGGGGGAGAAAGCTGCAAATCTTGTAAATACGGTCTTATTAACTGGGAAAAAAACCCTCTTTTCTACTTCACAATTCCAAAATGCATCACAGCACTGAAAATGCCTTTGTAATCTACTCTGTGTGTGCGTGTGTGGAGCGAAAGAAAACAGTTTCTCAGCATCTATATTGAACCACCAACTTCTGGTCAGGCTTTTTTGATAGTGAGATAAAATGGACCTCAGGAAAAAAAAAGCTACTTCTAAAGGAAATACAAATATTAAATAATTCTTTGTTCCTTTCTATCAGACAAATCTTTCTGTGACATGACCTCAAATGAGGGACACATACTGCGCATTTGTCCTCTTCTTGCAACTTCATTAATCTTTCCTTTTATTCTGAATGCAAAAATCAATATTTTTTGGCTGCTTTTGACAGCACTGTGCTGCTGGAAGACAAGAACATTACAAAGTCAGCTTCAGAGTTTCACTGCTTATCTTTATCTGACACGAGTTGATGTTGGTCATTGCAAAATCATAACATTTCTTTTGGACTTGGAGTGGTGCAGCGGTCTGCTTGCAATGCCTAGTGCCCCAGGATGATGGGCTAAATGTCAGCCACCTGCTGACTCTCTCTGTAAGACATTGGGAAAGGCTTTTCCTTATATTGCTCTACACACTTAGGTAAATTCTCTTGATCAGCTTCTCAGCCGATAGAAGTTGAAGTAGTTCTGTTGAAGTCAACTGAATTAGCGGGGCTTTGCCAACTCAGACCTGCATGGGATTATGTACCTAAAAGAGTTACCAAATTGTTGCACTGGCTTCAAAATTCCAGAAGTGATAGGAATGCCATACATCAAATGTAGTAAAGCGACTTACTTTCAGAGCAGTTCTACTGACTCTGCTTGAAGAATGAAGTATTACTCCCGAAGAGTAAGATAGTCATGATTCGGCTCTTAAACCATTGAGCTAAGAACAAAAATGCATGGCTGCAAATAAAAAAAAAAAATAATATAAATTCTTGGCAGTTGGGATCCCTTGACGGATTGACTCCTGCTGAACACCACTGGGGGAGTCCCATGTGCAAATGAAAGTATCAGGTAGGTGATTAAACAGACTTTGTGATGCTGTAATGACACAAACCAAACCATGCTCCTGCAACTGCATTCCTTAGAGGGTGATTCCAATCCTATTGGAAGTATTAACTGTGCCTTTGATGTACTCATTTCTTCTGCAAACATGTCCAAATGATTGTTGCGCAATGGATCCTCTGTATAGTATAATTTTAATCACCTGTCCACTGAATACAAATTATAGAATCTTAAACAAATCATAAAACCATACTTATTGCTAAAGTTTATTTATATATTTGTAGTTAAAAATGTCTTTCTATTTATCAGTCAATCTTATAAAAGAATCGCACTATTTATGAAGTCTGATAGAAGGAAAAAAATCTACTAGAGTTTTTTAAAATAGAAATTTGATTCTAGTAATCATAGAATCATAGAATCGTCTAGGTTGGAAGGGACCTTTCAGATCACCGAGTCCAACCATCAACCTGACTCTGACAAAAACCATCACTAAACCATCTCTAAGCAAGCACTATGTCTACCCGTCTTTTAAATACCTCCGGGGATGGTGGTATTTAAAAGATGGGTGTAAGTCATCAACTGGCTTCAGACAGATCTTTCCTAACAAGGCAATCTAATGCATACACATTACCAGCCTTATTACTTTTTTTTTATTAAATCTCTAGCTCCTTGTTTTCAAGATCATTCTACCTACGAGTTTTGTTGCTGGGCTTTGGGTCCAGACAGAAGTTGTCTAGGCTTTTGGATAAACTAGGGGTGAGTGAAATATGGTTTTGCTGCTTTTGAGTTCTCTGCCAGAATTTTTTTTCCTGAATACTTCATTAGGCTGTGGCTTTTGCAGCTTTACAAAGCTGTATGTGTGACTCTCATCAGCAGAGCACACACACACACACAAAGTCTGTAACATTGAGGAGAATGGAGTGATTAAATATATTGACTAAGTAGAGGGTAAGAGAAGTACATCTGGATGGCTCCCACGTTAGGCTTCTGAGAGACAAACAAATACTTGGTGACAGCAGTAGGAACAGAAAGCGCAATGTGGGTGAGAAAAATCTGGAGATAAAGAATTAAGTTTAAATTCACCAGTCTGTCAGAGCATGTGTCTTCTGCAATTTTTGTTTTCTTCTCAAATTCTAAATACAGACAGTCATGTGATGAAGACAAAGAAACAGAAAGTCGCGTTCATCTAATACCGAAATTTGTTAAGATAAGGAAAGAAGTATTCTCTCTAAAGCCTCCCTGTTTCAATCCTTGATTTGTTGCTTTTACTTAGCACCTTTTCCAACAAAGCCGGGTTTCTGGAGGCAGATGGAAAGCAGCAGCACACACATGCTAGCAAGTTTAGTGGGTTTGCCAAAAACTTTGCTGAAAATAACTAAACTTTGAAGTTGAAGGCACTAGCGTTGGTGTGATTTTGCAGCTCAGGCTCACAGCTAGTCTTCACCCTTTGTACATTTGAAGGCTACTAATGAGACAGAGAAGGTTTCTGTGAAAAGTAAACACAGTGCAGATATACTGTCTAGTTGACCTATGGTCAAAGACTTCTTTGAAAATCAATGTGTGGTTTTCTTTCTTCCTTCCTTTCAATTTCTTTCTTTTCTGATAGCAGCAAAAGAAAGGGTTTCAGATGTGCAAATATTTTAGTTTTGTGTATTCTTAAATTAATCAAAAAGGTCTTCTCTGATACCAATCAAAGATGCTTAAAAATGAAATAATAATAATAATAATAATAATAATAAACAATAATGATAAAAATGTTTACCCTGTGGTCTGTTTCAAATCTTAAATGAGAACATACTGCTCTGACTAAATAATAAGCAAGGGATTATCTAGGAGTTCTTGGGACTGAGGAACCCTGGGGAATGACAACCTCAGTTACTTCAGTTACGGAATATTTAAAATTCAGGAGGAAGTACAGGAGCAAGTTAAATGGGAATTGCCAGTTGCGGTCTGTTGTACTTCCAGAAATCCCTTTGTGAATGCTGATAAGCTGCAGTGTGCTGCTATTGCTCATCGCATTGGCAGAGTTACGCACCAATTACCTGTCAAAGGTATTTTCAAAGCAAGTGTGCAGCTTCTTGGTTTTTGGCTTTGCTACTCTGACAATCCAGAAAAAGGGAAGTAAACAAGGGGGGAGATGTCTGACCCAAAGTGCATTTTCTTTTTCCAATTGCAAGAAAAAAAAAAAAAATTATTATTTTTCAAAATGACCAGAAAGTTTTACTTTGCTTGCCCGAAGCATTTAATTTCATCCAGAAAGCCAAATGGCTAGAGCATTGTTTGAGCATCCCCGCCCCGGCCCCCAGAGGAGAGACTGGGCATGTGTGCTGTGTACCCTGGCGCGGTGCCCCCAGCCCTGCAGCTGGGGGGACAGCAGAATCCTGCCTCTCCCTCTCTTCAATGGTTGGGGAATCTGACCACAGAGAAGAAAATCTGAGCCAATGCTGTTAACAGAAAATCATTATTTTTATTATTTAAGGCAGCTGAAGTCACATTTTTGGGTACATTGGCATCCACCAAAAATGTTGTGTCTGGCTCTAGCTTTAATGCAGCTGTCACAACTATCAGAAATATCTCCCTGTAGAGGCAAAGGATCATTCACGTGGCTGTTGCTGTGATGCCCACTGATAATGAGAGCAGAAATCAGCCAAGGACAGAGCGAGTGTTTAAGCACCGCCAGCATGTTCCCATGGACGCCTCCGTGGAACAAAGGCAGAGGAGGACAACAACGTTCCACAATGACCTGCATGTTCCCATGGATGTCTCAATGGAACAAAGACAGAGGAGGACAACAACGTTCCACAACACCTAGTGAGGACAGTCATCTCCACTGGCTGGGGAGCGGGCAGAGGACTGGGTTTATTCCAGCCCCTGCGCTGGTGACCAGCTTCTCGTAAGAGGGGCAAGAAACCCAATGGTGGTCCACATCTGCTCAGCCCCTACCCAGCCTGGTCAAACAGGGGGGGAGCAATCTTCATTCTCTCCTCCCCTCCAACTCTGCACCTGCAAAAGGGCCAATCATAATCTTAAGGCCAGGGGGGAAACAAAATAGAAGATTGACTTTAGGCTGAATTTTGTGTAATATTTTCCTATGTATGCAATTAATACGCCTCCTGGGGAAGTGCAGCTGGGAATTTCTACACAGAAAACTCTCTTTAAGACACATAGGGTTGAGATATGCTAATCTAATTCAGAGTTTAAGAGTGAAGTATAGATAAATTGATAATCATAGCTGTATAAATAACAGAGCTCTAATTGGGTGTGAATGTCCTAACTGGCATGTGAGATGCAGAGTTCTGCCAATTTCTAATTTCCAGTAGAATCAGCTATAGCTACTATTCCTACTGTGAAAATTTGTGCGTCACCGAATATATATTTTTAATGAACCCAGTAGTGATCCAATCAACAGAAATGCATAAGCTTGATCCTGTTCATTGAGGTTTGTGCAGATCCGAGTTTGGCATCCTGCTATATTAAAGGAAAAAATGGAGAATTTGGAAACCTTTGTCTATTTACCGTATCACAGTTAGTTTGGTACTTTAGTTTTGCCTTTTTAGACAGATGACGTGGCAGAGGCCCCGATTTTGCCACCAGATCAATCTGGTTGATTGTGCCTGGACAAACAGCCCTGGGAGTGCTCAGTACCTCTGACAGACCTGCTCAGCACCGCACAAAGTTACTGAGAAATGATAACACTTAGATGCTAGAGACTTCTCGACAGACTTCTGGCAAGATGTTTCAATGAGAGGCAGTTTTTAAAAGGTCTTTCAATCAAAATTGTGGGTAAACAGGTAGTACCACACGCAAATTAGGTGCCTCATTTCACATGTATGGGAGTTGCCATATCTAGTTAGATGAGTTTTGGAAATTATGATAACTGTCTGTATCTGATAACTGTGTATCTGATTTTGCACATAGTTCCCAAAACTTAGAGAAAAAAACATCAAACATAAACATGAAACCATCAAACATATCAGGAATCCCTTGAAATAAGTCCCGTTCTTAGCAGACTGTATGTATTTCCATCACACTGCCCTCTTTGGACAGCCTGCCATGTATAGTAGCTGTTGTCTAGCTCAGAAATGGCCATCCATCCTGATCTTCTGAGGCACACACAAAAATATTCTTGAGGCATGTATGATATCTTCTGACCAGGAGAAAGGAGTTCTGGGAATGGTGCACAGGCAGGGAATGACAGTGTCACTCCAGGGACCTCATCTCTGTTTTGGGATAGTGGTGGGCTGGGTGTGAGCTAGTTTCTACAGCACCCAGGCTCTGTAGTCAGAACTGTCTTGCTTCTTGCCATGTATAATAATAGCCTTGGACCACTTACACGTGGACCATTACATCTCCCTTGCAGGCTGCACGATGTACCTTTCTGACAGGAGCTGCACCTGAACTGCTTTGCTCGGACTCCATTTCTTTAAGGCTCAGTTTCCCCTTGGACTACGTTATATGCTCCAGGAACCCAAAGAACTTGTTGCACCTTCCATTCCTCCTTCCCCTCTTGTTTTACCAGTCCTTTTCACTCATATTAGCATTATTTTCTCTTCTAACTGGAAAGGGAATTTTTAGATAATTTTCTGCCTCTTTTGGAGGTTAATCAGATTTATATGATTCAGCCTAAATAAAATATGAGGGCTCAAATTTAATTACTCGTATTCATTTATGTTGGGAGAGAAATGTTATGATGAGAACACGTGTTATTTAGCTAGCTAGTAGTGAGGTTTCTTTGCTGAGTTAGTTACAGAATTTTGTAGAAATAGTATAAACTGATTTGTCACAACGGAGCAAAGCAGAATGGTTAAGGGTAATGAACGACATTCTTCCTGACCGAAGGCAAAAATCTTTTCTTTCTTAAAAGACCAAAGAATGTGTGGCTGTCCGAAGGCAGCAGAGGAATCAGAAGACTGTCCTAATTCCCTAAAATACCAGTCAGTTGGCAATGGAGTTCAGCTGGTCCCTGTGTGATGGAGTTTAAGTCAGCACGTATTTGCAGATTTGGTTAACTCTCAGCTTGCTCTAAAACTTTGAATTTTCCATCTTGTTCCTAAAATTTTTCCAGCAGATTTTCAGATTAGTGAAGAACTATGGCACATGAGACTTTATTGTTTCCCTGAACCATTCAGTGCTCCTTGGAGCACAAATTATGGCTGTTAAGGTAAACCTTGATCCTCTCTCATTCTGTCTATCCTCTACTGGTTTTCATACTCCATATATGTATCCAAATTCCTGAGTTTTAAAGTCACTGCACATTGTAGCCTTCGAGCCAAATCAGGCAGGAGAGGAAGCACAAAAGTAAGGTGTAAATTATGAAGACTCTGAAGATAACGAGAGTGAAAAGAAATAAAGTAAATCACATATATATATATATAGTCTGTGTGTGTGTATATATATCTATATACACATACACATTATCTATAGGTATGTATTAGAAATCACGAGCCCAGACAACAGCAGAACAGAACAGCAACACAAGTGACACATGCATAGGAACAAAGTGTAGGTGCCCGGTAAAAAAGAAATATCTCCTGGAAGCTAAAAGGGAAATCGTGAAGCTTCAGAGTAAAGGAAGATTTCCTGAAACACGGTAGTTTGCCTCTACTGCAGGAAGACACGGAGAACTTCTTGACCTTAAAGTCTGCTTCTGAAGTGACTGTATAACAATGTCATCGTAAAGGGCCCTCTTCGCTCACTCTTAATGACTTCCTTATCAAATTTGTGCAGTTTACAAGCCAGAAGATTATTTTTGTAGTTGCTTGCGCTGACAACTGCTCTTGGGATGTAGGAATCAAGCTGCTTTTTGTGCCTTTTACATTATTGCCGGTAATAAAGAACATGCAATTCACCACAGCGGAATTCATTCCACTCCGGGAGCTCTTTGCAGTGCTGAGGCAAAAATCTTGGTTTTATCAGTAAGTTGATAGGACTCTGAGGCTCAGAGGGTACTGATACGCAAGAAGGTGATAGTTAAAAACTTGCTTGTTTTACATTATTTGCATTACCTTTATTTTCCTTCTGTTTATAATTTCCTGTTGGCTTATTTAAGACTGTTGCCTTCCTTGTAAAGAAAAAAATGGATATAATCCTAACTAATAATCCTGCAGCCTCTGGATGCAGAAGGCTTTATAATGGAAGTCTTTACTGTGTGTTGGCTATTTTTGCACCAGCAATTTTTCCTACTACTTAAAATCTGTTGCATTTTCATGCATGAACCTGCGTCCTGCATTCAGAACTTGTGTTTCAGTTTCGGAAGACGAACTTGAAAGGCGGTGCCGTTTAAAAGAAAGATTCTGTAAACACACATACAAATGGATTTATTCAAATATATGTGTATGGGTTGCCTTTGGGAGTAAAGTCACTTAGTTGCGTATGGACACTGCTTCTGACATTAAGACCCCTGCTGTTTCTTTGTCTGTGTATATGTTCTATTTCCAAGGAATTTAAAGGTGTATAGGAGACACCTATGTCGATGACCACCTGTGTGGTTGGGAGCGCACGTCACAGCTTCGTTCCAGGGAGTAAGGAGAGACCCAGCCAAGCCTATAGAGATCCCTCATGGATCTCAGTATCCACCTAGATTTGAAAAGGTCTTCAGGGAGGCTGAACCTCTCTGTCTTCTGACAGAAGGGAAGGGCAAACAACTTCCACTGCAAGAGCAGAATTGCCACAAGAAATAGCATGACTGCAGCATTGTTAGGGAATATTGTAAGATAATGTTTTTTCTTTAGGCATCTTTGCAGGCTTTTGATGGGATCTCATATGAAATAGCTCACCAAAACCAGCAGCCCATAATTCCATGCATGATTGTTTATGATTCACATGCTCCGGCAATGTGCCCAGCTCCTGGAGCTGCCCTAGTCTTTCAGCAATGGCAAGCTTTGCTCTCTCCTTGCATCTCCGCTACGGGATGCCTGCAATAAAATGCCATCAGAACGTCTGCAGAGAGACCTGCCTTAAAAACAGATAAACATATTTTGCAAACCAGGCTAATGACTTCAGCAATTGAGAACGAAATGGTTCCTAGCTTTCCTGTAAGTTCTCTGATAAACAAAAGTAGGTAAAATGCTTTTCCAATTACCCAGGGCATCCAAATGAATACATAACTAATAACATCCTCATATGCCACGTGCATTTATTGGAAGAGCTGTGTCTGATTGTTTTGATAATCTTTTCGTTTCACGATATAGAAATTGATATTAAGGAGTAAATATTTGTGTTGTTTGTATGGTTATTTCCTTCTCTGTAATTTTCAGCTAGATGAAAATTCTTACACGTTATTGCTGCAACTTAATTCTCTTTTGCGTATTGTGAACTTTTTGTGGAGTCTAAATGTAATGGAAGATGTTAACGTACTTATTTTGTTCACTGACCTTGCTTACAATGTGGTTTTGCTTTGCAATACACCAGGAAGGTAAAGGCAATGGTTTTTTGCACTAAGCGTTTTTTATATGTGTATTTATACATGTAGTCATTGTGAAACGTGTCCAGTAGTAATTTGTAAAATTTGCTATCTACTGCTCAATACCTACTTTGAATTTCAAAATAATCAGTAAACACTTCATTTTCTTATCTGACTGAAGCCAGCATTTGGTGTGTGTACGAGGGGAAAAAAATTCAGAACTTCAGACAAAATTTCTGTTCCATCTTATGGTATTAGAACTTTTCTCTGTCACTGAAAGAAAATTCACTCCTTTGGAAAAAAAAAAGAACTTAACAGTGAGAGAGACTGTTATTTCTATTTAAAGTGAGTACCTCAGAAATGTCATTCAGTTTTTAAAGATATACTAAGAATTTTTTCTCTGGTATAATTGTGATACCGGGGGGATTTCTTCGTTCAATTTCCGTTCATGTTTTCTGCCAATAAACACTTCTCCTATCATGCATTTATATTAACTATTCTGCTGGCTGCTAAAGTTGGTGTTTGCTTTTACATATTGGGAAGCGATGGACTAAAACTATGCCTTGGTGTAATGGGTTCCCTCCTTTAGTTGAACACAGAGGCAGTTTTAGTGTCTGAACCATAAATACCTTATTCTTCTGAATACTTGAGGGGCAGACTTGGAAAAGATAATGTGATGCATATATAACGCCTGTCATTTTGAGGGATGTAAAAGTGCTTTATAAACTGCGGTACAGGTTTAGAGTTTGCTTTACCCTCTACTAAATGCAGTTTTTCTCAGGGCAGGGATGGGGAGGGAGAAAATAAATGTTTAACAATGCACAGCATGGGTAGAGGGTGTTTTAGGAACTAATTAATTCTGCTCCCAGTGCCCACAATAATACGTGGGTGCTGTGATGGCTCAAATCAATGTCAACAAGCCCATCTTTCAGCCAGCTTTTTCTGGCTGGTTGTGCCTTTCACTGTTCCGTTTTGATTTCACAAATGCCTCGCAACAACTGAGGGTTAAGAAAACAATGCTAATTTCTGAAATCGGATATAAAGGACCTGCTCAATATTTCGGGCCTGTCTGAGTACTGTAAAGCTTTGGAATATCCTGAGGCTTATTATCGCAGTTGCGCGTTTCCCGGGAACGCTCAAGGACGGGGGCTGCAAAACATCCCCTGTGCCACAGACATCTGCACTTGGACGATGCTGTAGAGGCTTCAGCCTGCTCATCCGTGCTGCTCGTCCCTCTGCCATCGCTACACAAAAGCTTGCTTGCTTTTGTGCCACGGGTTCTTATACATCTGTTGGAGCCGAGCTAAGCCGTTCGCCCAAACTGTGACCTTGAGCATACGAAGCTTTGTAACTCCTCTTAGGCACTGCTGTTTACTTGTTCTGTTTATGATAACCGGGTAGAAAATTGCTCCATTGTACTGCTGAAGAGCGGATCGGTTTCAAATTGCTCTGAAAGGCAGCCAACAGAACAGCTAACACCATGGGGCCACGTTTTTAAATGGCCTTCAGTCTGGCTTTCAAGTTTGTGTTCCCAGGTTTGCACTCTCAATCAATTGTAGAAAAAAAATAATTTCAGGCCCAATTAGCTGTGAACGTCCATCTACCAGGTTTAGAGAAAACTGAATAAATTTATGATTGAAAGGACTGTGGGAAAATGAGATGGCACTAGAACTTCCCCTAGTGCAATCGGTGTGACTGTTCTTTTGTTTTACTCAGATTGAATGGTCTTTTCTTTTAAAGTTACAATCGTGTTGCATGATCACAGAACCACAGAATGGTTTGGGTTGGAAGGGACCTTAAAGATCATCCAGTTCCAACCCCCCTGCATGGGCAGGGACACCTCCCACTAGACCGGGTTGCTCAAAGCCCCGTCCAGCCTGGCCTTGAATACCTCCAGGGATGGGGCAGCCACAGCTTCTCTGGGCAACCCGTTCCAGTGTCTCACCACCCTCACGGTAAAGAATTTCTTCCTGATATCCAATCTGAATCTCCCCTCTTTCAGTTTGAGGCCATTACCCTGTGTCCTATCATTACACTCCCTGGTAAAGAGTCCCTCCCCATCCCTCCTGTAGTTCCCCTTTGGGTACTGGAAGGCTGCTAGAAGGTCTCCTTGGTGGTGATGATGCCGGTGGCAGCACTCATCACTGCCTCTTTAAGGAAGGGCAGCATCCGTACAGTATGTAGTAGCAGAGCATGTTTCTCCCTTTATCTGAGTCCGTGGTAATATCCTGGATTAAAAACCAGGTGTCAATGTCTTCAGGTAAACTGCCATTTACCTGAGGCGAGATTTCAACTCCAGACAGTGTAGGTGGGGGGAAATGTGAGGTGTGCCACACAAAATTTAATATCAGTTGTCATGACAACTGTTAGAATCTTGCTTTGTTCTCCAGGATGCTCCAGGAGTAGGACCAGAGAACAACATGCCAACAAGAGAGATGATTTGGTCCAGAGTGTGACCAGTTTATTTTCTGTGCAAATATTCCAGGATCTTTTGATGCCCTGAGAACAGCAAGATTAATTTTTGTGCCCTTTTCTGTGCATTTCAAGATCTTGCAGCCTCTCCCACTAGAAGAAGAGAAAAAGACTGAGCACGTAAGGAATTGAGAACAGCGTGATTTTCAATACAGTCTGTCACCTAAAATAATTTCCCTCCTGGGGATCAATAAAGTCCTAATTAAGGCCACCCTAAGGACTGATGTTCTTGGCAAATATCCTTTTACAAAGACAGCTTTCTTCATGAACTCTTTCATAGGTCTGTTTTGGCATGATTACCAGTACCGAGTTTCTCACTTTCAACTATGAAAACAACTCATGCTTTCTGATAGAATCAGTTTACCGATAAGACTAGTATACTATACAAGTGATGAAGCTGAACCTCTCATACAGCAAAAAGTCCGTGGAAAGTTCTGTATGTGCCTTTCCTCTTTTCTTACACTGACAGACCATTGCTTATACCGACTAAATACCTCGTGTGAGGAAGCAGTATTTGCTCAACACCAGGAAAAGGAAGTTGGAGTCTGAAATTTTGCTGCTCCCCAGAAAACCATGTGAAAGTCATCCAGAAACGCTTTCACTGCATTGGATGAGAGCTGTTAAATCCTCTTTGGGACAGTTTGGCTTCAAGTCATGCTGTCGTGATGGTTACTGTGAGAAGAAGGACACGTCTCTGAAAACTTGAAAGCAGAAATCACATGCTCGGCATTGTATTTCTCCCCCTCCTCTGGGGAAAGGAGGAAATGTACTTTGCTTAGAACAGATACCCGGCCTGAGGATGGATGGCTGCCTCTCTAAACTGCAACATTTCAAAAGAAGTTGACCCTAGTAGAGGATGCTGCTGTACCCTGTCCTTCTCATGAAGCTGAAGCCAGAGGCTGCCCTCAGAGAAGCTGACTACTATTTTCTTAAAGTACACCTGACTCTTTAATCATGTGTGACATAAAGACATTCTAATTTGTGAGAAAAGTTCTTTGGTTTGGTTTTTGTCTTTCTCTGTAACTGAGAGTTTATTAGGATTTAAAACAAACCAGCAAGCAAACAAAAGCATCCCCTTTGTTAGCGAAGCTTTTTTTTTTTATTTTCATTGCAGGAAATGTATCACCAACTTACTGTGCAAAAAAGAAAAAGGACATAGAGAGGGGAGTTTACCATTGACGCTTGAGTCTTTATGCTGATGGTCCTTAAGGGAGTGAGCTCCATTTAATGAATCCTTAAAGTATATAATGAGACATGTTCCTGTCCCTTGATATTCTGTGAGGAAGGTCTTTCAGTCTCTCACAGACAGGATCCTAAAAAACTCAAATCAAACGATCTTCTTCCTTCATGGAGGTGTGATGGTTTTGCACAACACAATAATTGCCCTCACGTTCGCAGTGCAAAGTCTTAATTACCACCTCAGGGAAATAACAAATAGCCTATAAACACATGGCAAGGCTCTGCATCCTGATTTTGGCAGGAGCTTTTTTTGGCAGAGGCTGCCAGTGGCCTTGCACTGGTCACTTTGGTCCCCAGCTGCCGTCTGACAGATGTGCTGGGGGGAACAGCGTCGGGCTGTTAGTGCTCCCAGGCTCCTTGGTAGGCCTTCAGCCACCCGATGTGTGGTGGAACTCACAATCTCTTTAAATCAGAAGAGCCTAATAAATAAAGATGAAGTTCCTCCAGTCTCTGATTAGTTTACTTCCCCTAGTTATATAGGGGGAAGTAGAAAGCAAGCAATTTTTGTAGTGACATTTAAGGTATGAAAGAGCAGTTCAAAGCAGGCTAACATAAACACTAAGTAGATCAAAAGTTTGAGCTTCTTGGAACTCTCATGGGAAGGAAAAGAAATACCCTTCCATTTGAATACATCTATTTTGGGTTAATTTCGGTCAGTCCTGCGCTGCAGCTGTAAAGGATTCCAGGTTCTCATCTCCAAGACGCAGTTACAGCACAGCTTAAGAGCCACACAGCACGCAGGAGTGAGCCATGGCCCCATGTCCGGGACACATTATGGGAATACAGTTAACCCTCATTCCCTAGACAAGTTTGAAACAATCCTGTAATTGCATCTGGGGACGGGCAGCTTGGACTGGAGTTCCCTGACCCAATTATAGCTGTAACTCTGACAAAGCTTAGCTCTCGAACCAGGTTAAAAAGCTGAAGGGACAGATTCATGTTACGTGCCGAGCATGAAATTTTCTTTGAAGCAGATCCACAGTGCTCCAACCCAAAGTTCAACAGGCAGTGCGCCAGTCCCTCCGCTGCATCCCATCTGAACTTTACATTGCTTTGCTTATTAGTGGCATTCAGAATGCTTGATGTATTTTTCGTTGTCCAGTCCGTCTTGTGGTATAATGTAAATCACACAGTCCCTTTCCTTAGCAGAGGGGCTGCTTTTTCCAACTTTGAGAACACCAGCTGCAAAATACTTTACTTTTACCAGTGGAGGCTAAACTTTCTATTGTAATAAATAAGTTCCGTTTTTCTTGTTTACTTACATATCTCTTACTCATTGCATTTAAATGAGGAATTAGCATGTTTGAATCGAAGCCAAATCTTTCTAAGCTATGCCTTGTTGAAGGAGAGTATCTAAGACTAGAAGGTGGAACTGATCTGCCTGTAAAAGTCTCGGTTACCCCTATCATAAGAAAACAGTTGGCATCTGCTTCAGGGACTTTTCTGTAAGTAGGCACACGTACGCTTAATATTTTGCAGTTGAAGGGAGCAGGTGCTGGATTTTCAACTTACTGGGCTCTAATGCTTCTGTAAAAGCCTTTTGTTTCCTTTTGTCTTCATCATATGAGAAGTCTGACTAGCCCGAGAATGGCGCCTCAGGTTTCCTTAGGTAGAATTTGGGCTCCACTGGTGTTAATCAGAGTTTTGCTGTTGTCTTCAGTGTAACAATTATACATCTGCTGCTCAATAGCCTGATTTTAATGCCCGATATTTTCATGCAAAGCTTCATGGAGATTTTAAGCTCACTAGAGTGAACACTTTTGGTTGTCAATTCGTTAAAAGTGTTAAATTTTTAAATAATATATACTCATATGATTGTTACATGCAGTTGAAAGAAGTGAAAAGTGGTAAGACTAGAGACCATAAGGACAGTACTGGGGAGATACTCCTCAATGAAAAAGCTATTACTTGCACTAAAGGTCTCCTAGAAAAATGCTTAATTCTGGGTTCTTTCTTTGATCCCACACATTGCAGTGAAACATGAGGCTAAATGGGCCAAAGGAAAAAGGCAAACATGGTAAAAGCGCACTGAGGCAAGTTTGGAACGAAAACTTGTCATACTGCAGTCATGAATATGCCTGTAGCTCATCTAACTTATGGACTGTATTCAAATTGATATAGCTAGCTCATGTATCGAGTACAATGAAAATATGGGCTTTAGGGGCCTGCCAAAACCTCTTGATCCATGGCCACTCATCTGTTGTTTGGGCCAATGCACTGTAATTGATACCTGAGCTAAGGAGGTTAAAGACAGATAGCATCTATAAAACAGATTGCACTGTTGTGTAGAGATAGCTAGACCATCTTAAAATAAGTTAGCATGGATACTGGAAACAGCCCCGGGATGATATATAGAGCTCAGGGTGGGCTAACTTAAAGGACTAGGAAAAAAAATACATGTTCAATGAGAAAATAGAAAGCTGTGGGGAAACAAAAAGTTTAACTAGCACGTGACTGAAGTCTTACAGAAAAAGTCAAAAAGAAAAAAAAAGGGAACAAAAGAAAAAGAAACATAACATTGAAAGGAAGAATTGTATACACAAGAAAAAAAACCTGGGAACTAAAAAACCCCGAAGCTATCAGAGAGGAGCTATAGGACTATTATTAAAAAGGACACAAAAGGGAATAGATAGCAGAAAGTGAGAAATATGGAAAGTCCATGTAGAATAAGGAAAGATAAAAAGGAGAATTCCAGAAGCTTGTGAAGAGCATTTTCTTGTGAGTGTGCTTTGCTGCAGGACCTCAGTTTTGTAACTTATTTTCAGCATCTGTTGCTGGAGGAGCCAAAGCTTAAGGGCAGGAAAACAGGAAAGCATTCCATTGAAATCAAATCTAAATCCAGACATGAGCCTGGTTTTCAACTTAGAGCCTAACTCTAAATCCCTTTAAAGTTTGCTTGTCACTTAATTGCACCACAAAATCTTGGCAGCCTCCTCACATCACAATTCTAAGCTGTCAAAGTAAGTAAAAGTAGATATAAAACCCCTCTAACGTCTGTCAACTTTTAGAAACCATTTTCTAACTGCAATTACATACCAAGCAATAAGTTCATTGTGTCGGGTCATAAGGCCCAACCTAGCAAATTAAGGTCCATCAAACTTACTTGGGCCTTGCTTTATTAGGTGGCCTTTCTGGGACAATAAAACCCACCTTTATTTATCATATCCGGAATTAGAGCCTTTGATCTCAAGTTTCGCATAATGCAAGTTCGTTTGAACTGACATACAAAGAAAAAGATAATTAAAACAACTAAAAATGCTCTCAGTTCACTCTTAAGTGGCAGAAAAGCTGTCAATTACACGCACAGGCCGTGGCAAACTTTTTAACTGGGGTATTTCCTATGGACGTCTGGGGTGTATATAGCAACGTATAGCATTATAGTAGTCTCATATCATCTTCTTGAGAAGTTACTGTAACCAAAGGGCCTCGTGAAGAAAGAATAAGGTCCCAGATATCTGCTAGGACAGCGCATGGAATATTGTGGCCTACGTCACCTTGTGTATGTGGTGCATCCATCTGTAAAAATTACACAATAACTCAAAGTTATTTTCCCATTGCATTGAAATTTTGTTGCATAAACAACGCCTTGTTAGCTAAATGAGGGAGAGGGTATGGGAGCGGGGGATTAAATAAGGGAAAGTTTTCTATAGTTTAGGTAAAAATGTCATGGAGATTCAGTTTGGTGATTACTACGCCATATATCAATAAAAATGTGGTTTCAAACCAGAGTATTTAATGAGTGACCGCTGTAATGAGTGAACACCAGAGTGGGCTGATTCAGGTTTGGCATACTTGCACTGCACCAACAGAACTCTACTGATTTTAATGACATTGCTTATGCTTTGTAGTGCTGCTTATGGGACTTGCACTATGCCATTTACAAATATCTAACACTATTTAATATGCCTGCACCACCAAAACGTTCAGCAGTCTTAAACTCACCTGTTAGTGGTTTACTGAGAATAGGGATGCTGAGCAGAGGCACAGGCCTGGTCTTTATGATAAAGAGGAGAGCTCAGTTCACTTGGAGTTTGTTTTTCAAGCCGAGTTATTTTTAAAAGGTAGTTGTTTGAACCTGCAGAAATTCAGTCCTGGAAATAAGGAGATATATACACACATAAATAAATCTGAATCTTAACGTTTTCATAGAAATAGTGGGTTTCTTCCCTATGTGCTTTTTGAAAGAAAATGTTACAGGTACTTATATGGATTGTGTGTTGCTATGGAAATATTAGGAAAGGGTAAGCAGAGAAGAAGGGCAATTCTGTTTATAAAGAAAACAGAAAACAGGTGAAAGGAAGAAAATATAATTATCCCCATTTTACAGCTGAGAAGTTTCAGCACAACAAAGATAAAGAGCCCAACTGTTGAGGAAATCTATCAATCCTTTTAGTTTCACCTGTCATTTAGGCATGGTTCTGCCTGCAGGGTATTCACAGAACACCTACAAATCATTACCCTCCCCTCCCCCTCTACCTTTTACCTGCTTCTGCATACAGATGCGCTCCTTCATCATTGCTGTCAAAACTCACTTTTGTAGGATGGCCCCAGAGTCACCCCACCACTCCCTACTTCTAAAGAAATATGGCAAGGCCCAGCAAGCAATGGGAGAACTCGGCATGGAAAGAAAAGAACAGGCGCTACCAGCAATGAGACGTGGCTTTCTGTCCCACTGAATGTCACAGTGTGGATGTGGGCCATCTATTCATAACATGTCACGGTAGCTCTGCTGCCTGATCGTTGTTGTTGTTTCAGAACTGATGGGGGAGGAAATGGTTAGGTCATATATCTCTGTTCAGCCTTGACAGTAAATTCCGCACTCTTATTGTCAGTGGCGAGAGTCAGAAACATGCCCAAGCCACTAGGAAGAGGTTAGAACTGAAAACAGGTTCAAATTTAAATACAAAACCAATCTTAGTGACATGACTACAGCCTTCCCACTCCTCCTCACTCCCGTCAGGCATTCCTGATCCTTGCACTCTGCAGCTGATCTGTGCCTGAATCTGGATTCAAGCTGATGTTCAGGGTCAGCAGAAGCTGGGTCAGAGACATCAGCTAAGTGATGCATCAGGAGGGGAGAGTGGAGGAAATACAGGAGAAGGTGGCCAGCCCCATTACATATGCAAGAAATCAAGTGCTTCAAGTACCATCCCAGGTGGTTTGGTACCACAGTTCCTTGTTAGAGCAAGGACCCTGAAAAATAAAATTCAACAAAAAACCTTCTCTATGTTAGAATCCTGTCCCAATAGGTAGACAAGAGAATTGTTCCGCAAGAACAAAAAACCTTCTCTATGTTAGAATCCTGTCCCAATAGGTAGACAAGAGAATTGTTCCGCAAGAACAGAGTAGAAGGAACAGAAATTATTCCTCGAGAAGAGAGCCCTCTTGCCCATCCTCTTTGCAGTTGCTTTGCCAGACAGCCTATATTGAGCCTGAGACAGAGGACAAACTCCTCCTAAAGCCAGAGAACCCATACTCTGAACCAGGACCTGGTGGCTAGAACTCTGGTCGTAACAGCTGTAACTGTGGCCTAACCAACCCATGCCATAACTGTGTCTGTACATCCTCTTCTGAACTTTGAGGGTACAGCTCCTACTGTGAAACAGTTGGTGGAAAAAGCCCACCTGACTGAGGATTCTGGAGTCATGCTACAAAATGGGCTACTTCTCTCTTTGGTCACAGTGCTGGATGTCAAGTAACGCCTAGGAAGGACACACTGACTCCACACTTAGAGAAGATGCTCACCTGCGTCTCACTTCCATCACACTTCCACCATGCTTCCGCACCACAAGATGACTGTCAACCAGCATCCTGATATTCTTTGATATTGACTGTGCACTCTTCCCTTCTCTACATGTTGTGCATTTCTTTTGTAATAAATCTTCTGTTTCCTTGAAATTCACTCAGTCCTGCTATGATTTTCTTATTAGAGTTGTGCTCATCTTATTTCTTAGGAGAAAGAGGATGGAGTAGCCATCTAGTGAGAGGGATTGGCCAGGAGGAGAGGCCAGATATCATCTAAATAACCCACACTGAGTCACTGAGCCTGGACTGAGACCAAAAGAATACTTAGAGCCTGTTTTGCCTAAAACTTGGAGCATGTGAGGCTTTTTACATATTCAGGAAGGAGTGCCTCACAGACAAGATGTCAAGGGTGTTCATATGCGAAGCATAGGAAACTGGAGTTGGTTGAAGGTCTTTGCATTTTTTCCCAGGACTTGTTAGGTGGCATGTGTCGTTGATGTGTCGGCTTGCCTCGGGCACCTATCTCTCATCTCTTCCTACACACATGGATAGAAATCCACAGCACTGTCATATTCCCTGCTCCAGTCCTGCCCCCGTTGAACTCAGAAATCCCTATTGCTTCCTTTCTAACTCCTAGAACTATCCATAGCCTTGCTCTTAGTCGTAATCTAGGGTGTCACCTACAGCTTCTGCCAGCCATCCCCATCCTAACAGCCACTCCATGCTGATCGCGTCTGGGAAAATCCTGCACTTGTTATGTCAGGTCTCTCACTGTTTACTAATCTACCAGTGAAGACAAGCCCTTAAGGAATCAGCGCTTTCATCTGGTGTTCAAGCCTCCTTTCTGCTTCAGGAATGTCAGATCTAATCTGGTAGGATAGAGTAATTATAATTCAGGTATGACCAAAAATAAGGACTTCAAGGACAGCAGCGGAGGAATGTAAATGTCTTGGAAGTAGGAGAAACACCATGATAGGGCTTGGATGCAAATCTGAAATGTCAAGGTTGTCAGATTTTTGTGTGTTGAGCATGTGTGAAGGGTCACCTGAGAGGTGTAAGAAGCTTGAGACGTCTAAATGTAGATGTCAGCATAATATAAATGCCAAATGACTGACAGGAGTATATGAGCATGAAAGGAAGGAAAAAAGAAGAGGGAAACAAAGCTTAGATGCCAGCACAACCTGAGATGCGTCACAGGGCTGAATCCCAGGTTGAATGACTAAGTTATTTCACAAAGTCAGTTGAAAAATCTGTAATGCAGCCAAGAACTGAATCTATCACCTGAATTCCAATTCTTCATCTTCTACAGCTGCAGCCTAAGCCCACTTCAAAGTCATCCTGCAGACTGTAAGGCCTCTTAAGCAAGCTACTATAGCTGATAACTTCTAACAAACTCTAGTCCAAGGCTATTTACTTAAAACAGCTGCTTACATGCTGTATTTTTCTAGTGTTGTCCTTGAAAAAAATAAAATTACTTCAACAACAGGACGTGTCTATACAGCAAAGTGTAGCCTGTTCAAGTTTGACTCAGATGAGAAACGCTTTTCCTTGGAAGTTGCATAGGCTCGTTGTCTTGGCTATTGTTGATCCTGTGATTGTGCCGCGGTGAGGAGGCAGGACGGAGCAGCTCCGGCTTTCAGCTCTGCAGCTTCCGAGCCTGAATTGGCTTGTTTGGGTGAAGTTCAGGCAGCAACGTGTGCATGGCTGGCGACACCTGAATAAATAGTCAAGGTCACTGCAAGAAAGGCTGTAAGAGTTAAAAGAATAAATCCTGAAGGTGAGTTTGACTCCTCATTCAGTTCCTAATCTAATTTCCTCAGCGAGCAAAATTCAGATTCTTAGTCCCAAATACTCCATATTACTGAAGTTCATTACGGGGGCTGCATTTTGCAGCCCTTGCTCTAAGAATACATTGGTATAAAATCCAATAGGAAAATCTGAGGATGTTACCAGTATTTTTAAAACTCTGGTGTCTATTATGCCTTTTGGTTATTACAAGACAGAGAAGAAAAGGTTGAAAAATAAAAAGGATGAATAAAACCTTGAAAATACCTTTTAAGTCATTTAGAATGTAAAAAAATCAATGTTTGATTACATTTCATGGGCAATACATACAGCAGGCTGTTCATTTCTTCAGCTACATACTGATTTTGCTAGCTTCTGGCAATCAAAGAATTTAAGAAGTACTGTCTTGTGATACTTTTTCCTCTCGAGATTGCTGAGAATACATAGCGACTGGTCCAACACCACCAGTCTACCAACATCATTAGGAACTGTAATATGGACCAACCGTTGGAACAACTAATGGTGCAATCACTGTAACAGGTGAAAGAAAATGCAGAAGTGTATCTATGTGCATATATAGGGCAGGCAGGCAGAATGCAACTCACAGAGGCAGAAAAGGGGGAGATGGCTCATCTCGGAGACGTGTGATTTGATGCAGGAAGAAACCATTCTATGACGTTTACTTTAGTTTTAAGCAAAACGAAGGGGATCCTGACAGTTAAGAATCTTTGATGTGGATTTGGAGCTTGTGTATCTGTAAATCTGTAGGAGCCACTAGAATTATGTCAGTTTGGAAAGCTGTATGTAAGAACTTAAATGCTGTGTTTGCAGAAATGGTATACATCACTATGCACTATGGTTAAACAAAGATGTGGCTTCTTTGAATAAGCTTACCCGAGCTTAGCTCTGCGCTCAATTCGGTTGAGTTGGATTATACTTCATGAGAAAACAGAAAGAGCAGACCTGTGGCTCCAGATTAAATCTTTCCAGTCCCCAAAGCCATATGTACGTAGTTTTTTCTTTGATATAAAATGTTTAACTTCTGTATAAAATGATTAAAAATGTCCTGGTCTTCCCTTCCTTTGTTAGATGGTACACCCTAAAAGAGAGTTGAGGGAAAACCTGAATGGAATAGCAGTCCTTCTGCTAACTCTTGCTACCGAGATCTGCTACAGAAGATCCAGGCACAGGAATATCAGGAGGAATTTGGGGGTGCTCAGCACAAGCAAGCTTGAGGATCAGACCTGCTCTGCTCATATTCAAAGGAAAAGAAGTCAGGGGCAGGAGTGTACTTCGGCTTTAGAACTGAGGATGGAGGATCAAAGACAGAAACTGAATGTAAAATAAAAAAATTACATAGTCATGGCTGCTTGAAGGAAAAAAGATCCTCTTCATCCACCCTTCCATTTTTCTTATCATTCATGTGTGACATAAAAGCACAGATTGCCAGTTAAAGGAGACATCTCTGTAAAGGCAGGGGGAGTAGAAATATAAGTCTTTTCTACAGGAAAGGAGAATTGAACCCAGTTCTCATATTAAAATAGATAACCAAGAAATAAATATTTTACTTAGTTATTTGCTGAGAGGGGAGAAAAGCCTCCTTTTTGGCATTAGCACAGTTAGGAGAACCTGAAAGGTTAAATAGACATAAATTCCTGAGAGGTAACAGTGTGATATGGGACTATCGAGAGTGTAGCAATAGGATGCTAGAATATTCTCAGCAGTGCTGTTATAGAGCATTTGCTGTGTTAACATTACCTTATTCTATAAATCGATGTATCTTTTGCTGTATTTTACTACTTATTTTAGTTTGTGTTGTATACTTCCACTGCATATTCCTATTGCATATTTTAATAAGATATATAATTCTGCCACAACAAAAGCAGATGCAGTAAAGCTTGACTGATTGATGCTGCTTGTATATTTTAGACTGGCATTGGGAATCAGCCTGAATTTGCAATTTGGCAGTAAATGAATATTGATATAAAAACCTATTCATGTAACATAAAGCTTGTTACTCTATATTCTAGTAGTGTTTTCTTGACTTGTTTGTCTGGGTTTGAGATGTCTCTTAACCCATCTAATGGGGAGAATAGGAGTGAAGATATTTTTACTTCCGAAAGTTGCAGGATGCAGTGGTTCTGAATGATTAAAAATAGAACGAGCACATGAAAAGCTATTCTTTGGAAGGTAGAATTTTACTGTTTCTGCTTTATGACCTTTTAGCATGACATCCAGTGTTACATGCAAATTCTGCCTAACTATAGAAGGCAGAAAGTTTATTGAAAATAAATGTTTCATTCTCTTTTACCATCTATGAGAGAGAGGGATGGATTCCGCTTCTTGGCTTATTTCATATAATTGCATGATACCAAAGCAAGGGTTCCCTGAAGTGGGGAAAGAGAGGGATTGTGTCTTTCCTTAACAAGAGGTGTGATTTTCCACTTTTAACCTCCTCCTCAGAGAAGCAAGACAATGTCAACCTCCCTAAACCCATGTAGGCAGACTTTTGTTATGAGGAGATGGAAAGACGCCGAAGAGATTTACTCTGAAAGGCAGGAGGAAGGAAAGCCCTACTGAAACACTTCAGTAATAGGAAAGGAAGTAGAATGAGTACATTTTTGGAAAATTATGAAAAAATAAACGATAATGATAACAACATTAATCTCAGAAGACCCTTTGAAAAAGATGTTACAAGTTCCCCTCTTGGGTTAGAGGACATTGTGTCTATGGCGCGGGTCTGACATAATAAACAGCTTCCTGACACCCCCACATGGGTTTCTCTGATCTTTCTCTTTACCCATAACCCTCAAAAACCCCTACTGTCATTTACCTATAAATTTCTTTGATGGGCAGGGATGTGTATCAAGAGTACCAGGTTTATATTCAATATAAATCTCTGGAGCCCTCGATTATTTAAAAAGGCATTCAGAGCTTTTTCCTTCCTCAAATACTGGGTTTTGAAATGTGGCTGGGTCAGAAGGGACATAGGTCTCTCCCTGTTAATAGCAGCTGTCTCCTTTGTAACTCCTCTGCTCCCCTTTGTTGCTTGACCATGTCAGACCTTTCATCAGTTGAGTGCTGAATGAGCAAAATGACCGAATTAGATAATACTCCACGATGTACTAGATTTCACGTAATTAGGAAAAAATAGACATGAGATTCGGCTAGCACACTAATACTCTTTAAAAGCATGCTGGCTCACATACTAAATGTCATTGCTAACACTGGCGTGCCCTCAGAGCGAGCAGTAACAGGTCTATGAATAAAAAGAGGTTGATTAGCTGTTCCTGAAGAGTGTCCAGTTATTGGTTCAGCTGATACGGATAAGGCTAGCATACAGTTCTAACAATTCTTCTTCATCAGAGCATGGTAACTGTAGGAATATCAATGAATTGAAGCAAATCTATTTCATTTCTCCCTCCTGAATTAGAAGTTCCTTAAGAAGTTTCAGGTGAAGCATTGTAGTATTTGGACACAAAAAGAAAAGTTGCATACGATGCTTTGAACAAGAGTGAGGATCCCTACAGCACTGCATCTAATTTTGGAGATCTCTTGAGCACTTTTAAGTTGCGTATCTTGCCCATGTCACAATTGCTTACCAGGGAGAGCCTCACTGAGGTGCCACTTTCATACCTTCTGTGTGAAAATCAGACTTTGACTGATAAGACATGCCTTTGATGCCTTTATAGATAGTATCCCATCAGGTCCTCAATCTATATTACTGGACCAACAAAACATGGCATGTTCCCCAGCTGCATATTTAAGCAGTTAAAGAGATAAAGATAATTTTATCATGTTTTATCTTTCTGAACAGTTAAGATTTTTCTCCACGGCCAAGAGGGGTAGCCAGAAAGGCTCACTAACCTTACCCAGATGTTTGTTTAAAAATGAGAGAAAGAAGAAAGATCTGATAATTGATAAAATCATAGTCCAGAGGCCTGATAATTGATGAAATCTTAGGCCATTTCTGGCACCCAAAATGGAAAGACTGGGAGACTGAATGCTGATGATGGTGGCCATAATATGTCAGAAGGTGAAAAATCTTGATTTTCTTAGTTAGCCTCTGCCATGGCTGATAGCAAGAAGAGACTTCTAAACCAAGTATTAAAACAAAACCCTCATACTTCAATTCTTATAAAATATTTGCAAGTTACGTTTAAAGGTGGAAACACTAGATAATCTGAAGTATTATGCTTGTCTGATTAAAACAAAACAAAACGAAACAAGACAAAACAAAACCCTGGTTGAAAGTTGCCTAAACTATGATATTGTACCAAATACACACTCACCTAGTAAAATATTTCTATTGGAGAAAAACAATCATTGACTTCATGAATTTTAATGGGACAATAACACACCGATCAATAATGTTACATTTAATGTTTTCTCTTTCACCAACACTTCAGCGATGTCAGTCGACCTTTAATGGAGATTCAGTGATGCAAAACAGCTCTTCTGTAGAAGCCGACATAATGAGACTGGGCCTTCTAAAAGCTCAAATGACATCCTCAAGTTCAGCTAATGAAAAGTGATCCTGAATTATCTAGCATCATGCAAATATCATAAGAGAGAATTTTCTTTACCTACAAAACCCCTAGCTGTTGTCTCTGATTGTCAGGTTCCAATCAGTACTGGCCTTATTAATTATCCTCAGGTTTTCTTGCTGCTAAACTGAGCCAAGAAAACATTTGAAACTTCAACAATGCCCTTGATTGTCATGGTAGGAATAATCGACCTGAAAGTTAGATGCTATCAAGATAGAGATTTACAAACTTGATTTTTCACAATGAAGTGAAGAAGCTAACGTGAACACTGATAAGTGTGGGGGTGAGGACGTGGGTTGCATTGTAATGTTGCTTATCTCATTTAGCCTGCAGGCTTAATATTACCAAGCCAAGTTCTTGGCCGAGGTACATATGGTTTATGTCACGTTACAGGGAGCACTAAGCTGCAAAATAAATATCTTCAGTACAGGACATCCCCCTCATGCAAGGTGGGCCCTATCTGCCTATACACTGGAGTGGCTCCAGCTCACTCCCCAGTTCATGTTAATAGAGAGGGAAACTGCATTTTTGCGACTCAGTTTCTGTAACTGATGTCAAACATAGCTTGCTTCGCATATAGTGACCCACTAGAGAGTGGTCTGGAACTGGGTGAAGGCTAGGGTTCTTTCGTATCACGTTGTCTCCTTCCTCTTGACTTTTGCTTTATGGTTCAATGTACAAAGGAGGCCAGGAATGCACGAGACTGTCTCCCATTGACAGGTAGCAGGTCCTGCTATGAAAACTTGAGCTGTCTGCAGAAATTGTTAGCAGATTTGTAGAGATCTTCAGAAACCATCTCCAGAGTATATGACAGATTTCCAATATTGCAGCTGAGTGAGTGACAGATACATGTCAGACTGCCGTGCTATGAACTGTTTTTGAACTTTTCGATTATTTCCTCTGTCTTTCTTGGGATGTTAGCAAAGGCTTTGATACATTGGAAAAATGGCTTTGAGAAGGGAAAATGCTGATACACTTAGGTCATGGCAATGTTTTTACCATCTGGGCTCCATTTAACCATAAAGGCTGCATTAGAAAGTCAAAGCAGATCTACAGAGGGAACAGTTGGTGCTGCTGTCCACACAGACTGTGTCACTCTGAACTAACTTTTGTCTGGACTGGTAGACTGAGCATCTTTGGCAGTAGCAGTTCTTTAAATGCTTTCCTCAGGCTCATCTTCTGCTTTATCCTCTTCATGGAGTAATCCAGTTCGGGAGGATTCTGTGATGCCACAAGTATGGCAAGTTGGAGATAATGGCGAGAGTTGCTTCAGAACTACTGATCCAAACTACAAAGCTACTGTGAATGTACCTGGAACTTCTAACATGGTCCTCCCCTTCCGATTCCAACTCCCACGTGCAGTTGTATGACCTGCAAAAGAGTAAACAAATCCTATTATTTCCTGTTACAATTTGATCTCTCAAAAGTTTGCTACATAAAGCTGTTCTTTCCCTACTGGTGGTAAAAAAATATATAAACATTTGAGTTAAGCAAAATTTTAAAAGTTCAGGTCTGTATTTGTTGCGTAGTCACACTGATAGCAAACAGTAGATTTGGATTCATAAATAAGCATTCATGAATAAGCTAAGAGCTTAATGAGGTTTGGAAGACTTATTTGAAAGACACATGAAATGGCAAGAATTGGTTAAGGTGAACATTTTCTAGACCTTGTTGAAAGCACTTTAACAAGGTAGCTCTCAAGGTTGAAGCTGAGACATTTGCTTGGCCGTGAATGAAATATTCCTGTTTTATCATCCTTTTGTATGGAAATAATGCATGTCCCTGCATAGCTAGCTTCCTTGGTCAGTTGGAGAGCTGGGACATGAGTTTCTTTCATGATCTGCAACTGGAGGGAGATAACACAGGGAGTACTTTTGCTTCATTCTCTCCTGTGCTTCCACGCAAGAGAAAGTTGCAATCTCTGCGGTTATTATCGTATTAGACCATGTCTGATCATACATGAAGAATTTTCTAAAAAAGTTGTTGAGGATCAGGTCCGTTATCAGTACAAATGTGTATAACTAAATGCATGAACTGGCAGTACAAAAAAATTCACAAAACAGATGGTGCCCAAAAATATGCAGTTAGGTCCAAGCCAGCATTTAAATGAGGCAAAAATGCCATAGCAAGCCTACAGGAAAGGTAATCCCATCAACCATAGCCATTTGTGTTCTTCTGTAAAATGCGGAGGGCTTTGACAGCATTCCCAGAATGCAGTGGATCTACAGCGTGTCTTAGTAGTAATCATAACAATTTAGCTCCTACGATCGGGCTTTCATAATTCACTGCCTACTTCAGAGCAAGATTAACACGCATCTAAGATCATAAGAAAAATAGATATGATCCCATTCACTTCTTGCATAACTACGGAACAGTCTAATTCAAATCTAAGCCAAAACATCTGTGGACTTTAAAAATTAGCGTTAAATGTCGTTTCTTTAGACAGAATGAAAAGTATGAAATATTTTTTAAAAGGTGCAAGGACTTAGAGTTTTTAACCAAGTGTTTTTGCAATAAAGTGTTTACTAGCTATGATTCTGCATGTGTTTTACTTGGCAACCGAATGTGAAAGTGGTACATGGGCTGTTGAATGACTGTATACACTATATAATGTGAAAAATTTGTGCAAATTAAACTTTCTCTCTGTTCTCTTCTTAAGAGGAAAAGAAAGAATAAAAATGTTTTCTTACCTTCGGGATAAGGGATACTCCACAACTTGATATCCCATTATTGTAATTGTTATTATGCATAAAGTTTCATTAACATGGCTTTTGCGAGAGCACACACATCTAAGGAAAATACTTACACTCAGTATTGTCGAGGCAGTATCAAGATTACTCATCAGGTTTGTTCATGTGTGGTGAGGAGGTGATGAGCTCTTCTACCTTGGCTCAAGTCACTCTCAGGTTCTCTCCCCTATAGGAGCATTTCATTTCATATTGAAAAAATGGGAACAACCCCCCTTGCTGATGATAACAGATGGATGGGAATACTGGTGACTTCTGTTATTTTAAAAAACGTCTTCACCCAAACCGCGGAGCACGTGGGAGGTTGGTGTCAAAAGAACCAGGAATACCCCTGCGAGGTCCTAAGCACCAGTGAGTAGAGCCTACATGGTACATAAATAAGCAAGTTTCAGTGGCACCAGTGAAGTTGGGCCAACACAAATCAGCTGAGCATCCAGTATGGACAAAACACAGTGTGCTTTGTACTGTGGTTATCTGATGTGAAACCTTTGCTGTGCACTACCTGTTGTGCCAGTGGTGATACATGAGCCTGTTGTAATCTTGTGCAGCAGTGAGGCTTTAGAAGGTTTATAGGCAAACCATACTAAATCGTGCAGGCTGGTTTCCCCCCATAGCAAATTTGCCTACGGTGAAAGGATACAGAAGCTCAGAAACAATATTCTGGAATCTGAGAGAGTGGAATAAATAGAAAGAATGTGTAGCAATGAGATTTTCTGTAAAAGCAGAGATCGTTACCCAAGTTGACAGCTGTAAACAAATATTAAGCATTTTTTTGCTAGAAATATTTTAACATTCCCAGTTACGGGAACACAGTACTAGAGAGCATAGCACTACTCTGAATGTACATTGTCTTTTGCTACCTTTATAGAATACTGTAACATATGTTATTTGGGACAGAAAGCTAGTGGCTATTGTATTTTTGTATACTTATTACACTTTTGGCCTAACGAATAGACATTGATAGTATACATCCTAGTATTCTGTAGAGAGTTAAAGCGGTTTTTGTCTGAAACCACAGAATCTTACAATAGTAAGTCTCTGCTTGGTTCTGAAGGAAGAATATTCTTTCTGCTTGTCTTGGTTAGTGACTCTAACCAACTTAGAGTGGTGCTGCAAGAGAGGAGATCGAATTGCTCAACATAATTTCTTCCAAAATCCTGCTTAGTATAATCCTTACGTTTCTGTTGGCTTGGGAAAGAAACCGACACTGTGCAAACCTTTACTGGATCTGGCTCTGTGTGCCTGAATAAAATTGGTTTATTTGGATTTATTCTTTCCTGGTGCTTCTAATGCTAACTCCCATCCTGCTATCATAGCTAGCTTTGATCTTTGGAGACACATTACTCAATTATATCAGAAATTCCTCAAAGCTGTGAAACTAATCCCTGCCAGAGGACAGTGGGCTGTAATTGCCATCGACCTTCAGGAAGCATCACTGCCAGTGTTTCTGTTTTCTTATTCTTGTTTATTATTAAAATAATACCCACCCATATACAGACAGACTGGCTACAAATTCTGTGGCTTGGCCTGCCTTCCAAAGTGGTTTCTGACTTTGCCATGTCACTGAATGCCAGGGGAAAGGGTTATACCTCTAAAATCCTGTCCTATTGTACTTTGACTATACTGAAGTAAACGATTTGTGAACTATCTGAATGTTGCTGATGGAAACGGCCCCTTTCTAGTTTGTTATTCATTTAGACACAGTCCAAATAACTTCATCTTGGGCCTGTGGTTATGTGTTTCCTGGGTGATGTGCTTAACAAGGTTATAATATAATATTTTTTTTTTTAAAATAAAATCAAACTCCTTCAGCATAAATGCTCTTTCCATTTAACATGATGGAAAAGAAAATCTGTGTCTATTCTTTAAGGCCAAACTACCCCTCCAAGCCCCATAGAGGAAGTAATTCTGCCATTACAGGAGTCCCACTATGGAGCAGGCTGTTACAGCCGCAGATAAGTAGAAGAATCAACCCTAGTGATTCCCAGTCTTTCCAACTTCTGCCCCTGCTTTGCAGGATAGAGAGACTCGTTTGATTACAATGACTGCAGCAAGGTTAATTAAGAGGTCAGCTGATCTCCCAGACTGAAAAACCTATCTACCTATCTTGGATTAGCTCAGAAAAGCTGTGATGGCCCTTAAAAAGGCAATATTGGGAAGCTATGAGCAGGAAGGTAAGTTACACCTTGGAGGTATGTCAGAGTCTGCTGAGGTCTAGATTTTCAAGTGCAAGTGTCAGGGGAAAGGAGACATCTACAGCTTTTATTGGGACTGGGTGGGTTTTTCTGCTGTTGTTTGGGGTTTTTTGGTGACGTTTTTTCTAGGTGATGGTGGTTGTTTTTTTGTTGTGTTGTTTTTGTTTGAGGTTTTTTGAGAGGAGGGCGGGACACAGGGGTTGTTATGCTGCTGTTTGGCATTTTCTCTGGTATGCTGAAGAGTTCCTGAATTCACTGCAGCCATATTCAGTGTTTAGTCAGGTCCTTAGTTCTGGACGTTGAAGATTTTTGTCCATCAGACAGGCAGCTCCTGCCAGGTACCCATCAGCAGATTACTTCATAAAGTACATGTAAGGCATAATTAAAATCTTGTCAAGTTATTTCCTTTCTGTGTAACCCACAACAGTGATTAAGCAGCTAAAAATGATGACTAGAAAGTACCACTACCATGTGCCCGACTTTTAGATACCGAGTTCTTTACCATAGGAAGAGGAACCTGGCAGTTCCCTGACCACACTCGCAGTGATTTTCTTACTTTCTCTCTGACTGTTTTGCTATTTAGTCTTTTACAGAAGATAGAAAAGCCTGAGGGGGAACAATCATGAGGAAACCATTTGCTATCTAGATGACACTGCTAAGTGACTAGTTCAAGCCACCTTTTGCCTTTTTTAATGATGCAGGTAGTTAACTCAGGGTGAAGACTCGCAACTGTATGAAGGAAATATATTTTTTTTTCTAGTTCAGCATCAAATATGCAACTAATTCTGAGTACCTATAACAGCAAATTTTCTGTAGGACTCTGACAGGGAAAATGAGTATACTTAAAACAGGTCTGGGAATCACAGAATTTCTCTGAAATTGTCTTCAAAGTGTGTTCCTCTGAAAATGGAGTAGGAGTTCGTCCTTTTATGTAAGTGACAGCAGACTCTTACTAGCTACAGCACTCAGTCATGGCTGTAGGTATTTGCCTCCCCATCCCAAAGGAACCCCCAATCAGCTGGCTGCTGTCAGCTCTTAGCTTCTTTGAAGCTGTGCTAATCTGTGTTAGGTTTCAATATTTACTGTGTCTGAGTGAGAAAAACACCTGACTATATCCCAGTAGATAGAAGTAGCTACACAGAATACAAAACTTTCTGCTCCAATTCCTACTTCAGAGGCTGCTTGTATTCTATAGTTGCTAGATAAAGATACAGCACGTAATTAGTCCTTGATATTGGGTCAGAACCCAGGTCTTTGTCCAAACTTCTAAAGCGGTAGGGTAAAATGTATTTTTTCTGGTCTACCTTAATGAAATTTGAAGTCTCTTCTGCAAAAAAGTCCTACTCTAACAGGAAGAAAGAAAAAGTTGTTCCCTGTGTCTCTCTTGGTTCCCAAATGTCTACAGTTCACAGCTGGTGGTTGACAGATATCCCAGATATCCTGGGAAGGGGAAGGTGGGATTGAATCTCACTAGAGATTCCATTCAAGAGAACACTGGATCTGGAGGTTTTTACATTTTGGATGAGTGCTGTAAGCAGCACGTCCCCTCTCTACCATAATTTTTGGATGTCTGTTCTAGTTGTCGTATACTCCTTCCATATACTCTTTAATTTGAGGGCTGTGATTCAGTCTAAATTTATTCAGTTTCTCACAAATTTCAGTCTTGGCTTTTCATTGTGTATGTCAGAACCTAAGAAAGACTTGAAGAAGGTGATGGATTACAAAAAGATTTGTTTACAAGGAAGGAACATTGAATGTTTTTTGAGAAATAGTTTATTTGGGAGTTATTTGTATATCCTTGATTTTGATCTTCCTCAAGTCTTACGTTATGCATTTCATGCCCTTGAGTGTAGGGTGCAGGGAGCGGCTCTATGCATGTGTATAAATATGTGTTCAAGCAAAAATCATACTCTGTAGAAACCAAGGTGGTAAAAATTTATAAAACATCCTGTCTGGTTCTGAGCGGATGACAACTGTGTGACTGTGCACAGCACAAGTTCGCAGGTGTTAGGGGCAGGAGATAAAAGTACAGGTTGTTTAGATACACATAGAAAAGTGAAGTATACCAAGGAAGAGACTTGTGCTTGATAGAATACTTTTTGGATTTGCTATGTGTAATTTGCATCAGTCATTTTTAGATCTTGATATATTTGAGTCTTTAAGCTGTGTAGTAAGTACCACAAACCATTTGTTACACTTCTCTAAAGAAATGGTTTTGAAATAGCTAGTAACAAAGATAAGTTCCAAGTGTTTATTTTTTGTAAAGCGTAGGGTTAAAATATTATTCTTTACTGTGGGGATGGTTTACCCCCATGATAATTTCGCTGGTCAGACAGTGTCTCCCACTGATGTTTGCTATTGTTATGGTAATAATACTTATCCCAGTGTTGCCAAAGCTGTGGCTGTGTAAGCATTTCCTAGGAAATGACACGAGGGAGGCTCTTGGTCAGGCTTTGGTCTGTAAAACTCATAAGGCTCATAAATCAGAAGCGCAGCGTTCTTTTCATACTATTGTTGAAGCAACAGCGACCCAGTGAAATTCATGAACCGCTCCAAGGGGAACAGTTGCCCTTTTAACCTCTTACACATGTTAATTCATGCGTGGAAAACACCTCACGCTAATATGTTTAGATTGCAAGCAGGCAAGAAAATAGCTACCTAACTATCTGCTGTCATTCAGTGACTGCACAGTCCAAACACAATTCATTTTTGGGGCAAGTACCGGTTCCTGCGAAATCATCAAGGGTATGGAGAGCCCCCGGGGCTGTCATTAAGCTGTTTCCTTGGTCATATTAATGAACTACAGTGATATGTCATTCAGTAGCAGCAAGCATTAATCACAGCTACCATCCAGATCTATGTCGGGAACCTTCTCTTTCTGTGTGAACTGGATGATTAGAGGGAATGGATTAAAATTAGAGATGGGTCAATTCAGATTAGGTGTTAGGAAGAAGTTCTTCACCATGAGGGTGGTGAGACACTGGCCCAGGTTGCCCAGAGAGGTGGTGGAAGCCCCATCCCTGGAGGTGTTCAAGGCCAGGCTGGACGGGGCTCTGAGCAGCCTGGTCTAGTGGAAGGTGTCCCTGCCCATGGCAGGGGGGTTGGAAGGAGATGGTCTTTAAGGTCCCTTCCAACCCTAACCATTCTATGGTTCTATGATTCTACGATTATTGTGTCTCTGATGCAAATAACCAGACGTAGTGGGCTGTGTAATGCCTAAACCTTGGCCTACTGGTACACCAAACAAGATAATATTACAAAGAAGCCTTATTTTTGAAGCTGTTAAGATGAGACTTCTCTAAGTATGAAGTGATCATGCTTCTGGGATGATTGTCATCAAACAGCACCGTATCTGAAGACATTAAGACAAATAACCTGACTGTTTGTTGGAAACACCAAAGTATTTAGAAAGGCATGGAAGTCCGTGTGGTAAATACATATGAGTGATTACTTTAACTCACTGGTTTTGGGTCAAATTCAGAAAAAAATTTGGAAGTAATATAGTTTGTTGGTAGTATTCTTAAGCCAGTAACTAAAATAAAATACTCTTAAGAGGACTTTGATCTGTAGAGAGCAATATAAATCATAAGGTTTTGGATATGCTTTTTTAATGTAGGAGCATATGTATATGCTTGAATAAATGTATGCACAAAGCAATAAATATATATATATATATAAATAATATCAAGAAAACCCATNAAGAAAAGCCATAGATTTTTATAATGAATATTCCATAAACCTAGATTATGGTAGAAATAATTATATGTTAAAGCAAACCAGGTTTCAGTCCTCTGATACCCTCGTGATACACTTCTATCCACTTCTGAGTGAAAAGTATTTTCAGAATGAGACTATTTGTGACACCATAATCAAAAAGAAATCTAAATGCAACTTTTTTCACATAATTTCTGATCAGAAACCCATATAGTATTAAACCTGTTTCTCTTTGGATCTGGAAAGTATAAAGGGATGTTTCATTATTGTATTAACTACTTGTTACTTGTCAAATTAGGGGCACCATGCTATTTATTTCAGACCTGGTACGGATGTGTAATAGAAGCAATTAACATTAGTCCCACTAGAAAAGGTACAGTACTTATACAGGTTTTCACCCTCAAAACAGTGGTACTTTCTTGTGATTTTTACTCTATTATGTCCAAATTCTAAAAATTGGTTTTTGAGCCATCTGATCACTTTTCAGAAGCTGTGAACTAATCCTTGAGAAGAATCCATGCTATATTTCACTTCAGGTACCCAACCTTTGTGCTAAGGAGAGCTTCAAAATACCTGTTTGGTATTTGGATTTGCAATAAACTTTTAAGTGGATAAAGAGAGAAAGACAAAAGAAGGTTTGGGAAAAAGGAGTGCAAGGCAAGCACTGGTGGCGCAGCTTAATTGTCAGCATATCTAACTACAGGCTTAGGTCTAATTACAAATGAAGTGGAGTAGGTGATAGGGCTTATTACCTGTAAGTGAGTGCTGTTGTAATTAAAATCTTATTTAGATATTAAAAAGATGTTTCTAGCTCTATTTTTTTTTTTTTCCCCTGAAAAAAAGGATGTTCTCATTTAAGGAAACTAATCCTAGTAGAGAGCTCAGGCTTGAAAATCATGAACAGATGTAATTACTTTATTACATCTGGGTGATGGAGTAATTTCTTTGGAATCTTTTCTTCCCAATGACGGTTTGCAACTCAGCTTGCTGAATGCTTTGAATACTGCTGCTGGGTGCCTAAATTTCTAGGTGTTTAAAAATTGAGCATGACAGTACTAGTGTCTCTTTATAGATTTATCCCTATATGCCCCTAAGAAGTGGTGCTGTTCCACGTTAACTAAAATCCAGTTATAAATATATGTGAAAGAAATGGCTGACTTCTGCCCGTACTTCCATTTTTTCCTTCAAAAGCACATTAGTTTTATGAATACTGGTTAGAATTTGTCTCGCTATGTATTTTTAAGATTGATTTCAAGTTTTTCACTGAAGCCACAGTTGAGTGCATGTTTCAAGACCATACATTAGGCGAGCAATCTACATATGTTAATGACTCGCTTTGCAATTTGAATGACTTCTCAGTTTCTGAGCAATTCCTGTCTCTAACCCATATCTGTAAATGTTTTTTAACTGATCTGGCTTAGAACTTTTCATTTATAGACTTTTTCATTGTGGGGGAGGCAGAACAAATTACATTGGTGCTTTTTCCTGGAAATGTACTATCTGCAGAGATTAGGGGACTGCAATTTATTTGCACTTTCAGCCATTTCTTTCCTTGCCTGCTAGATACTTTCATGACTGATAAAAAGACTTGTCGGCTAATCTATTTCAATATAAACACATGGAGAAATTCAAGGATATCTTAGACTTTCTCTGACCAATTGGGAAACTTGAGAGTGGCAGGACTGACTGAAGAAAAAGAGAAAACACTAGACCCATAAATAAAAAAACCCACAGAACATACTTTTGAGTTGCTTGTGATAAGAAAAGTATCTGGGCCATAGAATTATGAATGTTTAGATTTTTCTGTTTATTTGTTTTTTTTTTCCTTCTAAGTGTTTGTTTTTTGGGTGGTGTCCCCTTCCTACAGCTGAGAGATTGGCTTTCCATGTCAGAAGTCACCTGCCTATGTAAGGCTTCCTTGTATTGAGATCTTTTGATTTCTTTCTTTTTATTACTTTACTGCATGGACCTAGCTTATGAAGAAGAGGATGTCTTCAAACAAAAGTTTCTTCAGCTGCAGCATATTTTGTTTGGCACAGCTGAAGACTATATTGCAGCATTATCGTGGTATCTCGCCGTTACATTGTTATTTCACTCTGAACAGAGCCCGGTTTGGAGACGTTACAACTGCATTTCATTACTGCTAATGCTCCTTTATATTTTCAAAATTAAAAAGACTTTCAGGGCAAAGAGCAGTTGGCCTTTTGGGCCATAGCAAATAATTCTCAGGAAATCTTAAATGGTATAGTTCTTGTAGTGGTCTTATATATAGGCTAAAGCACACATTGAGCAGTGGGGGCCGATTTCTTGATCTTGCTTCAAGCAGAATTATGTCAAGTAAAAAGAACTAAGGCAAAGAGCAAAGGGCTATCTTTCTTTGGCTATTTTATTTTTCTTTAATAAAGGTAAAACTGTGCAAACAATCTTCTGAGAAGATGGAGGTCAGGTATTGTCCACACCATTGCAAGTTATTCTTAGTGAAAGAAGTGGAAGAATTAATTTCTCCATACATCTTGTTTTATTCTGCTAAGTCCCAGCATAAAAAAGACGTCTCTTGTTCCTTATGGGCTGCTATACGAGGATATGTAAAAAAATTTCAACTAGACTGGTTGGACTGAAATATCTGCATGGATACTCATGATATTTTGTCTGGTTAATCAGGCAGTTAGTGATTCATAGTCATCTAAAGCCAAACTTACATGGATATTTTTATGGTACCAAGGTTAAGTCTTTCTCATTCACAGTACAGCATCTGGTTTTTTTCATTGACTCCCAATGTTTTTCTTTCTTCACCTAAACTTATTCTAAAACCCATACCATTTCTATAGCATGATAAGAAGCTGGGCTTATTATTGTCTTGCTATTATCCATCGTTGTAAAGATGGAGGAAAACAGCAGGAAAAAGATCAACAGTATGGATAAAAATCCTAAAATCTATACTATGATCGTTCATTTTCTTGGAAGGAGACACAGAACCTATTAGGCCATCATGCTAAACTGATGAGAAAACCAAAGGTTGAAGATGAAAGAAAAATTGTAAAAGATATTAGAAAGATACAGCCTTCTGAATCAGAAAGAAACAAGAAGTCACTGAAGTAGAAAATAGAACTTCTGAAAATGAAAGGAAAAATTTATTAACCCCATAGGGAGATGTAACTAAAAGTAAAATTAATTCTAGGGAAGAAGCCAGTAACACACACAACTTCATGAGAAGAATAATTAATCCTGTAGAACATAATGATTCCCTGGAAAAAGTGACCAGTAAATTAGGAAAAAGCGTAAGGCTGACAAGTATAGGAACAGGTGGGAGATAGCCAGGAAACCTAAAGATAACTGCATATCTGACATAATCATTCAGTTTTAAAATGCACAGGATCTAGGGGTGGTGGGAACAGCCAGTAGACAAACTCTCTGAGTGCTGTTAGGATTCCTGAGCACTTAGGGAAGATTTAAAGTGTCAGAATGGATTACTTTTTGTCAGAAGTATGAATTAAATAAGAACTTATTTTTTAAAAAAAAAGCATGTTCATAGCATGAAAAGCTATGAACATGGATTCCAGCTTCGGGATTTCTAACAACGTTTTCTGGATTTTACATCAATATGCATGCTGATGCCTGGGAAATGGAACAGTTGATTTAATTCAGCTGATGGCTAGCCTAAAATCATGAATGTTTTGTGACGCATAAGGCTTTCTATTTAGGAGTAATTACAAAGCGATCAATAGCTTCAAATACTAAACTCTCAATGCATCAGATAATAGCAGGCCAATTTGTAATAACCTGTAACTTATCCTGCGTAAATCTCAATTATTTTAATAACATACACAGCTTTGCAACCTCCCCCTCCCCCCCTTCTTTAGCCCACTGTAATTAAAATGGGCCTACTCAAAAATAGGTGGAAGGTACCAAAAATTTCAGTGTGTGGGACTTGGGTATTTTGCTCATGAGCGTACACTGACTATAGGATGTTTCCTACTGAGAGAAAAGTGGAGTTCTGTTTAACAAAATGCTCCTTGCTGAAGCTCTGCTCACTCATATCACAGCCAAAGGGAATGGAAATAGAAACTTTCTAGCACTCTTAAAAGCAGGGTCTTACTGTCCAATAACTTTTTAGTATCTAATTGCTTTTCTATATCAAGTCTGATGCGATCTGATATTTAACTCTTCATATCACAGAATGATTGGTTGGAAGGGACCTCTGGAGATCATCTAGTCCATATGGTGACGGAATGTTTGGTCCTGTGGATTGAAATAAATGGTGTAGGAATTCCTTGGACCAACACAGATTTGGCAATTTATGTTTAATTAAGCAGGTATAGATCCATCAAACAAATAATATGTGAGGTGCCTTTACTTTTTCTTAATATGAGCCTTTAAAAAAATGTTTATGTCTTACAGTACTGATACAACCCTGCCAGAGCTTTTAGGTGACAAATCTTCTCATCTCCATGTGACTTACAGAATAGTATCTCTGCTGATTATTAGCCATGTCAATGTGATGAACAGATTTTTAATTATCTGGAATTAGTCTGAATTAAACATATTCTAAAATTCACATCAAGGTGGCAGAAGGAAAACTTTAGAGATGGAATAAAAGAATAGCACTGTACAAATCAAATTCAGAACTGCTAAAGGCAACAAAAAGTTAATTCCATGTGAGTAATGAACCCATGGTCTGCAGTGGTTTTGCTATACTTCTGTACCATCCAATAGTAAACTAGCAGAGTCTAGAACAAAACAAATAATTTTGGGATGTATTAAAAGTGTTTAGGAATATTGTGATGTTTAAAAGCTAGAGAGTGCATTTCAACTATTGAATCATAGAATAGTTGGAAGGGTTGGAAGGGACCTTTAAAGGTCATCTAGTCCAAACCCCCTGCAATGAGCAGGGACATGTTCAACTAGATTGGGTTTCTCAGAGCCCTGTCCAACCTGACCTTGAATGTTTCCAGGGATGGGGCATCTACCACCTCTCTGGGCAACCTGGGCCAGTGTTTCACCACTCTGATTGTAAGAAATTTCATCCTTATATTTAATTTAAATCTTCCCTCCTTTAATTTAAAACCGTTACCCCTCATCCTATCACAACAGGCCCTGATAACAACTTTGTCCCTGTCTTTCCTGTAGGCCCCCTTTAGGCACTGGAAGGGGCTCTAAGGTCTCCCCGGAGCCATCTCTTCTCCAGGCTGAACAAGCCCAACTCTCCCAGCCTGTCCTCACAGCAGAGGGGCTCCAGCCCTTGGACCATTTTTTGTGGCCTCCTCTGGACCTGCTCCAACAGGTATTGATTTGTGTTCAAATTATTGTCACAGTGTCACAACTGATTCACGTCTAATGACATTTCCATTTCAAAATTTTTCTTTTTTAATTGTCTAGACCTTTCTGCCTGGAAATAATTCTCAATTCCTTCCATACATGTCCTGCATATAGAAGAACAATGCATAGATTTTCCATTTTCACGCTATTAATTAATTTAACCTACGTCTCCACGGAATTCTGTTCCATAGTCTCTAAAAATTGTTCACAAAAATTCTGGAATGTTTGAGGTAATGCCACGATTTGGTTAATTGTATTTTAAAGAAAATGGGTGTTTAAAGATTCAAGTAATCTTCTTTCCGAATCTCGAAATACAAACACTTTAGGACATATATTAGGATATCAGGTCTTGTTATGCCCGTTTAAGAAGTTCTCTGAAAGTAGGATAGTCATCAGTTAAGAGCAATAGAACATGACTTAGACTGTCATGCTGTAATGATTAATTAAAATTTTACTACGCCTCTCTCTCTCTCATTCTTACCTTTAAGGAGTGTAAATGTAGTCATTGCCAGGCTCCCTGGCAGATTTATGGGGCTACTTTTGTCTGATTTGGAATAAAATCTGTTTATGGAAGAATTGTAAAAAACCCAATAATAAAGTGTTTCTTTATGGCAATAGTTAAATCCCCAAACCTACAGAGCAGTTAAATATAAGTAATAAAGAATGTATGAACAGGACTAGTCAGAGAAGCAACCAAACACTGACCAAAAAATAGTATGGTATAGATACAAAACCGTAACAGTATTTGAAAATTCCGTAGGGAAATATTTGAAGCCTTCACATATTTTAGCCTGTATAGTTTCATAGCTTTTCCATCCAGATAGACATTGCGTGGAACATCTTTTGTCTTCAGTAGAAACTGTAGGCATGAATACTAGAACATTTTCCCTTGTCATAGTGAGAAGTGAGCGTATTAATCTTTTTGAAGTGTAATACTTTTACTGAGATGCAGAATATAAATCTATTAAGTTCCCTATAATTTATTAGCTGCGAATATCTCATATTTTAAAGGTTCTTTTTTGAACATTCATCCTAATTCACATTCCCTTCCCCTGGTCTATCCTTAAAGCAAATGGCAGTAATTCCACTACCATGAGCTATCTTTTTAAAATTATCAAGTAAAACAAACCTACTGTAGGTCATTATTGTCAAAAAAGCTTAAAAAAAGTCTGTTTGAAAGGAATGTTTGAAATATCTTTTTCTTTCCGTGCTTTTAGTTTTAACAGAGGTTTCCCAAAATAAGGGCTCTTAAAGCTACTGTAATTAGCCGATTAGTAGTTAGACTAAGATTTCTGCTTCTTTCACTGTATTTAGAAATAAAAAAAGTAATTCTATTCACTTGAAGGATTTTTTTTTTCTAGAACAACATTCTGCATCCAGAGTTGGGCATAAAAAGTACGGTAGGAAAAGCATTTGTGCTTGCCTCTATCCGCCTCTCTCCTCTTCCAGATAGTCTCTGCCTCCAAAAGTTTTCATCTTGCATTTCTTGAATTTGTTGGAGCTTGGGTATTGTTTCCCATTGTTTCCCTGGTGTTCCCTAGAATCCGTGCAATCTGTTTTCTTCTAATATGTTACAAGACCACCTATAACAGAGTAGATGCCATTGTAGTAGATGTTATGTGACCCAAAACTGGAGGGACAGATAAGTGTATCCTATTGATACTTGGTATCCCGAAATGCTCTATGACCCCAGCAGAAAGATGTCCTCAGTTTTATTTATCTGTCTATTAATACTTTATTGATCTGCTGAGAGATAGTAAGTAAAGTAAACTCCATTTAGATGCTCTTTCCTTCTCTGTGGTTGGTTGCAGTCTTATTTCTGCAAATACTGTAATTATTTGTGAATACGAAGTGAAGGGTATTTGTCATTTGCACTGATTTTCAACAGCTCTTCAGAGCACAGTATTTTTTTCCACCATGGGTCTTAGAATGATGAGATAACCATTGCCTTCTGAAGGTGTGAATCTCTCTTGCAAGATAAGAGACTATGACTTTTTGACTGCTCCTTACCCCAGTACTTTCTTTCATAGTTGTATACTGCATAATCCTACAAGTGTCATATTAATATATTTTCCAATGTCTACTGAAAATGCGCAGCCAAAGGCAGAGAGACTGTGATGGATGGAGGCAAAGGAGTCCTGAGGTCTTAGAGCCATTTAGAAAGTGCAGATGGAGAGCCAAAGGCAAGTACAGGTGCTTTTTCTTCGTATTGAAGGTAACTGATGTGACATGCAGTTCAGATGAGACAACAATTTTGCAATTACGACTGGCTCATATTTGTATAATGCCTGTTCAAAAGGTAAAAATAGGAAATCATATTTCCCTCTGGCAAAAATATTTGACTTGTTAGAGATACAACATACCGGCATTAAGAACACACTGATATTTGTATCAGAAAAACAAACTGAAGGTCACTTACTCTTTCTCTGAACTGACTGCATAGGATTTTTCATTATATTCCTATCTGAAAAATAACATGGATATATCTGAGATATATTAAAAAAAAAAAAGAAAAAAGACAAGCTTCTTTCCTATTTATAATACTGTGCTATAGAATGCTCATTGTCTGCTTTGTGAGGAATCAAGATCTATTATGTATCAGTCCAGGGACACAAGCCATTTTCTAGGCTTGCGCTATTCAATCCTGAAAGCAGTTTTACAGAATTCAGCAAAAAGAAATATTTCATAATCAAATAATTGAATTTTCAAAGAACTTTTCAATGCCCTCGGCACAGATGGTACATATCTAGAAGATTGCCAATCACATTACCCAACAGATATACAGTATATTATGCTGTTATGATCTATTGAAATTTTGCTTGTCACAATAAGATCTCCACAAAAATGTTTACCAAAAGAAAGGGCTTTGTATTTTCTAAAGAAGTCACAGCCTGCCTGTCGTATCTTCAAAATGCCAATAACTACTTTTGCATTAGCATTTTTTGCATGAATTTTTCTGCCTACATTTACATGAGGATGCAGATAACATCAAGTGGTTTGTCCATCACCTGCCCTCATCTACAAAGAGATTTAAAATGTTGCAGAGTGACACGGCAGTCTAGCATAGTATCAAAGGATTAGAAGTCACCTTAATTGTTATTTAATCCATCCCCTTGTCCTAGGGCAAGATCTACTGTGCCTATGTCATTCCTGTCAAACGCTTGTGAAGATTTAACTTAACATTCATGAAATCCGGCTCTCGTACTCATTTGGTTTTGAGCACTGGGGAAAAACTTGTAATTGCTACTCCATTTTCTCATTCTTCAGCTGTGAAAATGATTACCTTTGAAGAATGTTAGAGATCCACAGCTTTTTAAGGAGTTTGTGTGTCTTTTTAATTAGAGAATGTTATTAGCATCTTATTTTACAGATGAAGAGATTTCTGCATTGAGCAGTCTGACCCTTTATGCATTGAAAGGGTGTGTCCTTGAATATATTGTTGCCTAATATTTACATGATAAAGCGTTTGGGGGAGTTGGATTTCAGTCCGCATAGCTAACCTCATTAACACTGGGGAACAGTGCAGGGAACCAGCGCTGGGATCCTGCTCCCGCTACCAGGGGCTGGGCTGTGGGGCTTGGGACTGCTGCTGGCCATGGCGAGAGGCCCTCGGGCACCCTGCAAGGAGGCCACAGAATCATAGAATAGTTTAGGTTGGAAAAGACCTTTACACCATTGAGTCCAACTGTTCACCTAGCACTGCCAGGTCCACCACTAAACCATGGCCCTAAGTGCCGTATCTACATGTATTTTAAACATCTCCAGGAATGGGGACTCAACCCCTTCCCTAGACAGTCTCTTCCGATGCCTGACAACACTTTTGGAGAAGAAATTTTTCCTAATATCTGATCTAAACCTCCATGGTGCAACTTGAGGCTGTTTCTTCTTGTCTTATTGCTTTTAACTTGGGAGAAGAGACCGATCCCCACCTGTCTGCAACTTCCTTTCAGGTAAAGCTAGAGAGGTGGACCCGAGCAAACCTTATGAAGTTCAACAAGGCCAAGTGCAAGGTCCTACACTTGCGTCGGGACAATCCTCATTATCAATACAGGCTGGGGGATGATGTGATGGAGAGCAGCCCTGCAGAAAAGGACTTGGGGGTACTCGTGGATGAAAAGCTGGACATGAGCCAACAATGTGTACTTGCAGCCCAGAAGGCCAATCACATCCTGAGCTGCACCAGAAGAACCACAGCCAGCAGATCCAGAGAGGTGATTCTCCCCCTCTACTCTGCTCTCGTGAGACCCCACCTGGAGTACTGTGNTAGACATTAGGTGGTGAGACACTGGCCCAGGTTGGCCAGAGAGGTGGTGGAGGCCCCATCCCTGGAGACATTCAAGGCCAGGCTTGGTGAGGCTCTGATCAACCTGATCTAGTTGAAGATGTCCCCGCTTAATGCGGGAGCTTTGGACTAGATGACCTTTAAAGGTCCCTTCCAACCCAACGCATTCTATGATTCTATGATTCTAGTTGTAGAGAGCAATAAGGTCTCCCCTCATCCTCCTTTTCTCCAGGCGGAACAACCCCAGCTCCCTCAACCGCTCCTCATCAGAATTGTGCTCTAGAACCTTCACCAGCTTTGTTGCCCTTCTCTGGACCCGCTCCAGCATCTCAATGTCATGGCCCATTCTGGTCCTTGGAGGCTGCTTTCAGCCAAAGATCTTGCCCTGGCCCTGCTGGCACTACACCTCCTGCCATGTCATGGCTGGTCTGGGGTCCCCGTGATCCATGTGGCTCCCACCATCAAGCCCTCTCCCCAGGGACGCCTGGGCTGACTTAGCACAAGCTGGGTCCAGTCACGGCGGTGACTTCTACCAACCATGCCATATCCAGACAACATCCCTGCAGAAGATGTTGCACTGAATAGAGAAGGTTTGTTTCACGACTGAGTTTCTCTGTTTCCTTCTTCCTTTTGTATTAATGGAAAACAAAGTAGACTAACAATTTTTTAGTTAAATTTTCATAACAAAATGTACCGAACTTCACGAGAGATTAAAATCCAAAAGGAATTTATTTGCAGAATCTAGGAGGGAATGTAGGGACGGGTTATACTGCAGATTGAATTTCTGGCATCCAGAAGCTACTTTGATGGGAGTTGTAGAAATATCCATAAATAATGAACATATTCATTAAAAAATAAAAAGCTTGAGTTGTACTCCTGCTTCTAAACCTTAACATAATTAAAACATGCATCAAAAGAGGTTTCGCACGTCATTCTAAATGAGGACGTCAGATTTAAAGTAAATGGTATCTAGAAGATGAAAAAAAAGGTGGCTAGTCATCTTTTAACAGGTAGAATAAACATCTGGCAGTCATGCCTTCGTATGACAATAACTGCTGAATAAGTTTCTGTTGTTAGCACCATTTCTAATTTATAACATAGTTTAGTGTTAGTTCACTTCTGACATTTTCCCCCCACAACCCAATTCCCCTAGCAAATTTTGTTGTTCAGAAAATGCTAAGGTACTCGGGATGAATAAATATTATATGCACAGTTCTGTAGCGATACTTGGCCTGAATACTGAACATTACACTTTGCAGCATGCTTGGTCAACATAACTAAATAATCACCTCTCTTTGATTTAAATATTATCATCTCTCTTTGATTTAAATACTATTTTTTCTACTCTACAGAGGTAATAATAGGGAAGGTGGGATAATTTTTTGGTCCAAAGCTTACAGTGTGCTGGCAGGAAAGGTTAGAATGTAAAGCTTTCTGCCGTAGGTGTAACCCATTTCTCCCTGCTGAGGAACACTGAGTTGTTCTGGTATTGCTGCTGTCCTAGTAAAACATTATTTAAGAACGCAGATTTTGTTTTTTGACTTCTTCTCTAATGGTGTATCATTCAAATATAGAAAAATCGGAGGGCATAGTTCAAAAGCAGGCAGTGATGATAATAAATGAAGAACATTCCCATCCTGCAAGATAGATGAGCAGGTTGTGAGCTTCATTCATCTGGAATAATTGATTTACATCAGTTCTGCAGAGCTTTAGGAAATTGCTATTTCAAATCAATTTGGTCCAGTTATAAAGTACAAGACAGTTTAGCTTATTTTAACTAAGCTTTGTGAGATGGATACAGAGATATTTAATAATCTTTGGATTTTAAATTCACTAAGTTGTGAAAGTACACCATATCTATCTTAATTATGCAATATAATCTACTCTTATGCTGACTGGGCTTTAGATAGCCGAAGTATATTTTACGTATTTTGCATGTGCATCTAACAGCAATCCACAGAATGTGAAAGGTCACTTAAGGAATTAAAACATTTCTCTGAGATTATGAAGACGTATTATGAGCTGAGCATCTGTCTAAAAAGTCAGAGATAAAGAACTAGCAGATCTGCAGAATTTTTACTTAAAAAAAATTAGCCTGTTGAGAATGTATAGAACGTCATCTAATTTTAAGAAATTATTTTCTGTGACTTCATTCTTTATTTTTTTGCTATCTATCTCATCACTTTTTTGTTCAAAGATTCAAAATAAAGAGGGAAATATGTAAAGCATGGTTTCTACAGCAGAATCTCGTCGCTTTTTTTAACAGACTGCTGTGCTACACTAAAGATCTTTGAGCCTGTTTTTCTTCATTCTTTTGTGCTCAGACTGTTTCCAGGTAGAATGAATGTAGGCAATAAATAATTTGGGAGAAATTCCTGGCAACTCATAAAACAATATTTGTCCTATTATGTGAAACAGAAGGTCAAAGTTTGAAGCAAGATTTAAAAGGAGAGGTCAGCAATGACTTCCTCCTCTCCTCTTTTAAAATCCCCAAAGCTGCTGAGTTTGCCTGCAATATGCCAATACGGCACTAATAGTTAATAACTACTTCTCCAAATGATTTCTCCCCGGGAGAGTCTCGGGGCTTTAGCTAAGTTTAACCTAATCTCATACCTGTCAGGTAAGTAAGTACTACTAACCCTCTTTAACATATAGCAAAACTTAGTCTCCCAGAGGCTTGCAACAAGGTTATGCAGGAAGTGTAGAGCAGAAGAAGAAAGAAAGGGCTTGATTTCTTTATTCTCATGAGCCTTAGTTCCTGCGTGTTTCTTCTAGCCAACACCACCAATTAGTCACGTGCCGCCTTTCAAAGCATCATTTGTTTCTCCACACATGGCAGCCAGCCCTGCCTGAGCGAAAGCCTTTGCGGTGCAGTGACCACAGGTCTCTTGGTGAGGTGGATGAATTCTCTGCCCTTACAATGGTGATAGATTGACCTTTATTACAAAAAAAACCCCCCAAACTACGTAGATGTAACTGTTTAATGCCTTTCCATCACAGTTACACATGTTTGTGTGTGTATGCGTTTATACATGTATGGAGGCAGAAAGGGCATACAAACTGGCTTGGGTTTACTGAGATTAGACTAGAAGATAACCCAGTCCCCTCTGCTCCCTTCCTTCCTCCAGAGAGAAGAGAAACCAAGCCACTGCCAACGCTTAAACCAGCTTGATTAATGAGCTCTGCTCTGCCAGCCTTCCTGTAATCTCTTCTGAAGTTTTAGGTTTGGTTTAATGTAGTTTAGTTTGGGGTGAGAAGTTGGGCCGGTTTTAATTTTATCCGGATCATTAAGCCCAAATCTAATTGGCACTCATAATGGAGGGGGAAGACTTTTTCCCCTTTGAACTGACTCAGATAACAACGAACCAAAATTGACTAGATGCACAGAAAAGGAGCTGACAGCAGTGTATTCTGCTTTATTCAGCTGTGTATGAGATTTGCATTTGGAAACCTGATACAGCCAAGTGCAGCATCCAGAATTCATCTTTTGTAGTGACTTGTTGAGGAAATTCTTGTGATCAGTAAGTATAAGCAGATAAAGAGATCTGAGTATTTCTGTGAATCTTGATGTCAGCTCTTTCTCTTCACCGAGGGACTGTTTTACCTAGAAGGTCTGGGGCTTAAAATTTGATATGCTTTCATTTACTTTCCTTCTCACTGAGTTGTGCTCCACTCTAATCCCTGTCTGTAGGTGGCACTGATCCTTCACTGTAACAGTGGCAGGGAAATTATGAATGCAGTAAATTGGAAAAAAAAATATATAAAATTGCTTTTTTTTAAACAAAGATAAAATATGTGTGTGTGATTGTGAAGCTGGTAGTTACATGGAGCATGTATGAGCCTACAGAGCTCACAGCGCTGTAAGAGTGAAGGAGGCTTCTTCCTGTCTTTAATTTAACCTATAGAGAGTATCACTATGTAATGTTATTCTGTATGTTTTGGCATGTTTTCCTTTCAGTTTTCTTTTCTCAAGAGCATTAGGACTTGAAGCAAACAAGAACTGAAAATCCTGACCAGCACCTCCTGCATGCTTGATTTACTTGGAGTCAAAAGGAGATTTTGCTTGTTTTCTGGTTGAATAATTCCTGGAGTGATGTAATTCTTCTAGGAATGGTGCAGGATTTCAGCTAGCATACAAAGAGTTGTCTGTTTATCTGGTCTAATCCTATTTTTGCATTCTTCTATTTTTGTATTAAAGAGCCAAATCTCTGATTATTAATATCCACTCTAACAAAACAGTTAGGGTTAGATTCAGAAAAGAATTTGGGTACTGTAACGTTGAAAATGATACAGCCTTGGGTTGGGCATCCTTATCTGCAATAAGATATTCTCATCACCTTGGCTGGAGACAATTATTTGCCCAAGAAAAAAACCATAGAAATTTGAAAGCTAAATAACTTAAACTAGACAGGAGGAAACACTGAAGAGAGTAACAGGGCCTATGGCAATTTACTCGCAGATAGTTAAGAACTTAGTTCCATTAAAGAATCTGAGCTGTGAAGTCTGCTCTCATGTAGTGTTGTCTTAAGGACACATCTTCATGCCGTGCCAGCAAGAATTAGCGTTCACTGTGTCACAAGTAAGCCTAGAGGAATGTCCTAACTAGTAGGCAGGGTATTTGGAGCAAACATGCCCATTGTTTTCCAAGTTGTCCCAATTGTATAAGTTAATAAATATTTATTAGAGCGGGAATTTGAACTGAACTCTCCCACAGGAGTATCCTAACCGCTTCCATAAGCCTCTGTGTCAGTCTGTCACCGTTCCCTTCTCCCTCTGGCCCATAAATATTAATTTATTTATAAGCTGCAGGCTGTCTCTAAATGTTTCATCTAAAAGGATGATCAACGGCCTGGTTGTTTGGTCCTTCAGCTTAAGTGGAGGTGTGCTGGGCTAAAGTTCAACGTGCAGAATTTGTCAGGGGAGCAATTCGAAACCACCTTCGTCACTGGGCTGTTGAATGTATTTGGAATCATCTGCCTCATCAATGTTTGATCAGAGCAGGGGGTTGGAACTAGATGATGTTTAAGGTTCCTTCCAACCCGAACCATTCTGTGATTCTGTGTGATTCTGTGATATCTGCGAGAGTGAAAATGGCAATTCGATGTAAAGGGGAACACCTAGCCTGAGTATGAGAAGGAGTTTTGCCTCAAACACCTTGGCAACATTAGCTTTTAGGTGACAATATTAAATATTCTCAGTTGGAAAATCAAAGCCGCCTAGATTTTGCCGCTAGGAACTTAAGGATTTTCTGTGTGCTTAGATCTAGAGAGCTGCTCCGAACAGTTCCTGAAGATTTTGGGTGCCTCAGTTCTCGTTCTGGGCGCTCGCATGATGAAGTGTGTTGGTCTGAAATCACTTCCAGGCTATCTGTTTCCAATCAAGAGGCAAACTTTGCCTCCAAGGCAGGGCAGCAGGGTTCATCACAGTGAATCCAAGAGGGTGCCTCAAGCCTGCCTGGTCTGCCTAAAGAAGATTTCCCTCCATTTAACTATAGTAAAATTTATTCCAGCATGCACACATGTTTCCGTAATTGAGGATTTGGCACAGAGGAAACTAACATTTGGGTTGAATACATCTTTATAGGCTGTTTCTTATGCCAAGGCTATTACCTTTCTTTTGCAGGGGAAAGCAACTGCAAACTGTAACAAAGTGGGAGGAGAAAACTGGGACTTGGATTGGGTTATTTCTTTCCCCACTTTCTTGATCCAGAAATGTTTGGGGGAGATTTTCATCCTTTGGGTCCTTTGCATTGCATTCAGACCAACTTTCCAGAAGGAAAAAACCTAGTTCTGCTCAAATGAAAGGGAATTAGTAGGTGCTGTGCCCAGAAAAGTTGCCTTTGGGAGCAGAGACAAAGGGTTCCTGCAAGTACTGCAAGTATAGCTCTGTCACGAGTAGAAAGGGGGGATATGAAGCCCACAGGGGGTTCACACACTTCTCCTTAGATGGTCTTCACAACTGTAACAGAGGAGATTGTTTCCCCATGCTGATCAGATATTTGCTCCAATTCTTTCCTGTACCTTTCCTCACATTTTCTTTGCTTCAGCTCTGCTGTTTCTTTTGTTTTCTTTCCCCTGTCCTTTCCCAGCAGTAACTTCTCTCATTACCTTATTTAGCTTTTTGGCAGAATCTGCCAATAACGCTTCACATCTTGTGCACAGGGTGCTCTTCAAGTATGGATGAAAAGATGATTGCTATGTAAGATTCACTAGGGAGAAGAAACAGGGGGGGACAGTGGATGGACCCCAAGGTGCCAATACTGGTTAGCACGATAACGAGGATCTCGTCGTCAGAGCTGTGTAGGTCCCACAGACAAAACAGAATTCAAAAGGAATATTTGAAGGACAATGAGAAAGGTTTTCTTCTGTCTTGCTAGGAAAGATTTCTGAGGGGAAGAGGCTGCAAGCGAAGTTTGAGACACCCCCAACCAGGTAAGGGGAGCTGGCAGGGAGGGGGCAGGAACTGGCAGCTTGGTAAGACATAAGAGATGTAGCAGCACGCTATGTCTTGGCAAATGTGAAAGTGAAAAATAATTTAATAATATCCATATTCCACATACATAATTGCAGGGCAATGTGAATTTTAATGGAATACTATGCCACATTGCTGAGATTTTCTTTTTCAGAGTGTGGATGAGGCCAGGAAATAAATAGATCACATCTGGATTTTTCCTCAAGGCAGTGCTGAAGACTTTTATTGATTTATTTTTAATTTGCATGGTTTGCATCAGAGCATGTCTCACCTTGTGTGACTGCCAGCGGGGCTAAGGGACGCAGTCAGTGGAAGAGGGAGAAAGGAGTAGCCCATACCTAAGAAAGTGTGGTCTTAGCTCGTGTTTGAGTATAAATGCATGTGCAGAGAGAACATCGCTGGATTAATAAAGGAGGCTTTTAAAAAAACATTTTAGTGAAGGAATCTGTCCTACTGTCTCGGAATGGCAAATGCAGGGTCTGACAGAAAAGAAGATATTCTGTCTGCAAAAGCCAGATATGAAGAAGTCTGAAAGAGCAGATTAAGAGTAACAAACTTTTCATCAGCCGAAGCATCTTCTCATTGCCTCAGTTCTCTGCCTCCAGGAGCTGATAATACCATAGAGGTCACTCTCACATCCCCCACCGCAGTCTCTAGCTGAAAGATTCTTTCTAGCCCTTTACGGTTTACATCCAATATGAAAAACACTCTCAAAGGGTTTTTGTTTTTACAAAGGATTGCCTTTTACCAGTTGGTTATGGCTGTTTATTAACAGCCGTATAATTTGCAACTAATTTATTTTTCCCTGCAGCAATGGCAGCAATGTCCTTTCGCAGTTGAGAAGTGAGCAGCTGAATTGTGCCTTATGTTGGCGCATCAGGCAAAGTCATATGGAGAAACACTGAAGCATATTTTTGTTCACAGTCAAGAATGACTGTGGAAGCATAGCCTTTCAGAGACAGCCGTTTTAGAAATGACACAAATATATAACGAATGAAGACTGCTTATCTGCATAAACCGCATATTTGTATGGATAAGCCCTGAATGCAAATAGCCTTGTCTTATTCCCGCCTTCTTTTTTTTTATTCTGAAAGCATTATTCGTTAATATCACTATTAGGTTCAGTAAGTGTTTAGAATATTAAATTTAAGAGAAGTAGTAAAAACTTGCTGTTATTTTTCAAATCAGCATTACTTTCTTCTTGTGTGATTTTTTATGCCATTTGTGTGTACCACCCTACCAAGCTAGACATCGAATGAAATACCTGAAAGTTTCAGTAGTTTTAACAGATCACTATACACGTTATGTATTTGTTGAATTAGATGGCTGAAAATATTCCCACAATGCACTGGCTCGCTGAACAAAGTATTAGTGAAGCGTATCTATAACCTGGGCCTTCATTTTTAGGTGGGCCTCGAGTCTACACAGCAGCATGGCACCTAACTGCTGTTTAGCTACCCAACTGCTCCGGGTTTCACCATAGCCTCTCTCAATTGATTTTGATGACAGTGAATTAAAGTTAGTAATTTATTTGCCTGTGTGCTTCTTAGACAGAGATTTTACTGAAAAGAGGTGGTTGTTTTTTCTGGTGACATGATCTTCTGCGGTTTTGCAGCTTACAAACCAAAAAACCTGAAGTTTCCTTTACTACTTGTAGATCACAGGGGACTAGTAGTGAACCATATGCATTTCTAAACTATTCATTCTATTGAACATACCACAGAGAATCACCTCAGTATGACCTTGATAGTAAATGTCTAGTTAAGTTCAGTTGCATACCATGGGCGTGATACTTAGATTGGCTGTGGGAAAGGGAAACACCAAACACTCATTGCTTGTTGAACCCTTGTTCTCCCACTCAATTTAAAGTGTTCTGTGAGCTGGAGGAGGACAGTCAGCAAATACAGCAGAACTAGTTAGCACCCATCTGGTACTATTTTGAATAAATTGATTAAATAATTATCCTCATGCAGATCTATCCCCTGGCAGTTCCTTTGCTTATTTAGGGTTTTTCAAGTTGGAGGATGGAAGAGAAGAAGAACCTGGTGAGGTGATACGTGATTTCCTATTATAGGTGCACTGAAAATGAAGGTTTGTTCTTGTTTTTATCTCTGTGAATCACTGGATACAGCTTGTCTGATGTGAGAAATATGATGAGATAAAGTTTTGTCTTCAGAACTGCTGAGGTTTTAAGACGTATCAAAAAGATGGTGGTGGTACCAACCACTGCATCAGCTACTACCAGAACCTTTGGTTGGAAATGTAAATACAGTCCTGGCAAATGTAAAATGCTAGCCCACAGTGTTATGCTTGATTTTCTTATTTTTAAGGTTAGTAGAAATATTAATTAGAGATGGTTTTGAATGCTTTATCCCCAGAAAAAGAAGTTTGATCCTTCACCATTTAAAAATAGGACTTGGAGAAGAAGAGAAGCGGAAGGAACTTTTGCTGTAACAAAGGTAGGGAAGATATGAATTATGCTTTTGTTTAAGTTGAAGCTGTTAATGGTGCAAGACCAGCAGGTGTCTAACATTAGGGAATTCTACGGCCAGTATGCGACGCAGCACCATATGAAGAACGCATACCACATTATGTAGAAAGAATGATGATGTATGTATTGGAAATGTGTGTATACGTATCTGTGTTTTCCCTCTAGGCTTCCTCCCATCTAGAGGTGAGTCTATGAACGCACAATTACAACTCTAGAAAACTTGGTTTAAAACTTGCTTGAGTGCCAACCAAAGAAAAGAGATCTCATAGCAGTGGGAATGATTTCTCTAAGAGGATGATGTTTATGTCTATGCAAGAGACCAGTATAAGATTTAAGCAAGACTTAAATGATACTTGTTAGGCAGCAATTGAGGCTCTGTTGAGGAAACCATCCTGATAGCAAAGTATTCTTTTGAAAGATAAGTGAATCCTTGTATAGAATTCTTTAAAAAAAAATAAAAAATTACATTGCTATCATTATTATTCGTTACTAGTCATTCCCTAGAAGCTGCTAGTTTTGCAATTTGTGAGTTTATTGGGGAACAAACTATTAAAAAAGTTCTGAGTTGCTAGTAAGCGGCCAGGCTGTATCATCCAGACATACGCACGTGCTCCTTTCTGACATCTTTTTTGCTTCTCTGTAAATTCAAGTGCCTGTACAGTAACTTTTATTCTTTAGTGCAGGTATGGGTATGTCTGCAAAGACTGAAATGAAGGGGTGAATAGATTTTGGAATGTATTTGTGATACTTTGGAGCCATGTCATGTGTTGTTTCCTCCTCGGACCACACTGTGAGATAAAATCACATTGTGGGTTCAGTACCACTGCAGGTATCCTCTTTGCTAATCAATCGTCCTTAGCATTTGGGTTTTTTGTTTGCTTTTGCCCTTTGGTTTCTCCCTTGTAATGGACTGAAGTTTGCCTCTCCATTATGGGATAGTGCAAACCATTTCCAGAAAATTCTGTATTTCTGCCTGAATGTTTTTCTTCAGTTTAGAACAAGAGACAAAAAACATGGCTGTGGTATCATATAAAATGTGTAGATATATCAGTTAAAAGACTGGTGCTATTTTTATGCAATGAATAGAATGAATCCTTAATTTTCATGTAAAAAAAAAATTGTATATATGTATGAACAAATAGATACTTGTCTGTTTAAAATGGGAACCCATATGTAGCAGTGTCTTCTTGCAAAAATAGTTATGTATTTCTTCATTTTAATCTATCTGCTAGCTTCTTACACTGTGAACGCCTTTTTTTTTTTTTAAATTTGGCTCTCAAGTGATTTTTCTCTGATTATGCTGAATTTTAATGCTTAATTACAAGAATTTCCTTTGAGAACAATGCAATTGTGTCATTAGCTATTTCTTCTAATGGTGGACTCTCTCATCTGGAACACAAAACTTGAAATTCATTAATAGTTTGATATTTAATTGCACATTGGCTAGGCAGTTTTTATCAGCCTTTGCTTTACTATGGTCATTAGAACTGGTTGACTCCTTCATCCTTAATACTGTTAACAGTTTTTACTGGCATTCTTCACTTACAGATAATTCCTGATTTAATCCTGATTTCTGTATTTGAGGTAGCAGGCTGGATCCAGTCTCAGGAAAGTGGGATAAGATCGCTGTTTCTAACAGCACTTCTTTTGAAAGATTGGTTGACGAAACCCAGAGCTCTAGCATAAATGACTTGACTCACTTCTGTGGAAGGTAGGTACTGAAAAGAGATAAACATAAATCTTGCAACCCCGAATCCATACTCATTGAATTTTAGAAGCTTAAATGAGGCATATAAAATAGGAATTTCTTAGCTTGGTACGCTCCCTCTGTAGATAGTGAAGAAATATGTGTTCTGCGGGGAGTAAATCAGATCACTCAAAAATTAATCTACCCATACAGTGGAGCCTCTCTCTCTCCACGCTTACTAGAAGAGGAACAGAGTGACTTCGTTCCTGACTTGGACACTTGTACGTACCATGAAGTTATGAGTCCGAACCTGGATCTAAGTGTAAAATAGTGTAAGTGATCAGTAGGAAATTCTGAAGGAGGTGTTTAAGTCTTGTCTTCTCTGATGCACAGTTATCAGAGTTAACCCTTTCTTGCAAAATGCTATTGAACCTGGAAGATTGCCTTTTGTCTGGCAGATTAGTGCTACAGGTCTTTTCTGAGGTGAAAGAAAGAGATCGTTCTCTGGATGAGGAGATTTGAACCCGATTTAAATACCAAGTCAGATGGTGTGGGCAGAAATGACAGAAATTTGCCATATCCTCATGAAGCAGATGCTTTGTTAAGGAAGAAGGTGTAGCCCAGTTCTTCAGCTTTGGGGAAAGTTCCTAGCAACCAGCTGATTCAAAGGACAACACAACATCTTCTTCTTGCCCTTTCCGTTCTCTTCTTGGATGAGTTTTCCAAGGCGTCTGATTTGCTAGGTATGGTTTTAGAAAATATGCCAAACAGAATTCAAGAGTTAATTAGTTAGGTAAGAAGAAGCCTCGTGTTTAGGCAGTGAGGACATTTAGGCCTCCTGGAAATTCAAGTGTCTGTAGGGTTAGAGAGCAGGTAATCTGTAATTTAGGCAACTAAATAATGTTCAGTCTCCATAAAGTACTTGGATCTGAATGAACTATGTTTTTAATTCCTTATCTATAAAATAATTTTTAACCCTTTCTAATATTTTAGCTTGTAAATTAGCTGGGGCACACTTTTCTATGTGCTGTTTACAAAATTGCCACTTCTACTATATGAATAGGAAATATATAGTTTAGTAGACCCCAGAGTTACATGATAGTGGTCCTTCTCTCTGATTGCATTATTGTTTTTTCACTAGAGAGTGAGAAATGCACAAATAATGCATTAGCATATAACACATTAGCATGTAATTCATTTATATCACATGAAAACGTGGATTAAAAGGGATTTCTGTCAAAATTGCCCCTTCTCCCTCTGCCAAAAAAAAAAAAAAATTAAAAAAATTAGCTATTTGTGTATTTTTGGTGCCCAAGAATCATCTATGTGTGTTTTGGTTGGTAAGACTATGACCATAATAATAAAGTGAGGAAGGTTAAGTTTTTTTTCAAGAATATATGTTAATTATTTGTAATAGCTATTTTATCTTTTTATATTTAGTATTATTTGGACACTGCAATGACCTAAAGCTTTTTAAGTAGAAATGTGTTGTAATGTTTTGAATTGATGCAGCAAGTTTTTTGTTATGGTTATGAAGTGTTTGGAAGGATGTGAGTTCAGTAAAAGGCACTCAGCAAATCCAAATGGTCAAATATAATTCAAAGTCAGAGTACATTTATTTTACAAAGGAAATGGATCAGATTCTTACTGTAGCTCCATTGACTTGAAATCTAGTTTATGTAAAGTCACTCCGTGGAAGATTAGGAAATGGATCTTGTAGTATATACAACGATGTGATGTGAAAACAAGTCACTGCTCTAAAAGTAGGTGTGGAAAAGGATCTCTTGTTGGACAATAATGTGCTGATTGGACTCATTCATCTTTCCTAGATTCACCCTTAGTCTTCGAGAGAATAAAGGTTATTCTTCATGAAAAAATTGCCCTGAGAAAGTGTGATCTTCTCCTATAGATGCTTTATAGCGCAACATTTTTTGACTTCCTCTCTTTATGTAAACACCACTCACAAATACATACGTGTGTGTGTGCGTATTTAGATACATACATACATACAGAGGTGTGTATACATGTATATAAAACCAGTGAAATGTAACCTTTTCAGTCTTGTGACCAGGTAGGTGACTCTTGCATTGACATCTTGTATGCTTGTACATCAGTTTTGAGTGCAAAGGGGAATGCAATTGCTCCAAAGAGAGCAATTGCTTAAAAAAAGAGTAAAGATGAGGAATAGTGCCTATCTATATTCTTTATAGAATTATCTAAGTGTTAGTTGGAAGGGATCTCTGGGCATCATCCAGTTCGACTGCCTGCTTGAAGCAGGAATGATACCAACATGAGGTCAGGTCAGCTGTGTCTTCATCTATTTATTTTGGGAATTTTGTAACCTTCTCCGATGCCGTGCTACCATCCTAGTGATGGATTTTTGCTGATGTCCATTCTCCCTTATTAAATAATAGACCGATACAGCAAATCTAATAGTTTTAAAAGGATCCCAAACCATTGTAGAGCAGAAATTCATCCCATGTAAAAGTATATCGATACACTTGATTGTAAAAGTTTTTCCAACCAAAACAATTCTATGATAATACTTATGCAAGAACACATGGTATTGACAGCTAGAAAGACAAAAGAGTACATGCACTTTTTATGTTAAGTTTATGTCTGCAGTGGGAGAAACAGCAGTACTAGATTTTTAATTTTTTTTAAACAAATGTACGTTTTGCTGCAATTTATACTTACTTAAAATAACTTGCTTATCTGGGGGGGATCCTGAAGACCTTCTGTGTTCAACCAGAGGCTAGATTTTGAGAATAAAAGCTCTTCTGATAATTTTTGGAAGTGGGAGGGAGGCCTGAGCATTAACTTATCATATTTTCTAACAAAATACACAGAAAATGTCTATGAGCTAACGTGAAGTGGCCTGACCAGTTAGGAAGAAGCTCTATAGAAGCTAAGAATCTCCGAAAAGCAGCAAACATGAGAAAGGAAGAGGTTATGTTATATTTCTCCTCCCCTTTAATATTGTAACCACATAATTTTTGCTTTCCAAATTACGCTCCTTGGTTGGAGAACCGATAGGTTTGCTTTGCAGAAGTTTTGAGTAGAAGGCAGACTTGGAGGACATGTGTCCAGCTGTGCATGCCCCCCCCATGAGAGGTAAGGACCACTAAGTAGAATCTGAAATATTATAGAGCCCACCGAATCCCTGAATTCCATGTAGCCTGAGGGCTCTGGAGCGCACAGGGCAGCTGTGCAGTTGGCCTCCCTTGATCTCAGTCAAGTCCCGGTCCAGAGGACTTTCTTTGAGCTTTGATGGCTCTTGGAGAGTCAGGTGTGACTGGCACAGGGATCTCGAGTCTGTTTTTTTCAGATCTTGTTGCAACTCAGCATGAGAATAGGTATCCCTGCTTTCCAGCTTAGTTTATTTCCGTGGAATCCTGAGAATTTGACACAAATAATATAATGCTGATGAAATCAAAAGCAGTCTTACACTTGGTTTAAGAACCACGAAAAGGTACATAAAAATATGAAGGTTCAGGGAAGTGTTCCTGACCTGATTATGGATTCACTTGTTGGATATATGTTTCTAACTAACCAATGCTGTGGGGTTTGTCTCTCCCAGCATTTTAACATTCTAAAAGAAGGTGCCTGTTGTAGACAAGAAATCTGGGATCCCCCTTTAACTGAAGGGGAAAGTTAAACAGCTTTTCTGTGCGTTCAATCCTATGTGCATGTCCTTTCAGTTTCTTTCAGTGTACCAGGAGGGAGTTTAGGTGACAACCTTTAGTTTTGATGCAGACCTTTCATATGAAGATGCATAGCTAAAAAAAAAAAAAGCTGAACATAAAATATTTGGTCCTCCATTCCACTAAGAAATATACTTCTGTGTATATGTATATACGTACCTACATACATGCACACACATATATATTTTTATGTGGCATCTTTACCATTCAGGAACATTCAGATTCCACTCAAAACTGGCAGGATATCGAAAACTGAAAGGTTCAGTCATTTACCTTTTCAATTCAGCTTGCGTGCACAAAACTATTATCTCAGCATTTGAGTGAGCCCTGCTTGTCAGTAGTGTAAGTAATTAAAGGGTTCAGTGGTTAAATATTGCTACAAGTAGTTCAAAAATAAATTGTTGTTTTTGAAGACAGACTGGGAGGCAAACATAGATGAATAATAAATATGTGGATACATGCATAGAGCTGTAGGTGGGAAAAATAGCTGCTGACAGATCACTATTTTCCGTAACTTTTTTTTCATTAAAAAAAGGCAATCAATGAAATTATGGTTGAGGGTGGGGAACATGAAGGAATGAAATATTAATGGTGGTTTCCATTTTGAAAATCAGCAACAATCCTTACAGCAGAGGAAAATCGACGCCGACATCATGCTTGCAGGCCAAAACTAATGGCGACTCTTTCATTTGTCAAGCCTTAAATCACAGAACTGAAATATTTCGATGATCTATTTTGACAAGCTAATCTTTATGACATTGTCCACTTATGCGAAGTATTAAACTTAAAAAACATCTATCTTGAGATAGCAGTTGATTTTGTTTACTACCATCCTAACCTTGCCTGTCTACCTTCCCCACTTCTTATTTTTTATAATTAGTCTTGTTAGTGAATTATGATTGAAATTAATGGACACCTGCCTGCTGAGGGATTAGTCACAGCCACAGTCTCTAGCTAATGTGCTAATGCAATGAAAATATTACACATCACAGGATTAAAATATTCCTCTGTCTACATGTTTACCTTATCAAATGTCAGCAGCCGTCCTTGCTGTGGATGATTCTGAAGTCTTTCAGGGGAATGACTATCACATGTTGCTGTAGACAGTGGGATACATGGAAAATGACAATTTAACAACCAAAACATTCATTCTGCATCTCGCTTTTCCTGTCCTCTCTTCTGGTGAATTCCCAGCCAGAAACACAAAGGTGCATGGGGACAGAGAGCCTTTACAAAGTTGTCGTAACAGTAAGAGACTCTAATCATACTTAAAGGCCTTTAAAATAATGTGCAAATTTAATATATATATGTATCTGTAGAGACCCCATTTTCCGATGTCATTTGGAAAATTATCCAAAGAATCTTAAAATTTGGCATAGTATAGCAAGGTGGTTCCCATCACAAGTCTTCAGCATAGGTATGTAAACACGTAATAAGCAACTTCTTATTTGCTATATGGAACATAACGTATCTATCTTTACTGAAGAAACAGTAACGTGGCTGTTATTAGATTCAGAAGTACAATGCAGACAGCCCAGTTCGTATGAAGCCTACTATTTTAGTAATTGTAAAATAGATAGGTATTTTTAATGACCTCTTTTTGGCTAAACACAAATCACAATTGCCTGCTATCACAACCTTCCCGTTTTTTTTTTTTCGAACAGACTAGTAAGATTTAGAAGAATTTTAAAAACTAATTGGATAGTAATTGAAACATGATTTTACCGCTTTTAATGTATTAGGCCATGTCTTAGAATTCAAAAAAACAGTTATGCACCCGCATCTGTGTGATATCAGGGAATTTGAAAATCTTACTGGGTTTCTGTGTAAATATTCAAAGCCAAATCAAGTATGGAATATATGCTGTGTGCATTTTAAAAAACACCTAGCAACTTTTCTGTAGCATAATGTTTTAGCTTCACTTGTCTCATAAATACTAAGGCTCAATAACTATACTTTAAAATATTTTACGTATCATTGTATTATAGCACAGTTGTTTATCTTTGAAAGATAAATAGTTCCTGTAATGGCTAAATGTAATGTTTAGTGAAGAGTGAACGGACGTTTTTTTAGGTGTTTCTAAAATGTGATTCTTTTCTACAGCTGTTGACCTCAGAGTATATTTGTAATCCCGTAGCCATGGCTGCATCTCAAGGCTTCAAACAAATGTTGTCTAAGGGTGGCCACCAAGTTCAAATACAGATTTTCTGATACAAAATGTAGAGCTCTATACTGAGATAATTTCAGATGTTACATACCCTAGCTTTCAATACTTCATTTGGTACACCCACAAGCATAAGTATCTTAAAAAAACAGAACTGAAGAGTTTAAAGAACTCAGGGAGTCAGTTCTGGGAATCTTTTCTAGGCACTATTTTTTTTCCCTGGAAGCAAGTTCCATTGCCACGTGGAAGGAAAAATGTATCAGCACAGAAAAAACGCAAATTATGAAAATCTGATTTCTGACACGGGCAACCGTATTTAAAGACATCAAAACATACACTTAAAGTGGCTTTCACTTTGTTTATTTTTGCTTGCTACTCATCCCTCTCAATTCACTTCCTAAAACATTTAACTTTCACTTAAAACAAAGCTATTGATGTTGAGAGAAGTATAAAACCTGTACATCACTGATGTCCACTTATGCTAGAGTGACTTCTGCACAAGAAGGAGGAAAGAAAGGATGCAGATGTAATCACAATGCACGTGTATAGAAGGTCACGTTTCACTAAGCACTATATATATGTTAATTGCCAATTTAGTATGACATTCTTCATATTTTCTTCTGTGTACAGTGACTTAATTTCTCATATATCCTGTTAGGCAGGATATAGAGAGATGATGGATGGTAACTAATGGGTACTGAGTATATTCTGCACCTCTCTAAGAAACTAGAAAAGACTAGCCGTAAAATTAAGAAAACAGCCTGTGACAGAGCTATTTCAGGAGAAAGAAAATAGTTCAAGGTATATGGGGTGCTACTGTACTTGGGAAAGATCGTGCAATATTTATCCATCAGTTCAACCTACAATTGAGTAACTATAAAAACTGTAGCAGAAAAGAATTTCATTTTTAAGTAGTGACTTCGGATAAAATTTTTGTATGCGGTTTATGTATCCTCAGCTATCTTCTTAGTGACCACCAAACTAGAATAATGCAAAGGCTAGATGAGCATCACTTAGTTTGGAGCAGTGGCAAGAATGCTCTGCTCTCTGTAGGCTTGCTATTTGAATCATGATAGTTGCCAGTTTAAATTTGTAGGGCTATAAAGCAGCTTTCCCTAGAGAGGTAACAATATCCCATTAATCATCTTTACTGGCTCTGTTCGCCTCCGAATCAAATTCAAGTCCCCCCAAGTAGCTTAAAAACCTCTCAAAGTTAACTGTGTAATTGTTCACATACTCCCATTGTGGTGTAAGTTTGTATTCTGAAATTTTTCCACGATTATATATCTTGCTCTTTGTTTCATAGAATCTTGCAGAAAGACACTTGAGCTAAAAATTTCAATTGAGACTTCCAGGCTTTCAGATTCTCTGTTCTCTTTTCAAGTATAAGCACTTTATGTCCAGCTCAGAGTAGTTCCACTAGTCCCCCTCAGTGTCATCCTTTCTTCTTTTTCTTTCCTCGTCTTCCCTTGACTTAGTTCTGTCTGTAGTCATCAACACCTTAGTGGTGGGACAGGTAAAAAGCTCTTCCCTACTCTTTTTTTCCTTCCCCCCCGACGCTGTTCGCCCCTTCTCCTAATTGTAAAGAACCACAACCAATTTTCTTTTTTTTATTCCCAATTTGACCAGGATCTGAGTAATAGTACCAGAGCAGTTGGAGTCATTTCAGCAGAATAAAGGGCAGAGGAAAGTTAATAGTATTATCATATTTAAAACCTCTCTATTCTAGATCTGTCTAGCTTTTTTCACCTCTTTATGAGAAATTCAGAAGTAGCAGGGGAAAGCAGAGGTGTTGGCGATCCTTTTCTTGCAATATTATTTCTCTTGCTCAAAACAACGCCTGGGAATTAGACCCTGCGTGAGCAGGGAGGTTGGGCAAAGTGACCTCCAGAGGTTCCCTCCAACCTCAACCATTCTGTGGTTCTGTGAATTGATTTTGTCGCATCTCAAAGGAAGGCTTTTTCGAGGATAGCTATTAGCAACAAGATGCTAACAGAGGTGCCAATGACCTCTACCCTCTGGGCATTCCCTGGCAGTCATTACAAAAGAGAATATTTCTGCTTTGTTTTGAAACTGTGAGAGTACTCCCTTACGACCACATCCTGCCTGCCTGCCTTCTCCAGCAATTGGGTAGGTTTCATGTACCAATTATTCCCTATCTCTGCAAGGGGACAACTAAATTTTATATAATTAGGTTCAGCCAAAATCATGCTTTAGTTTTCACAGCTGCGCTAAGTACACCTTAAATTTTCTTAGGCTTAATCTCTGTTTTACTACATAAAATACCATACTTTTGTAAATGTAAAAATTTGTCTGTGTCAGATTATGCACGTTAAAACCATCCTACTGGGTTAAAACAAACCCAAACATACTTATCTGAAATATTAGTACTTAGCACTAGTTCCATTATTTTTAAAACAGTGTCTGCATCCGAGGAAGATTGAAGGAGTTGTTTTTAGCCCCGATGAAACTAAGGAGGGAAAATCAGTGTTGATTTGGTTTAGTGGAAATCTAATTCATTTTGCGTAGTCAAAAAGTCCACCAGTTAAATTTTCCAGACTTGCTGTTAATCAGAGAACAGGCTGCAGTTTGAGTTTGAACTGCAATGCATTCAGGAGGCAACTTCGCACTCTTAGGATGTACTTAGGCCCTTAGGGGAATGGAATAGCCTGTCCCTGTTCCAGATATACTCACCGGAGACTTCCCGTTATGGGTACCAGTTAATTGCCAGGACAGATACCTGCTAGGAAAAGACCTACTTAATTGTATTTGCTATTCAAGAGCTGTTGGTATAGCAATGGTTTCTGCATATTATTATTCTAGACTGGATTCAAAAGAAACCTTGAGAGGGGGGGAATCTCTTTCCTCTCTCCTTCAAGGTTATGTATTGAAGCAACCAAGTACTACACGCGCAAATTTATTGGGTCATTCACTTACAGTCGCCAGGAGTTAAATTTCAGTGTTAAGAGAAAATAATTGAGAAATTTTTCTTATTTACAAAAAAAAAAAAGTAAAGAGAACTTTTGGAGTCTTTAAATCTAGCAGTAACTCTGCATGTGACTGGTAACTGTGAATGCAAATCTGCAGAAACTGTGTGCGCAGCTGTAGGATGCTGGAATGCTGATGTAATAACCTAGAAAATGTCCCAGATGAACTTCTCTTGGTGGATTCCGAAAGAATGACTCTGTATTTTCATATTGAGGAGACAAAAAATGATGTTAAAACTGTGGTCCAGATCAGAGTAGGAAAAAATACAACAATCTCAGTGTGCTAAAGTAGTTCAAAGTTTTCCACCACAGTAACTTATTATTTTTACTTATGCTTCCTTTTGAAGGATGTCAATCCAAACAAAATATTGTCAGCATAAATCATCATTTGTAACTGTACTGCTTTGCAAGCTAGAATACTGCAGAGATGATCCTTGGCTAGAAGACCAGGACAGCACCTGCAATCTTCGTAAACGGTGGTGCTGGTTTAGCAGATTGTACTGGGTCTGGCTGGGACAGAGTTAGACATCTTCATAGCAGCCAGTGTGCTGCCGTGCTTTGGATTTGTGGCTAAACCAGTGGTGATCACAAACCAATGTCTGGGCTACCGCTGAGCAGTGGTTTGCACAGTGGTAAGGCATTCTCCTTTTTTTTACTTGTTGAGTAGGCTGGGGGTGGGCAAGAGAGAGCCAGGACAGCCGATCTGACTTGGCCAAAGGGAGATTCTGTACTATATAATGTCATGCTCAGCAATAAAACCTGGGGCAGAGGAAGAAGGGTGGGGATGTGCTTTCCAAGGTGGCTGTTTGTGTGGGCATTGATCTGCCTGTGGGAGGTGGCGAGTGATTTCCTTTGCATCATTCCTTTTTTGTCCTCCCTCTTTTCTTCACTGATTAAACTGTCTTTATTTTAACCCATGAGTTTTCTTGCTTTTGTTCTTCCTATTGCCTCCCGCAACCTATTGGGAATGAGAGAGCAGCTGTGTGGGTGCTTGGCTGCTCCTGGGGTCAACCCACCACACTGGTAAACTAATTCTAAGTCAATGCTACATCATTGCTGCAGCCCGAAGTTGGTACAACTCAGCTCATCTCCAAGTTATGTCAATACCCAGTGTATGAGAAACGATTAGCATTGACAACTTGTGCAGCATGACTACTTCAAAGGTGACCGAAATGTCCCTCAACACCTGCTGAATACACAAAACAGCTGAAGAAGATAAATTAAAATAACAAAAAAGCTTAGCAAAGCCACGTGCCTCCAAAAAAAGCAACACAAGTTAAAGTGGCGGGGCTATTACTTACATGGGAGAGCGCAACTCAAAACACTGCTAATGGAGTCAGTGGGACTGGCTTTTAGGAGTTCTTACATTTGAGAGTTTCTTGAATTTTCTTTGACCAAAAATCTGATTTTACTATCTTGTATTTGAGTAACATTGAATTTACAGTCATGTTGATAAAAGCTACAAAACCCAGAAAGACACTTGACAAAGCAGTGATTGTTATTATGACTACATTATTGTTATAACCGCAAGGATGCTTCAGCACGTTGTGACATTGCACCCATATAAAATTATTTTGATGTTTCACCAGCATAATATCCTATTAAAGATACAAATTGGCATTCTGTCAGTGTAACACATCCCTGAGGTCTTTCAGGAATTACTACTGAATTTAATTTTTCATTTAGCCAGCTACCTGCTGTACATTTATTAACAAAATGGAACTTGGGTAGATCCGCAGTGAACTGTGGTCACCCTTCAGGCAAACAAGCCCTCAAAGCTCAGGAGCGTTAGCTCACAAGCTGTCTGCTCGTCTTGCAAGTTTGCTTCTTTCTGCAAATCTAAAAGCACGCAACAGGCTGATGTGGAAGGGATTGCCTAGAGGAAACGTGAATATTTCAACAGTGAACCACTGGGAAACTTCCACAGTTGAAAAGAAAGGCATCAAAAAATCTTTTGAGATGTGTCTTGAAAGCAAATCACTAATCATGAGATTTAAATTATTTTTAGAAGAGGAAGTGTGAATGAAGATGATGTACAGACTAGTGGCTGGGCCAAAAACATTGTTAATGAGAAGTGAGGGGAGAACAAGTGCTGAATGCAAAGGGCAGGGGCTGAAAACAGTGATCCAAATCACCAGAGAGACTGAGTTGGAGGAAGAACTGCAGTTAAGAAAAGTACTTCCCAGCTGCCCAACTCACCCAATTCTAGAGCGGGACTTTGTAAAAAATGCTCAGAGACACCAAGAATCTATTTTTCATAGTTGCTGGAAGAAAAGAGTAGAGATTCAGTTAGCAGTAAGTGATTACAGTGTCAGAACAAGATGCGCTGTAATTTTCAATTACAGAAGCCTACTCATTCTGGGAGTTGAGAATTCTGATGCGCAACTCATATGGGCATTAAAGTCATATTCTTAAGGAATATTAAATGAATGTTGTGTGACCTGGTCAGGGCTGACTAGATTTAAACATTGGTCTTTCTATATAGCAGCAAATCTGCATCTGCTGGCTGTGATCATCAAAAAAAAGGATCATGAAGTTATGGGAAGAGTTAGGTACCTGATTCCAGTCAGACCAGAACTTGTCCTAATAACTGGTACCCTCAGGATGAGCTATTTCTGACCTGAAGAGCTCATGAGAGAACTACAAAAGCAGCATCAGCTGATGTATGAGGACAGGTAGACTATATTAGAGGACAGGTAGACTATATTAGTGGACAGCAGTTTGAGAAAGATTCTATTGAAGTTGCATCACACACATTAGATGAGGAGGAGAAGACTTCACTGAGACAACTTCAAGCACAGAAAGAACATCTAGGGGAGACCGTGGCTGAAATCAGTAGGAGAGGAAGACCATGGTCTGCTTGAACCCTTAGGTATTCGGAGTGAGAAGATGACAGGACGGGGTGTGTGTGTAAATTTATTCATTTCTTCACAGAAAGGAAGGTGTGAAGATTCCTGATAAGAATGAAATAAATCATCTTACCTCACGTTGCCTACTTAGAACTTGATCAGTAATAAATGATCTAGTTCAATTCTAAAGACGCTCCCCCCACAACAAACTCCAAAATCGAACCTTCCAATCACAGGTTCTACAACCTACACACGTGCTTTTTGATGTTTACTCATCAAAGTGAGGGTTTTTTTTTACCTCACTAAGTCTCCTTCCCCAAGTGCCCCCTTGCAAGAGTTGACTGGGCCTCATCAAGCCGCAGATCTTTCAGATGCAGAAACAATCCAGGACTTCCTTCAAAACCCTTCTATCTTGCTCAGGAATGCAGAACAATAAATCATTCAACCTAAAGGCATGTGCAGCTTTAAAAGAAAAGAGAGGAGATTCCAGAGCAGCGTTTTTAAATGCCTTGCTGAGATTTCTCGATGTACTTAAGGAGATCAAAATGACTTGCTTAAAAAGACTTCTCAGAAGCTGAGGAGTGAATGAAAGACCAAAGTTGGAACACACAGAGGGGTAAGATTAATGTTTTCTTCCTTCCTCGCTGTTGTTACTGCTGTTGTTACATCTCATAGTAGCCATGGAGGAAAAAAAATGCACTTAAATCTCCACAAGTACATTAAAATTTAATGATCACCATAGCAGCTAAAACCCCTGATATTATTGTATTCCCAGGTGATAGTAATGAAAAGATCAGAGATGCAGGTTTCCTGGAACTGGCAGATTAGATCTAAGACGCTGAAATCTGTGTGTTTCGTTGCCTTTTGGTGATTTTGATGTTAACATATTTTGCCAAACTTACTTTTACGCAGAAAACAGAAGTATGGACATTGCAGTTGATTTTTCTTCCTCAAATTCTATGTCGATGTGTTATCCATTCAGGAATATAGTAGATGCCATATTACGTAGGTTTTGCAAGTAAATCATACCAGTATAACAGACAAACTGCAGGAGGTATGCCATGTTTCCTCACAAATCATCAGCTTGGCAGAATTACTACATGAGCCAAAAGCCATTTTTTTTGAATTGCTGTAGTTTGTATCCTGCTGTGTAAGCAATCTGCTTCCTTAAAGTTATAATAACTTCCTTCATAAAAGCCATTGTCTTCAAAGCGTTTGTTTCATCTAGACTGTAATTTTCAGAGAATGGATAACAAAACAATTTTCCTGGTATTTTCTTACAGCTATAATTAGCTACAATGAAGTCTAAGTGAATTACACGTTCAGCTGCTATCCACTATCTAGGTCTGTTGTTCAAATCCCAGTGATCTCATTCCCCAGCCCATTTTGTACAGGTACAGGTACCTTGATAATTGCTTCCAATGATTCCGTTTAATTTAGGAAGATCTACTTTGCAGCGTTTGTTTTATGTTCGATCTGATAAATTCTATACTTGTACCATTTCCATGTTTTCTGTGCATCTTGCATTTCTGATTACACTTTCAATAGTCAAACTACAAAAGCTGCTATTTAACTACAGATTTAATCTCAGCAACTACTTCAAACTAAGTGAATCATTATACTTCGCGTTTCAGTTGTGTAAGCAGTTAGAGCCGGGCAGTGTAGTTAAGCACTCACTTAAATGAGCTGTGCTTTTGGGTAGGCGTTAACCCGTGATACTCAGTCATAGTATATCTTTGCTGAGTGGAAAATAAATTAGTAACTTAAGGAACTTGATAATACCAGTTTGCCTTACGGTATTACTAATACTACCGCTTTCTACTCAGAGGTAACACGCCACCTACCTTCTTAATGCTGCTTTGTGTTTTGCTGTGGCTCCTACATTACCAGCTCAGTTTCTCCAGAAGTTCTACAGCATTTGAAAATGTCTTTGCAATAATTTTTAGATCTGAAGAAGCAGCTGGAAAAAACTCATGGGGCAGAAGTATCAAGATATTCCAGAAACTGGTGATGGTGGCAACAGGAGAAGGAATTCAAATCACTGCTTTGTATTCTGTAATGGTTGATTTGTTCTGCAACAAATGTTAATGCCCCTGAGGTGGAGTGGAGTAGAATTCTGGTTTGAAGTACCTAGAGGCATAAAAAATAGCAGAAAAATGGGAAATCCAAAGGCTTTATAGCACTGAAGTATCTTCTAGAACTTCTTGTGTCAGTCAAATGAATAGGACGTGGCTTTCTTGTTTGATATGTGGAAAATAAGCAGTGACATTGGCATGCTCTTTTAGTACAATATCTTCCATCATAGAAGACTACAGGTCTGACAAGAAAGGAAAATAGTGAGTTTTCTGCTCTGGTGATTCATCATATAATTTTAGGCCTGCAACTGGAACAGAAACCACCACATCCTCAAATGTGACTCTTTCACCCTTACCAACTAATTGAAACCTTCTGCATCTATAAATAAATCATAAAAATCTCCTATCCATATTATGAGATCCTGAAGGCTTCCAAAACTAATTGGCCCTCTGTTGGGAAACATATAAAAATAAGAATGCTAAGTTTTTCCAGCAATATTTTGGTAAGCCTGTAAGTTGGCTTTGAGAGGTGGTGTAATCTCCTATTATGCATTACTCGGGAGATTTGCAAGCAGAAACTAGATGGCTTAGAAAGGGATATTATTTGACTGGAGAAAATGATATGGGAATATTGCCAAAGTGGAGATTCAATTATACAAAGAAGGGGGTGAAGGGAAGAAAAAAAAAAGAAAAAAAAAGAAGGTAAAAGGCAACTGGAATATAATATTCTATTCGGGAAAAATTGAACAAAAGACTCAAACCGTTTAATCTTAATTTAAACTTTCTGGGAAAATACACAAATTTTTTTATTTTTTTGGCAAGAATAATCTCTGGCTTTCCCAAACTAAGAGTGATTCTAGTCATTAGAAGTTAAAACTTGTATTCTTACTCTAAATCATAGGAAATTGTAAATGTCACTGTTGGTAGTAGAGATTTTTACAGCAGGTATGTTGCTATTACTTCAATTGAAATTAAAGCCAGATTCATAATTAAAAATCCAACTGTAAGTCTCCCTGGAAACTTGTTCTAAATTTCCTTACCCTTGATGTCACGTAGCATCAGGTAATACCACAGTATTGCTTAAAAAAGGACAGATTATTCCAACTGTTGCTCTCACCCATTTCTTTCTGCGTTAAACACAAACTTCAGGATCTTTATTGAGGATTAGGTTTGGATACTACTGAGGGTAGATTTAAAAAGGATAGTGCTCAAGGAGATGCAGTCTTCAAATAGTCTCAGTACTTCTACAGTGAAAGCATACAAGGTGGTGTAGATGATGGGGTAGGTAGCTCCTCTGTGTATCTGTCCCACTTCTGAGGTAGGGAGAAAGGAATAGAGGATGTGCCTGCTTTATCTTCCTCCACTCTTGAGATTGGCTTTGTATTTTACAGATTTTGTATTGTGCTGATGCTAAGCACACCTCGGCACTACTAGGCGTTCCCCTATAGTCTTGCTTGAAAATATTTATTTTTGGTCAGGATGAAAATTCTAACTCACTCTTCAGAGCTACATAGTGATTAGTGACCATATGAAAAAATCCTCAGGTCTGCAGTTCCTGATTCTCATGGGGGACTTCATAAAGCAACACAACGGTGCACAAGCAATCTGGGAGATTTTTGATGTGTATCGTGAGTCCTAATGCAACTACTGGATATGCCAACTAGGAGTAGTGTTCTACTGAACTGATTGCTTATAAATAAGGAAGAAGCTTTGAGAGCTAGGACATATTCAGGTTGTACAGCTCTTGAAGAACAAGACTGGTATAATCCCCCAGGCAAGAAGACGTGTGTGTGGGCATTCTGCTGCAGAATGTGGCCTATATCTATGCCAAGAAGCAATGATGAAGCACCCAGTGAACCACTGATAGAAGAGGGTCAAGTTAGGGACCATATGTACAGAACACAACAATGTCTATAGATACATGTTGTTGGGACCTTATAGGATGCTTCCAAGGGTGCTAATAAGATTGGATGGTGTCACTGCAAAGCCACTCATTTGGGAATGATATGGAAGTCAGGGAAAATTCCACATAAGAGGAAGAGCGACCGGAAAATATCATTGCCATTTACATAAAAGGCAAAAAGGAAGATTCAGGGAACTACACACTGGTTGACAAGTTAACTGGTTAATAACTGAGAATCTGATTTCTTTTCATGTTTTCTTGTTTTCTGTCTGCTAAACGGAGGCAGAACAGAAGTGACGGTTCTCATTTATTGGATAGTATAGGATACTTAAGAGCATATATTTTTGTGCAAAAATAACTGTGGTGGTGGCAGGCCAAAACGTTGACTCTGACTCTGCTAGTTGAAGACCTACTGGAACTAAAGAACAGGCAGCAACAAAGAAGAATTTTCCTAGGTGAATTCATATTAGACAATTGCAACCCATTCTATTAACTTTTAACTTTGGTTATTTTATCCATGATAGTCCAAGGTATTGCCTTTTTAGAGAGTCTCTGATCTATGGCCACAGAAAGGAGCTGTTACAGCCAAAATATATTTAAATTGAAATAATTGTGTTAGCATAGTTACAATATCTCTTAGAGTGACAAACTGACAGAAATGTTCCTCTCTTTGCATAGGTTCATGAAAAGAAGATCATGGTGGGACAATAAGATTTGTCTTTTTTTTCCTCAGTCAGATCAAACAGCTCTGGTAGCAAAATTTTGTAATGCAAATCCAGACTTCATCATATGGAAGCATATGCTACAGATATTACAGAAACAAAATGTGACTGAGCTGTAAATCTGATTTGAACAGTTCATTTACTTCTGTTGGGTTTTAAAAATATTTGGTCAGGCAATCCCTGTGATTTTCATATAATCGGAAAGGAAAATATTTGGCTGGAACAACTCCCCTGAACCAGTACCAAACCTGCAAGCCACTTTCTGGTATGAATTTATTCCTTTCAGTATCTATGTGCAGAAAATACACTGAAGTAGTTCTAAATCATTGCAGCATTCACAGCAGCTTGTATGCTTATGTGGAGGACGTAAGAATGCAAGAGGTTACAATATTTTGTACAGCAAAGTTTTACGAGTTGAGAGTAGTTATTTCAAATTTATAATTTGAAGATGAAAATGAACTAATTTATTTAATTTTACCCTTGAGACTAATTTCATTTCCAATGGTATATTGTGGTATGAGTATTAATGAAATTTTACTTCTGTGTTGAGTAATATGTTATATTAGGAAAGGAACCAATTTTATAGTCCTCCATTTAGTAATTTGTTACATTTTAGTTTCAGGGATGTTTCAAATTTTCATTCTGAATAAGAATGAATAGATAGTCTGTTTCTTAACAGGCCTATTAAGTATTTTCTTAATATTTCCTTGTGGAAATTAGTAGGATACCACATAGACTCAACAACAAAAACATGTATTAATGTTTTATAAATAGTATATATGGTAATAAATGTTATTGATTTAATCTGAAGATCTGGGCAATTATAAACATTTAAGAGACATAAGTGGTTCTTTTAAAATCTATTGATGTAGCATTTTTGTAGAAAATAAAATAGCTTTTTCTTTTCAGAGTTTACATGGCAGCATCCCTCAGTAAGAGTTAAGCTGATCGGTAATTGGTCAGGTACCAAAACCAGACTGTATTTTAGAATACATCCTCCATTTGTAGTTTTTACTGAGAAAGAAAATACCCTGTCAGTAAATCACATATACTGACAGATCGGTTCTCCACTTGATTGATCTTATATTTAATGTATAGCCTGTGACAGTGTATTTATACAGGTGCATAAATTGAACAATTTCATAGGTAAAGATTTAAAAGACACTTGCCGCTCTTGTGAGTCATGGCACGCTTAAATGCAATCTTTTGTACTCATCATTTTCAGTTCAACAGCTGTTTTAAAGAAACTAACTAAATGTGTGAAGGTCTCCTCCATCCCAAACCATTCTATGATTCTATGACACGGAAGAACATAGAAGAATGAAAGATCCCTTTTAGCAAACCCTGTTGGCCAATTGTGAACCTGCCTGAGTCCTGTAGTGACGATAATGTCATACTCTTCCCAGTCTGCTCTGCTGAGAGGAGGGCTCACAGTAATGGAAGAGTAAACACACGTTTCTCTCTATCCATCTGTGTGAGCATCCTCAAATTTAAACTTTGATTGTCATTGATACTGCCTCTTTTTTAAAAAAGTCACAGTATTAAAATACATCACAGAATCAGAGAAAAATTCTGGTTGGAGGATCAGGCCATGTTTCCCAGGGCAGTATCCAGTTGGGTATTAAAAAACCTTTGAGGATGGAGACTGCACAATCTCCCTGGGCGAACTGCCCACTGCCTGACTGTACTTGGGCTGAAAAAGTTTTTCCTTATGACCAGTCTGATCTTCTCTTTTTCCAGTTTATGATTGTTTTGTCCTCCTCCCGCCCAGTGCTTTCAAGAGCATGGCTCCATCTTCTCAGTCGGATGATTCTAGAGGGGCTGTTGTTAGGTCCCCCTGAAACCATCTCTCCTCCAGACTCAACAAGCCCTGATCCCTCTGCCTCTCCTTGCAAGGCGAAAGATCTAGCTGCAATCATCCTGGCAGCCTTCACCTGAACCCCTGCTTTTGTTGTAGTGAGGGGCACAAAACTGGATGAAATACTTCAGAGGTGGTCTAGCGAGTGCAAAGCAGAGGATAACTATACTTGCCCTTGACTGCTCCATTTCTTGTACTTGGCTAGTTGAACACTCCTTCTGATCAGCTAGCTATTTTAAATCATATCCCTGGAATCTTAGCTTTTCCAAGGCCTGGTAAAGAAAGCTGAGGTATGTGATGTGGAGAACTTCATTCACAATACTTCTTCTAGGCCCATACAGATCCGACGTGGAGAAACTAAGACCTGGATTGATCAAAATGCCTTAGCATGTGGTTTACTTTTTGCTTTATTGAATAGTTTTTGAGATGCTCGGTGTTCTGGAGTTTCGGATACTTGGTGTTTTGGAGGCCTCTCTGACATTACGCTGCCACACAGAGTTCCATGGCAAAAAAACATGTAAGCCAGGCTCTCTGGAGGCTGAAGCTGACACAGTAACCACACGACCCTTTGCTCTCTTTTATTTCAACAAGGATCTCCCTACAATAATATGTGTGTTTGTTGCTTAAGGGTGACCAGTTTATGCCACTTGATGACTACATACTGGTTGGGCAACTAAAGCAGATTTTAAGGTAATGGGGTGCCAGTACTCCTAGTGATTACAATTTAAAATAAAATTGTGCTACTAATTTATGTTTTGTGCATTTAAAAGTGTCTATGAAGTAAGAAAGAGAGTATCAGGGTATCCTCTAAGTGTTCTTTTGATTCCAAAGCACTGAAGTAGTTCCGTGATTACAACCATTTCTTAATGATACACAGCAGCACAGTACATTAAAGAGATTTTATTGACTTCAATTATAGATAAACTAATCAGCAGATAATGACAGAAAGGAAAGGGAATGTAGCCAAACACTAAACTTGAAACACACATAACAGGACGAGCGGCGACGGGCAGAAGCTGGAACATAGGAAGTTCCGATCAAGTATGAGAAAAAACTTCTTTACGGTCAGGGTGACAGAGCACTGGAACAGGCTGCCCAGGCAGGGTGTGGAGTCCCCTTCTCTGGAGACTTTCCAGACCCTCCTGGATGCAGCCCTGAGTAATGTGCTCTGGGCAATCCTGCTTTAGCAGGGGAGTTGGACTAGATGATCTCTAGAGGTCTCTTCCAACTCTGAAAGATTCCGTGATTCCGTGATATTGCAAATCCGTAATGTTTCAAATTAAACACTTACAGACAATCGTTCAATGTTTAATAAAACAGATAAGTTTTACAATTAACTCACTCTCTGAAAATATACAAAATATGTTAATACAGCTAAATTGTTATGTCATTTACAGTTCCCAGTTGATAACAGTACTGTTTGTATACAAGGATTTTTATAGTGTGTACAAAATGTAATTTGAATTCAGTAAATATTGTACAATTCAAGTACATAGCAACTCTGCCCTCCTCCCCCAGAATATGCCAGGCAATAAAAGAAATATCTTTATCATTTCCCTTTTGTTGCAGTTAAATAATACACAATGCTTACAGTATTACTCCTAAATTATGAATAACTAACTCTTTGTCAACACATGAATGTTGAATCTGAAACGCTTCAGAAGGCTGATTTTTTTTTTTTTTTCCTTTCTGCACTTTAAGATTTCCTTTTCACTTCAGCGTCACTATAAGTGTTTATATGGCGTGCAAGCAACTTCTTTCAAGTCTGGAGCTTGGAGACAGCAGAAAGAGCAACCTGACTGTGTTGTGCTATTTAGATATATCCAAAAATATCCAGGGCATAGTGGCTTGTCTCTCTTATGCTGTCAGACATCTTGTCTGGTCTTTAGCAGCTGCAAAGTGTCTTCATTTTGTGATCTCCTTCCTGCAGTGCCTCTGCAAGCCCCTCAGACCCTGCCTCCTTTAAGCAAGTTCCAGTCCTTTTCTGGAAATAACAATTTTCTTTCTTTGTGCCAGCTGCCATTAGAGTAAAACAGCGGCCCAGAAGACATCACCATGTGCTTGCAGTGCCTTAAATCGTATGGGAATTACACAGTTTTTAGATGTAGAGCCTGTCCTTCTGACCTGCTAATCTCAGTCAATCACTCAGTCTCAGATTCAAGGATTCTAAATTTCCAGGCCAAATGATTTCATTTGAAGTTATTATTTTCCTACATTTCTCTTTCTAGGAACTTTGGCCACATTTTCGAGTGTATCTCAGCAACTCTGAGAGCTGGAAACCTGCGCTGAAAACCGACTGTTAAATAATCCCTTTGAAACACCATTGAGGGTGTTTCCGTAATGGGTGTATTGCAAATGGGTATTGTGAGACTCATGATAACAACCACAAAGAGACAAGTGCTGCTTGAACTTGCAACTTCCATTTGTCAGACCATTACGTCTAAACAATCGGTTTAGTTTTTTTTCTGTTCTGTTTGTTTTATTTAAAAAAAAAAAAAAAAAAAAAAAAAGGATTTTCAGGTAAAATTATACAGGGAATTACTATTTAATCCTGCCCGATAAAACCTGGTTTTAAAGAAAGACCTTAAAAATGCAGAGAAAAGAGAAACAAAACCCAAAGGAATATTGGCATTCAGGCCCCTCCCTCCCTCTCTCTCTCTTTCTTTCTCTCTTCCCCTTTCCCTTTTCACCAGTTGACTATCTTCTTTCAAAATAGCAGAGGATGCAGCAGACATTTACGAGACTTCTGTTCTTCAGCTTGCTTACATAGTTTAACAGCAGGAACTCATAGTTGGCAAAAAGAGCAGTAGTTTATTATAGAATAATCTCTGATAGTCTAGTATAGTTAATAGAGAACTGTATTTGTTTATTATTATGGAACTTCAAGAGATAATCTATTTTAAAGGCGCTTTTTTTTTTTTTTTAAAGTAGCCTTCTGTGCCTCAACACACTCCCTGCTTATAAAATGTAGCAGCTTATTTCATTGATGCTTGAAATTCTTCTGTATTTTATAGAATTCATTTCTCGGTGTGTTCTTCTCAGTACATTTTGAAAAATATACCTTTAATACAATATAAATTGTTATGGCATTTGATTAATTTCAGATTAAAAGACACGGGGACCGAAGGCTGATGTTTCTTACTATAATGAAAAATCCCCCTCATTAAGAGGGTCCTTGAGTGAAAAGTGAGGGTAGATTTAGATTGCATATCAGGGAGAAATTCTTTACCCTGAGGGTGGTGAGACACTGGAACAGGTTGCCCAGAGAAGCCGTGGCTGCCCCATCCCTGGAGGTGTTCAAGGCCAGGCTGGATGGGGCTTTCAGCAACCTGGTCTGGTGGGAGGTGTCCCTGCCCAGGGCAGGGGGTTGGAACTGGATGGTCTTTAAGGTCCCTTCCAACCCGAACCATTCTGTGATTCTGTGAAAACCCCAACATCACAAGACATTCAGCAGCAGAAAGGCTTGAATCTTAGTGTGAGGTGGACTTTCAACTTTGCAGTTAGACTCTAATTTCACAGGGCCAGAACTGTTGCAGTTTTGCCGCAAGAGATTTGCGTTCCCGGAGGCTTGTACTGCAGCTCATGCCATTTACCGCTGGCGCTCCAAAAGTTCCTTACGTTCTGCTTCTGCTCACAACACGCAGCACCGAGGAACTCGAGCGCTAAGGGCTTTAATGTAGCCGCCCGTTGTTACCCGCTTATATTTCCTTTGATAAGCCTGTGACAGTACATACCGCATTAAAACACAGTTCCTTTCGTTTTCATGCCTGAGTAGATGCACTGACTCACTCGCTGAATAGTGTCATCAGATCACGTTCTCCCAGTTGTCAATGCCTGACTCTGTGCTGTTTCCGTCTGGTGAAGAAAAACATCTCTTTGAAAACGACTCTGTTCTGTAGTTGAATAACATATGATAAAAATTCCGAATTCTTTTTTTTTTAGCTTTGCTAGGCCAATTGGAGCGAGAGTGACACTGATCTCTAAAATTAGAGCTGTAGATATAATTTGGCAGAGAAGCATTTTGCTGCTGCAGGATGTATTTAATTTCAAGATGCATTTCCATGTCACCAGAAAATTGTGACTGTGTATTGTTTTGGCAAACTGAATCAATCCAAAATTATACGCGACGGGTAGAAGAAGATAAAATAATTTCTTTACCGATATTGAGAAAACATAGTGTAAAGAGCACAAAAGAATATGGAGGAGGAGGAGGAGTCAAGAAATAGAGTTGGATCCTTTGTTGCGGGAAATAAAATTACTCCACAGATTTGGATGAGGTCTGTCTGATTACTTGAGCAGTGGAACCTGCTCTTGAATGGAGATTGTTGTCTAATTTCCTGGCATCGTACAGAATAATCGCCTAGGGAATCTCAAAGCGTCTCTATCAAAAACATTGGAATTAGCAAAGAGGAAAAACTTTGCACATTCTAGCTTATCACCCTGCCAGTATGGATTTTGTCTCCATGGTATGGCTTCTGAAGCTTTGTCCAGCTGTATTGGACACTGTACTGTATTTCATGTGTCATTTGCTTTTGCGACTTGAAAACTATGCCAGACAAAAAGTTACAGATTATTGGCAATAGGGTTCCTTCCTAGTACTAAGTACATATATGGAGAGAACCATTTACATCGCTAGCTTTTTTTGTGCTGCCTTTCTGCTTTTTCTGAAATACTGACAAGTAGTTTTCTTCTCATTTTACTCTCTTCAGACAAAGCCAGATTTAGGGCTTTTTTGAATAATTGGAAATTTGAACAGAAGAGTAAGAGGTGGTGGTAACTCGACTCGTAAATTGTCCTTTCTGAAGCGAAGGTGCATTATCTGCCTTATGCCTAAACCAACCATGTACAGAAAAAGGTGTCCCCAAATCCTGTTGCTATCACCTCCTCATTACTATTCCATTTGTACATTGTATGTCCTTCTGCACCAAATCACTGTTGCAGGTTTTTTGTACCTCTGGATTTAACTCAGGATTTGCCTCTTAATCTTTATTCCGAGGTTAACAACAAGCTATAATCAATTGCTCATTAATCATTCCTGACAAGTATTCAGCTAATTAACATAGCGAAGCTGGTAGAGAGAATCTTACTAATATAGGTAAGCTTTGGGCAGGTTATAGCTTTAACTTCTTACCTTTATACATGTCTCTGTTTCATCATTAAAATGTCTATATCAATACATAACCTTGAATGGTATGGTGTATTTTTCTCCTAGAGACATGGATGGGCGCAACCCGACAAATGCACATCCGAATGTTTTAAATACCATGATCAGCTGTGACAAACTTTGAACTTACACATGAAATTATTCATGTCCATTGGCACATTAGAATGGAGAACCTGTCATCGTTTCACTTCCCTTTTCAAAGAAAATTAGGTTTGTTTGTCCTTGTTTCTTCATTCCTTGCTATTCCTGTGTTCGATGTTTTTACTTATGCTGAATCAGCGCTCATTAAGACACAGTATCTGTTCCCCTTCGAAGATGGAAATTCTGCAGGTTACGAAATTCTGCATGCGAAGTAGTTGAAAAGCCACAGAGACCTGTGAGAACAGTCACCATGTCCCCAAGGATATGATGCCATCTGCTCTCCCTCATGCCTGTCAGCATGGCTCAGTGTCCGTGAACAAAATTATCAGGTATACCATAGGATGCCTTTTGGAGTGCCTCCAGCAGGGGGGTTCCACTGCATGAGCAGCTTGGCTCACAGTTACATGGGTTCCTTGCTTCTTTCCAGATGGGAGGGTGAACACAACACACTCCGATCCTGGCTATGCCCCTGTTTTGCACAGTTGTCTGACATACTTTTGCTGGAACGAGAGAATAATTGCTTTGCTCGCATTGATAGATTCCTTACACCTTAATATATTGGTGTGTTTACAAAAGAGTCAGCATCACACGATAAGGTAATCAAAGTGCTCTTAATGCTCTTCAAATCTTTATGGAAGTTGTGAAACAAGAAAATACCTAGAAACGTCCTCTGGGATGTCTTGCTTACTGATCCTTGAGTTCATACACATTGCTGCTTATCAGCGTCCTTTGTTTGCAGTCCATTTGAAATCTCACTCACATGGCAGTGCTGACTGAGCTAATGTTGTGAGATTTTGCTCAGAGACTTTTTTGTAAGCCTACTTAAGATCTTTAAAGTTTGGCTACTGTGTCCCCTCCAGCTATTACATTTTTACTAGTAACATCAAAAAGCAGTCACGTTTCTCTGTCATCATTATTTGTTTTTAAACCTTTACTTCCTCAGTTTTAAGATTTTGCTGTTCTCCAGATGTTTGCCTATTTTTAACTCACAGTGCTGGTTCTGTTTTTTAATAGGGATACAAAGTAAACCGGAATTATTCAGGATTGCAGCGCATCAACTCCAAGTTGTTGCTTCCCTTTTCTCCTCTTCCTACCCCAAGTCTCCAGCTACACATTACTCTTCAAAATATATTGGCGGGAGTTGTGTAAGTTTGTTAATTAGGTTCCTTGAACCTCAAATACCTATCAGCTAGTACCCATGATTTGCTGATAGCTTTTGTTTCCTTCCCTGTTCTACCTGTGGTACTGACTTCTTAACCTGTTAACAATTACACCTCTGTTGATTTAAGCTATTATTTTTTGCTATGATCTCTGGCTTTGACAACTTCCCTGTAATATTATTATCAGCAGCAATGCTTTCCTGTGTTATTTATTACGTTGTCCTTTTCCCTCTTCCTAAACCTCTGACTGTTCCTGGTGCTTTCAAATGGGTCAAACACAATTTCTAAATTCTTTAAGATTTTAAAATTAGTATAGTAGCTACCTCTGTCTGGCAGGAAAGCACTCTCAGAGCACCTTCACAGATCCTTCTGGTATGTAAAAGATGGTTTAAACTTTTGAGATATACAAAATAACTTGCCTATAGTCTTAACAAACTGGACTCCTCTTGATCCAGAACCATATCTCATAGCTCAGCTACATCTCTGGTCTCCAGGGAGTCTGACCAAGGCTCAGTTAAACTAAATCTTACTTCAGGTCTCTTACCTATCTTCCTTTAAAGGTAGTGCTACAACTGTCCACCTTGTCCTCTTTTTAATCTGACCAGTGGGCAGTGTAAACTAGCTTCCCTCCAGTAACCTTAAGTGTCCCTGCTTTGCTGTCCCTAGTTATGCACTGATGCTCATGTTTCCATTTGTTTTCTTTCTGCCTTTAGTTTCTAATTTTATGGTACTTCCAACATAACAAGGTGATGTTTAGCATCAGCTTTGGCTCCTGTGTGGTCTCTCACGTACACTGGCCCAGGCTGCCCAGAGAAGCCGTGGCTGCCCCATCCCTGGAGGTGTTCAAGGCCAAGTTGGACGGGACTTTGAGCAACCTGGTCTGGTGGGAGGTGTCCCTGCCCATGGCACGGGGGTTGGAACTAGATGATCTTTAAGGTCCCTTCCAACCCAAACCATTCTATGATTCTATGATATTGTCATATGCAGTGGTAGAACAATAGTTTCACCCACCTGTAGACAACTCTTATTTCAACACCCATAGTATCTGGGAAAATACAGGTGTTGTGTGACTTATGTGACGATGTTGGGTACTAGTCTATATGTTGGTAACTGAAATCAAGACGATCTCATTATCAGAGGAAGAAGGTGTGAGGCGTGATGCTCTGTCTGTGATTTCTGTCTTGATTTGAGTATTTCCATCACATCCTGTATAGCTTGTGCCGTAGCATTCCATAAGCATTGGAATAATGAACATGTAGAATACACATAAGTACATAGGAAAATAATTTTTAAAAAGTGAAAAATAAGTGAAAAAATTGTTCTTTCAAAGGCAGGAAATCATCTGACAAAGCTGTAACTAACCTTAAAAGTCATTAGGCCTCAAAAAATAGTGACCTGAGGGAGCTCAGTATAATCACCAGCAAATTTACTCCTAGCGTTTTGAAGACAGTATTTCATTACTGAAGCTTTCAGCTTTCATTGTTTGTAGAGATACTTTCCATAGAAGTCAATATTTGATCTCAACCGACAGTGAAGACATAGAAAAAATAATTCTTAGCACCATGAAATTAAAATTATTCTGCATAATGCTTTTCAAGGAGCAAAATCGAAGGCAGGAGTCCGGTCTCTGAAAGGCAGGGGGAAGATTGCTTCAAAGACTAGTTACGTACATGGCCTGAAGCTCAGATTCTCATGGATGCTTCACTGACTGCTTAGTTTTTTTTTTTCGGGGGGTGTGGGGAGGCAACAGATATTTTTCAATAACTATAGGCTTTCCAGAGGTCTTCACTAAGGATTAAATTTTTGTAGCTTGCAGCCTCTCCTTGTGCCCCTGAGGAGGCACGGTTATGCTCCGCCCGATGGAGATCCATTTATTCGTCTTGTGCAAGCCATTTATGGGAGTCATTACCGTAAGCAGGAGAAAAATGTTGATTCTTATCCTCTGTGCACTGGTTTTAACCTGATTGTATCCAAAGTCAGAATCAGACTCTTTGTCTCTTCCTCTGAATAAAGAAAAAAGATCCCACTGGAGACATTCAGTATTACTGGTTTATTGCATAGCAATAAGTACTTACTAAGGATTTATTTATTTACTATTAATACATACATCTCTTCTTGAGCAATCCCTTTAGTTACTTAAACCAGAATATATGTGATTCAGTGTTGGCTCTTAGTAAACAAGTTGTAACAAGCCACTAAATCCTGGGCATATTAATTTGCTCTATTTCATTTACCTAAATCAGATAATGATAAATCTATTTTTAAAATTAGAATTGCAAGGAAGAAGGCTATTAAAAAAACCAAAACCCAGCAGTTTTAGAATGACTGAGGCCTTGATTAAAGACCTAAAAACACAGCATGTCTTTTATTTAACAGGGAAAGTTTGAAATATCATTTTGAAAGCTGTCTAGGCTATATCTATCACCAATAAAGTGAATAATCAGAATAATGTGAATCTTCCGGCCTAGAATGTTACTTAGGGAAATCAAAGGATTTAGATGGAGGAGAGGAGACAAATTATTTGTTTTTTCTTTAATCCTTGTAAATTTGTTAGGATTAATATTATAAGATCTTGGATAAAAGTAAAGCTATAGCAGTGGGGTCTGATGATCTGGTTTTCATTCATTAAGAGGGTTTCCCTAACTTCAGCTATAAAACAAATTTAGGCTTTGTGTCTGCTCTGTTGGAATCTAAGCCCTCCAGCTCAAAAACTGCTGTGAACAGTAATGAAGACCAGCAGATATGGAGCAATGATGTACCCTGATTGCAATCAGAATCATGAATTAGGAATTGATGTACTGCAGAATATAAAAGTAGGTATTCAGTACTAAATCAGATGAGAGGAAGTTTATGATGACGGTAATGATTAGCTTGATTTTTCCCCCTGACTCTTACACAATAAATCACTGTATTTTAGAAGCCAGATATATTTGCAAATATGTACCTCATATTTGGCTAAATTTAGGGTAGTGAGGAAACTTGCTTTGGTTTTAGTGTTTGTTTTTTTTTTATTTATGTGTTTGAAATCTTCCTACCTTTGGATAAAGATTAACCAAGTGAAAGAGAAATCTGAGGTTGCTTGTGAAAAGAAAGGAGAAAAGCTTCTGAGTAATTTTGATATTTATAGGTATAAAGCATTAACATCATACCCTGACATTTCCAAACTGGAAAGTGTTATTGACTTAGAATGGGAGATATAGTTAGCAAGAACTCCTGAAAATCACGCGTTTGTTCAGAAATCTGATATAGATGGCAAAATTCCTCTCTGATCATTGTCACGTTTTAATCGGCTGGTTTTTTTTAGTCTACTGGGAGAAAGGAAAATGACGGCAGAAGGGCAAGACACCGCTGTCTGGTCGTGCAGGAGAGTTCACAGGGGTTCATACCACCAGCTCCCACCTGCCCTTTCTGCAGCAGGTGACCCTTGTAGTGGCAGAAGTGACAGTGCACTGTCTCTGCAGACAGTTTAGCATCTGTACTGAGCCAGCTCTCAATCATTTTTGGTTTAAGCTAATATGCCAGGTGAACTATGATGGCTAAGGAGCTGGCAGAAAATAATTTCACATGTCATATAATTTCAACGCCATATCATCTGGAACTGGGTTAATAAATTCCTGAATTGGGATACACTTTCAGTAACAGAGAATTTGGCCTCAGTGTCTCATAAATGCATCTAGTCAGGGTAGCAGTACTCAAAGAATATGCAAACTTTAAAAGACAGGGTGTACAATCCATATATTTGATTGAAATCAAGTCTATCTACAGAATCACAGAATGGTTTGGGTTGGAAGGGACCTTAAAGACCATCTAGTTCCAACCCCCCTGCCCTGGGCAGGGATGCCTCCCACTAGACCAGGCTGCTCAAAGCCCCGTCCATCCTGGCCTACAAACACGTCAGCTTCTATTCTGCATTCTTCCTTTATTCCTGTCTATAGAAAAACTAAAAATTTCTTTTCTCTCTTATTCTTGCCTTGTGGAATTGCATAAAAGGATGTTGTCACCTTTTAAAATACTTGTAAATGTTAATAGAGAGTCCAAGGGATCAGCAGACTAGCGAGAGGGATAAAGTCTGCAAGCAGCCTTAATATTTGACGGCATCCATTTATGCTGCAAATTTCAGGTGAGTGTGGTTTTCTAATGTCAGTGTTGTCTGCAGAGCCATTAGTATTGCTCTGAAAAGCAGGTACTGAGTGCACTTAACACAGCTGTCGAACTGTTCTATTTCTGGGGATGTCTAAACAAGACAATAATTTTCCTTGGCCATCTCCACTGTGGAAGGATTACACTGACATAAAAGTTCTGCATAAATTCTTTCGGTCTCTCTTATTGCATCACTGTTCAAATACTAACAGTGTGCCGCTAGATTAAATTAATTACTGGACAGACAGTCTTTGTCATGGGGTCTCATTTTCATGTTGTGTAATTATACAGATACGAAATATGAATCACAGCTATTCAAAACAGCTCAAAATAGCCCATACAGGCAATTTCTCCCTTGTAGGAGAAATGCTAAGTAGTAGTAAATACGTATATTTTAAGTCTGATTTTTATGATTCTAACTTAGTTATATTTGCATTTTGCTGGAATGTACTTGTGAAGGCTTCTGATGAGAGAAGCATCACGAGGCTATCAAGTAGCATAGAACAGGTTGCTTAATAATGAAAAAAATAAAGCACAAATTACATATTAAAGGAGTTTTGATTTGTTGAATCAAACACATTTCTGCTAGAGCCAGAACTCGATTTCTCACCTGCATGATACAACAGTTATTGAGACATTTACCTGAGAACTTTGGGTGCACAAAGTTTCATAACTAGACTGCTATTGAAATGGGTCTCTTGGCATGAGAAAATACTTGCGTTAAATAGAAAAAAAGCACAATTCTGTAGATGTGACAACATAACACTGACCTGTGGCATACTAAATGGAAAAGAGTTACCTTATAATCCACCCCCTCCCCCCCAAAAAAATAAGTCAATTTGGAGACTATACATTTTTTAAAATATACAGCTGAAACACTCTGCACTATGGATATGAGTTAAAACTACAGAGGAATCTTCGAACAATAAATTGGCTAAAAAAAAAGGATTTCAGAGCAACTGAACAATTACATTTTAATTTAAATTAGCTTTAAAAATATGGGGAGAGTATGAAAGTACAAAAAGTATTTATTTTCCATTTTTAAGCAAAATGAATGATGTCAGAAATTCCAAATGATTTCATTTTGACTTTTTCAAAGTGAGAGTTTTGATTTCAAAACCATATTTTTCATTCAAAACAACTTGCTGGTCTCAGATACATGAATTTAGGAGAAATCTTGGGATTTACAGTAGAATCTAAAACAATTATAATTTTAATTATCAATGACCTCAGCATTCCTGTATTCTCACAATACTAAAGTAGAAGATATTTTCATTTTAGAAAAATAGCACTGGTAAGAAGAACCAACTCTCACCATTTCTTATCCTCTCAATTATAACATTATATTTCTTTCCTTGAGTCATGGAATTTATTTACAGGCTGACAAAAACACCAAGCCTACAATTTTCCTGAACAAACAAAGTAAAATATCCCTTGGAAGACTAATTGGCTGAGTGATTGAGGATTAATTTTATCAGAGTGCCAGATCCTAACCTAGTAGTGTTTCTTTAAATCATCCAGTCTTTCCTTAAGTGGATGTCATCTGTTATCATTCATTAAGCCAATCTGGAATCATGGTTTCGCTGATTAGCTACTTGGATTGTCAGATTCACAGCTAAATGAAACAGAAGAAATTCACGGTGTTGCAGTGACCAAAGGTACTTATACTAAAGCTCAGCAACGCTGAGATTGGCAGCGGTGTTACTGTTATGTCTGTATCACACCCCAGGTGGGCAACCGCAAAAATAACATTTAGACATGATGACCCCATGATGCAGCACCCAGTGTCTGCGTTGATCTTAATTTGTTTTCTGAACGTGCTGTATAACACAGGATTTCGTATATGTCAAGTCTGAAACCCTCTATTGGGTTTCCATCACAAGGTTTTGGAAGGGGGACAGATACAGGGGATACATGCTAGGATAGAGTGGCTTTGGTGGGCACCTGGTGTCCAGACAGGGTCAACCCACCACAAACCCATACTAAAATCATATGAGCTATTATTTTTCCTCATATTTCACGTATATATATATATATTTAATACGGGGCAAAGGATTTGACAATGAAATAAAGGACTTGGTGCCTACTTCCTCTTCCAGCTTGCCTTCCATGACTCTGCCTAACTTTCTCCAGTCCCATTACACCTGGGTCCTTCTAGAAAGGAACCTCAACAAATTTTGTCTGACCGCTGCAGATCATGTGTCATCACTGTAAAAGAATGGGAAAGAGCTGAGGTTATATGGAGGGTGGCAAGAATGTGCTCCCTTGTATGACCTTTGTTATCACGATTCAGCCAGGTTTCCTCTCTGGAGGTCTCACCTGGGTGGCACAACAGCCAGCATTAAGGTCTTCCTGACATTAGGCAATACGACTGGACAGAGGTTTAACATCATCCCCAGCCTCAGAGCCCCGTGCTGTAGCAGTTACACTGACTTTGCTGTGATAGTACTTCATTTTTATTGATTACTCTTGTGATGAATTTGGCATGCCCAGTTCAAATGTGATGTTTGAGTACATTTTTGAAAACTGAAGTATATGTGGTTTACTTTTTGAGATCATTATGTCAGAAAGCTCTGGGCAGCAGGAGATAAACAAAGCCAATTACTACCTGTCAGGAAACACATTGTGTGTCCTGTCTGCAGTGGCCAGTTTTGCTTGCCCTGAAATGTTGGGTATTTTAGAGCCAAATGTCACATCCAGTTTTTTGTTTTTCTGCCATAACCGGAGTTTCTCCCACGTGACACACAGGGCTCTGCTCAGCTATTCTCTTTCTCTTAACTTACTTTTGAGAAGGAGAAAATAAATTTTGAAACACTTTGATGATGGTCAAAAGAAATAACCTTCAATCTAAGATGACCAGAGTGGTTCAACAGACTTGCTTTGAATAGCAGCATCCCCCTCTCAACGCTGCACTGTCGAGTTCAGTAGGAACGATTTGGGGGTAAATCATTCGCTCATACAGACATAGGCCTAGACTGACATGGAGGATCATGGAAGATGTTTCCTTCCTTGTGTTCCTCCTCTTCCCATTTGATCTTTTCGGGACAGATCTCTGGGGTGACTCAGGATTTCTTCTGCAGCTGGTGCTTTTTGTCCTGATCCATGGGATTTTTCTACATAGCTTGTGTTGTCTGGTATGAGCTGATCTTCAAGTAAACTTGTCCTTTCTCTCTTTCACATCAACTTACCTCTATTCCTCTCTAAGCGTGCGTGCCCCCTCAGGTCCCAGGTACGTTGGATTTGTTTAACCCTGCCTTAATTAGGTCTGTTATTTTATACTATTTCAAGAACTTCTGGGGTTTTTTTTTGTAAGGTAGGAAGCACTGTTTCTTGCAGCTCCAGGGACCTCAATTTTGGTGTCAATCGCCTGTTTTAAGGATAAGTTAAAGAAGTTAAGTAATAGGTTTTAAGTAAGTAATACAGCTAAGCCTTCATTATCCTTCATCTGACACACCTGCCGGAGATGCTGGCAGCAGAGGCAAGCCTGATCGAGCAGGTTCTGGAAGCAAATGACTAGAGCTTCACTTTTGCTATGAGGATCCCTGTCTTCATTCCTAAAAATATACACCTGGAAAAATTTCTTATATTTTGCATATACACAGAAAAATTAGATGACAACAAGAGAAAGATACACGTGCAAGTTTGAATAGTTATACATAAAGCTGTAAATACTTTTGTATATGAGATCTAAATAAAATTTGACAAAAGTTAATGGTATTTATGTACTACATTTTGTGAAGTTAAAATGAGAGGGTTTCTCTTTCACGAGAGCATAATCTCACTGAGCTTTCTGAGGCTTGGTTTTGGCTGTCATATGAAATGTTGGCTGGGGCAGGTATGAGGAATTTTTCTGTCAATGAGACAATATTTCCTTTTTCTAACACTTCTACAAAACCATTGTAAATTTCCATAGCTACAAAATATTTGGTGCCAGAATATTAGATAGTGTAAATCAGCAGGAGTTCTGTGATAGCAGTGGAACGAGACTGATTTATACAAGCTGAGGATCTTGTCCCAGATCTGCAAACGACAAAATACATTTGCATTACTCAGTCATGACGTGCATTTCACTTTTATGAAGTAAATGCAGAGACTACCGTGCAGGGATGTTTTTAAACTATATTTTTCACTAGTTGGCTTTGTCAGGTATTTCATTTAAAACTTCGAAACAATTTCTCATCCTCTTTGAGCACAGCCCTGCTAAGCATACTTCTGAGTAAGCGGTTAAAACTTTCCATTTCATTTGATGCAAAACCTTGTTTCGATTTCCCAGAAGAAAAATAATTTCCAGTTTCTTTTGGTGAGCTCCTGAAGTTTTGAAAATTTTTAAATTATGGAGTTTTGGTAAGTAGATATATACAGAATTGTGGACTGGTAATTAAAAAAAAAAAATTACGCAAACAATGTTATATTAATAATTTTGTTCTTAAAGTGTATGTTAACATACGTCAGATTCTTCAGAAATATTGATAGTCAGCATTTCAAAGCCTACCAGTGATTTTGAGAATGCTAACCCTTACATTTTAAAGAAACATGAAGTGAAATTCTTACTCCACTAAAATGAATCACGCAACTACAATAATTACACCTTGATCCGGGATTTATTTTAACACTTTAAATGACATTTGACATTTTTCTGAATTTTGAAGTGTTTGAAGTGAAGCAAAAATTATACCAGTACTCATTTTTCAAAGTTTGGACTTCTAAAATATTAATATGAAAGACATACAACGTGTTCGCACCGGAACAGAGTAAAAAATCATAGAGGTTTGCAACTGTTCAAAAGTTATTGAATACATAGACCATCCATTTGAATTCAATTCTGAAGCCATTCTTATTTAACATTACTTAGAGAATTGCTGTCAGAAGTGACCTAAAATTAATTATGCTTTTTCAAAAATTGCATTCTTTTAATAAGCTTGTGTGATTACGTGTGTATGTTTATAGATTTACCTTTTGGTGTTTATTGATAACTTGCAAAGATAGTAGTAGTTGGTAATAAAAATAGAAAGCCAAAGACTAGATTTTTCACTTTAATTATTTCTTACTTTTGCATTTCATGAAACGTTCTTTACTGCTGTTTAAAACTACTTAAAAATCAAGACACAGAAGACAGACCAGACGAAAACAGCAGATTTTTTGCAATATGGAGAGCAGAGTGCATTTAAACCCAGCCAGGCCGGCTAAAGCACGAGGACCGCTACGTGGTACAGCAGAGTTCTCTGCTGTGTGACCTGAATTCCTGTTCTGAAGGAGATAATTCTGGTTCCAGCAGCAAGTGGCCCAGCAATGCCAGTTTTGCAGGCTTTGCATCACTCTGCTTGCTTTGCTAAAAGGCTGAGGCTGGATGCCGTGCTAAGGCAGCTGTACTACTCCCAGTACACATGCTGCCTTTCTCCAAACTGCCCTGGGTACCAGTCTGTGGCACGACTTCATGCTCTTTTGACACGTTCTGTGGAGGAAATATATCTATTCACAGTTCTTCATTTCAGTTCAATTCTTTCTTAGGGAAAGTTTTAATTGAAGTATTTATAGATTGTATGGTTGAATCACGGCTGACTTACCTATCAGTCATTCCCTATACTGGGCTCTTTGCCATCCCTGTCTACTTCAGACAAATGGAGATGAAGGAATAGATTCTGGTTTTTTATTCATTCTAAATAGGAAGGTCTTATCTTAGTGTTGAAATTCAAATAATTAACCAAAATAATTTCGAACTTGAACACCAAAAAAAAAAAAAGTTTTTGACATCATAGGAACAGGTTTCAAACGAAATATAGAGCTGGAATCCTAAAATTGGAAAACATATGTAAGAATCTTTATGATATTTTTACCACGTGCATTTGTGTCTCTCTCTCTCTGTATATCAATATGTTTGCTCAAATTAATTCTGTAAAATTTTATTTCTGTCCCTGATTGAGGACAGAATTCATACGGACAGACATTCCGTGATGTGTCAGGCAGACATTCATATGGAGATACTGAGATGAAAACGGTTACCTAGTTAGCATTTTGTGTTTAAGTATAGATTCTGTGTAATCAGATGAATGTCAATTTTCTTGCATATTCTTAACTAAAAAGAAGATAAATAGAGATATTCTAATTTTGTCCTAAATTTGATACAGTTAGTGAAAAGAAGGAAGGTTTTATACCTACAGATGTTTTTATCATTTCAGATAGGATTGTTTCTATGATAAGCCCCATCTTCTGCATTTTTACAGTTAAAACCAAAACCTCAGTGAAACTATCTGTATGTTTTTGTCCCTCACATGGAGTAGATACGTCCATTAAATCCCTGCCCCTCCACATCCTTCTTCTGCCTTACTTTTTACCACCCTCACAAGATACAGTCCAGTCCATTACATGATTACATTTGAATGTGCATTTGCATGGTGGAAAACCTATGAATAATCAAAGTACTTGAAAGACGGCTGTTTAAATAAAGTTAGCATTATAAATATGTGAGTGCGTGGTCAGGACTGGATCCTCCTAATCTTTACACATGCTCTTATAGGCTTACAGGTTCAGTGCTGTCTGATAAAATAATAACATAAAAATTCAACGGGCTTCATGAGAGAGTTTTATCAGGAAAACAGACACATCTATGTTTAAAGACAGTCTTAAATAGACCGAAATAATAACAGTACTTAACACGCTGAGTGTGTAAATACTGTGGTGTGAATAATACTTTGAAGATCACCTACTTTACCTTGTCGGTATAGTGTAATGCAGAAGTTTCGTCTATTTCGGCCTAAACAGCAGTCACAGCTTATAGCATAAAGAAATAAACAGGGACTTTAGTTAGAATAGTTGATTTTACAGGCTATTGTAGAAGCTCCTGTTAGAGCTGTTACAGTGAAGGATATGTCAGCATTTCCATTTCCAAGGGTTTATAACCACACTGTAAAAATGAGATTTAGGCTAAAACTTGCCAGATAAAATCTCAGCTCAGAACCAAATTGTTTTAAAGGAACACGTTTCCATAGCTATATTTTCTCTTCTATATTAAAATGGAATGTTTTAGTTTAGTTGCTGTAATGAGCTCCATATTTGATATTTTGTTAACAACAACAGTTCTGAGCTGATACCTAGAGCCCTGTCCCCAATGTGTCAGTGGGAGCACGTTGGAATAGAAGAGGGTGGAAATTTTTTCACAGTTTCCTAAAGAGGAGCACAACAGATAGATACATCATATTTTTTTCCTGCTCCGGGTCTATGGAGGCTGAAGAGCCCCTGGGTTTAACCCAAAAGACACAGTGCAATGTCAGAATACCCGTATTGGAAACTCACACACAGCTGAGCTGGGTTTTCTTATTCATGGGACTTAACTGCCTCAGCTGATGTATTTTGTGACCCAATCTATGCTGCTTCTGCATTTAAGTTGGTTTTGGTTTTGGTTTTGGGTGTTTTTTTGTTACACCAATCTGACTTTAGCCATCCTAAGCTTAGTGCAAAATATACCCCACTCCATTATATCCTTGGCCCCGTTCGACACAATTTTCCCCTAAAGCAACAGTCATTTTTTCGCCTGTATTATCACCTCTTGAAGGCATGCTGAATAGAGACCAAGTGGTCTCCAGGTAAACAAGACTTAACTTTTCAATAGTTTCTGGATATTTCCAATATCTTTTTGAGAACATGGCAATTCCTAGTTTTTGAAGGACAGGAATTAAATGGCTAGCATATTAAAAATCTGCTATTTGTGAATGTCTCCATATATGCCTGTGAAGTTGTCCTGAGAGAGAGAGAAAACAGGCCAAAGTTGCTGTACAGCACATATTTTTATATTAGCATGATGAAAATCATGCTGTCATTGGCACTGTTCTAGTATGCACAAAATGGAAGAATAGCCTAATATGTCAAGGTGAAAGAACTATAAAATAAATCTTATGGTGGAACAGATAGCTATTGCAGTCTATCTTATAAATAGTGTGCATTTATAGAATTGTCTAGATATGCAATCATGTAGTGGACTGAACACGCCATTACGTTGAACTGGAAAAAATAAGCGTGCTAACACAGAGCGGGATGTTTCTTTCATTTCTTTTATATAAATGGAAGCAACAAAGGCTTTTTGGAATTGCTTGACACATTTAACATCTTCCATGTGTTACCTGATGGTTCATTTGTCCAGGATATCATACAGATTGTCCATCTAAGAATTAACAGAGTTAATTTTACATTCCATCCAAAGCTGTGTGTGAGCAAATCATTATAATATACCTGAAAATCCTGGATAAGGATACATGCCTAATAGCTCATCATAGTGTTTATTCAATGGTACCCATTATAAAGTCATTCATACAGTGGCTTCTAAAGCATTACTCAAACAAGTCTTACATTCCTTGTTAATAGTACAGCTCTTTTCCTGCAAGTGGCAGCCTGTCATTCCCCTATGGCCCTGAGGAGCCCAGTACACCATCTTTTACTGCAAGTCGTTTGCCCTTTCTGTGATGTTGAAAATGAGGATCAGATGTGGTGGATTTCAGTGGCCTTGCCGTAAGCGGCTGCTACAAGTACAGGGGAGAACAGAGCCTTGTGATATGTTGCTCAAAGGCGCAGAGAAAACATTTTATGTGTACAAACAATACCCATATATGTCTGTACACGGTTTTTCTATGCTAACACTCACAGGATTGTATACTGGACAGAAATCACTTTTTGTTAATTTTCCCTTTGTTTATTAAAGGTATCATGGTAGGTGTGCAGACATTGTAGGTATGTGAGACTGGTTTTGTACAATCAAGGTGTATCGCGTTGTCTGAGGCACAAACTATTCCAAATGGTTTACAATGAAGGGTGATAACCAAAGCTGCCATACAAGAGTTGCGCTGTGTTGCAATGATCATATCCTTTTCTGGTAATGCCGTAATGCTTTCAAATTACAGGGAATCATACCTCTATATCCTTTCCAACTAACTTTTAACCACAGCAGATCTAACACCCCCATAGATGTAGCGGTATGTTCTTTGCTTTGCACAGCTCTTTCTGAGTGCTGAAAAGGTCCCGGTATGGATGGGGCAAAATGGGCTTGTGTGTTTTATATTTTTCCATTATGTTGTTGCCTTCCTGGGTTGAAAACTCACAAAGAACCCGGTGAGAATTTACTGCCTAACTTTCGAGGTGTGACACTCTTGAAGACTTTCTGCAAATAACTCCTGAAAATAATGAAGCATGTGGCGGAGCAGGCCATAGGTTCTGAGATGCTCACAAGAGCTTCCAAGATTTCTGGGGACAGAGAGCACAGCAATCGCGAAAAAAAAAAAATCAATATTTTCAATTGTCAGAGAGTTAGTATAGAAGGTCAATGGTACAATGTAGCTATGTTATAGAATGTATATATTACGCAATGACTCTATATGGATATTAATGTGAAGGTGAACTTGGGAATGCACACAGATATTTAAAAAAGCTGAAATGTCAGAAAATATTTTCATTTAATGAAGGAAAAGAATTTCTATAAGAAACTATTTATTTTGTAAGGGCCTTACTTTTGAGTTTATATTTCTTAAAAGATTATATGATGTAGTGAAAATGTAGTTAGAATGTAGAAAAAAGTGTGTGGAATAGCAGCCAACAGCTTCTGTGTTGATGACTTTGGTGGATGTATCACAGCTCAGAGAACAGCGAGGATGTGAGGCTATGAAAAATGCATATACCCATGAAGCACAAAAGTTAATAATGTCCTTCCTTACATTTAGCCATAATAATTTCCTTTTAAAAATCGGTACTATTATGGGAGGATCTATGTGTATTACAACAACATCAAAAACCTGTCCTAGTACAGATAAGATTTTATAAGTGATTCCCACTGCTGAAAGGCAATTGAACTGGATGTCTTGGATCATAAAATATTACATGGTAGGTTGCTGGATGGTAGTGTAGTTTTATACTTCGCTGCCTGTGCTCTACGAATAGTACAACATGGTTCTTTCTTTGAAGCTATGAGTAATGTATGAGGTGATGTTAGGGTTATCATTTAAAAAACAGTCTCCATTCTTACAATCCAGTAGAACTCCTTTATTCTCACTTCACTTGAAAGTTGAATTGTTTATTGTAATGATGGCTTAACTCACACATGCCAGTTGGAAGGCCTGTGCCAGAGACTTTTACTACAGCATTAATGAAGAGCCCGTGGCCATCAAAGAATAGAATTGTCTAGAAGGGCAAAGGGACAGACTTTCTCTACCTGTGTTAGAAATCCAGTGATAGGTGTTCAGCCAAGTACCCTGTGTACATGTTAGGCTAGCAGAGACCTCATTTTGTATTTCTGGAACACTATAAGTTATGGTTTGGTTAAGGCCTAAACTTACCTTTGTTTTGCCCATTATCTTTTCCTGCATGGAAGCAGAATGAGACCTGTGTTTAATGGGATTTTACAATTCTGTATTCTTTGGAATAAATCATAAAGGGCTTCATGATACAGAAGAGGAGCTTCTTCAAGCATGGCTCAGAGGTCAAACCTCCTACAACATAGCTGCACGTGTGTTCGGTGGTGGCTGATCTCAACAAGGACTCTGTGTGCTCCATCACGTACTAAGCAGAATTCCAGCTGGCTGAATGAATTGTTGAAGGGCAAGTTTGTATTTTGTAGCCAGATACACAGAAGTGCGAAAAGTCCCCTTTGTCTGTATTTGTAGTGTCAGCCTGGAAGGGTATATCAAAGGTCTAAGGATATTTCGTATGCAGCATCCTCCTCAGAATTTGGAAGCTGGACAAGCGATAGAGAAGCAGTGCAAAGGTTAATAATGTGCTATGAATACGTGAAAGGAAATGGAGGAGAAGCGGCTCAGCAGTTGAACTGTACCCTCACGGCCTTTGTAAAAGGTGAAAGGTTTCCTGGGACAGCATGGTCCCAGAGAGGCAGTGATATTTTCCAGACTGAGTACAAGAATTCCATCTGTTACACAGAAATAAAGAGTACAGCGTGTCCAATTCAGCACCTAAAGTGAGAAATTGGAATGATTCAGTTGTATCATATCTAGTCTCATAACTCTGATATTTCTCTTGCGTTTGCCTAATATAGAGAGAGAGATGCAAAATAGAAAGATTGCTTACGAAGGACCAAATTCAGCCATCAAAGGCTTTGTCATAACCCTACGTTGTCCTTTCATTCCCTAGTATATCCTTATTTTTTGAAATGTAAAGGTTGTGGCAGTGTATACATTCCCTCTGGAGGCAAAATTAACTTACAAATTCTTCTGCATCTTTAAAGTGCCAATATGCTCTTGAGGAACAAGCTAAAAAATCAAGTTTATAATGACTACCTTAAGATATTTTGCCTTTCTCAATAAGAAAACTCAGTGCTTGTATCTGATAGAGTTTCTTTTCCTGCAGCTTTGTGTCATTCTACGTTCCTCATTTTACAGACACTGTAATGATGTGTCAGCAGGGAGATGGACCAGCTAAAGTAAAACTGCAATGTTAAATGTATTTTCTACCTTACCTGGCTTTAAAAGGCTTGTCTTTTCAATCAGAGACTCCATAAGCACATAGTTACATTAGGCCACAAATTTTATTTTCAGCTTCCACAAGTTTATACTAGGAACTCTGAAACTCCTGCAACAAATGTAAGTAGACGGCTAATAGTATTTCGTCTCATACAAATATAAATTTACATGTTTCTGCCTGAACTACATTCCACAAGCATTTTGCACAAAAAAAAGTTTAAGAGGGTACCTTTGAACTTTCTAAGTTGAATGAAAATTGAATGCATCATTATTTGTTTCACTCCAAATTAACACAAAGCAGATTATAGATCAGATCAGAGAAAACTGGCCCTATAGTCCAATATATTGTCAACAACAGTGGCCAATACTGAACCTGAATCTTTACTGAAAGTAAGTGAGCGGAATTAGAGGAACAATTTGAGTCAAAGCATCTCAAAATGCTCTCTCTGAATCTCTAATCATGTTTCAGAAGCTCACCAAGGCAGAGGCAGTGTCTTTGCATTTAGTAGTACTTCGTAGATGAGTTAACAGAAGAAAAATCTGATGTTTAGCATCTACAGATGTCCTGCAGGGAGGAGTTCCAGACGTTATGTACATGGTATATGAAAAAGTACCTGTTTTTGATCTTTTGAGACTGTTAACCACTGATTTTCCTGCAAGAGACAGTGAACAAACTTCACTTATTCACCATACCAATGCTATTCCCATCCCTCCCCTTAGCTGTCTCCAATGCTGAAAAGCCCTACATTTCAGCTGCTCTTTGCATGGAGTTCTTTCCCTACTTTGAATCATCCTTTTTTTCTCCAGATTTTTCTAGTTTTCTTCAAAAGCACAGGGTACTCAAGGTGTGAATGCTCAATGGCACGCTGCAGTTTGTTTCCTATTCCTTTCCTAATAATCCCTGGCATCCCATTTCCTTTATCGGCTGCTTCTGAGCAGTTGCCTAATGTTTTCATAGAATCGCCTATCATCACCCCAAGGTTTCCTTTCCCAGCAGGTGATATCACAGCACTGTGTATTTAAAGCTGGGATTGTTTTAACCTATGTGCATTACTTTGTGTTTACATACATTGTGTTTTGGCTGATATTTCATTATCCAGTCAGTCGGTGTTGTAAGGACTTTCTGTGGTAATCCACAACTGGCTTTTGTGAATTCTCTCATGCTCCCCTCTCTCACCTCTCCAGAGTGTATCACACAGCCTGGGCCCTCTCACAGATCATGTCTGGGGGTAACCTACCCCCAAAAGGAAAGCAGAAACTGTTTTCGACTGTTTGCTTTCAACTTTCAGCTGGTTCTTTAACAGTTGAAGGAACTGCCATGCAAAATCTTTAAAATTTTAATTATCCTGAAACCAAATGTTTTTCTTGACCAAAATTAAGTTAATTCATTTTAGGCTGGAGCAACATTGTACGTTAAAGAGCGTAATAGAGTTACAGAGTCTTTCTAAATGAACATTTATTTTGGGTGTTTCAATGTTTTGTTCTAGATTTAAATTTCTGCCTCCTATAGCTTTTAAGTATAAAAAAATCTACATTGTTTTGAAGATAAATTTTGGAGATTTTTCCAACATTCACTAAGAGTACTGAAAGTAGAAAGTAGGCTTTCGACTTTTACTCACAGCCACAATTCTCTGTTGACCAATCTCATAGTTTAAGAGCACCGCCGCCATCTCAGCAATTCATCCGTGGGATCGTGCTTGTTCATAGGGACACTTAAATACAAGCTTTACAACCATTTCTTCAGTGAGCACTATTTATGGAAGATACAGTTCTTTTCCGAGCTGATACTCCTCCTTTATCAACAATAACATTTTATCCATGGGATAAAGGGATGAATTCACTCAAGGGATGAATTTTTTCTATATGGCCAGTGCAGGTCTACATGACAGTTGTAAATCTTGGTTTTCTTATAACTGTGGTAAAGTTATAACCTTTCTAACATAACTCTGCTTACAATGCATACATTATATGCAGAACACTCATCTGTGGGTTGAGCACACAAAGGACCATTAACAGGACTGGCAGGTGGTGAAAAAGTAACAATGAGCCAAAAGGGTTGATTTAGAAGACTAAACTAAACAATGTAATTTTCAATGGCAAATTGGGGTGATACAAAATACAGAATCGGAGGAAGTCAGTGCCTGTGGTTTGTTCAGGTGCTCTTGCGCTGAAGTGGCTCTGGAAGAGGGGGTATGAGGACAAATTACTGGTGCAGAGTAATATTGTGATTTATGGTCATCATTTAAAATTTTTATGTTTATTTCTAAATCAGTGTCCTGGTTTTGGAGCTTTGGTATTATTGTGCAGTGTATGTGCTAACAATAAATTATTGAAAATTGCCAAGAAGTAACACACAGACTTGAATTATTCTTACAGTGAAGCGAGGGAAGCTGATGTAATTGCAAGTAACATCTGTAGCCTTGTTTGAAGCATGGGTACTGACATTTTGCCCTATTTTTTTTTTTCTGTCTTAAAATTGAGAAGTTCTCCAAAGGTCTACTTTTCATCTCCTCAAGTGACTAACAGCCAGAAGAATACTGTGAGAGCAAGGACTTTTTACCAAGGATTTAGAGCATAAAGATACAATAACATATAATAAAGATTTTCCCCTTGTCATTGTTTAACCCCAGCTGGTAACGAAGCACCACGCAGCCGCTCGCTCATTCCCCTCACAGTGGGATGGGGGAGATAATCGGAAGAGTGACAGTGAGAAAACTCATGGGTTAAGATAAAGACAGTTCAATAAGTAAAGCAAAAGCCACACATGCAAGCAAAGCAAAACAAGGCATTCATTCCCTGCTTCCCATGGGCAGGCCGGTGTTCAGCCATCTCCACGAAAGCTGAGCTCCATCATGGGTAACGGTGACTCGGGAAGACAAACGCCATCACTCTGAATGTTCCCCCCAACTTCCTTCTTCTTCCACCAGCTTTATATACTGAGCATGACCTCACATGGCATGGAATATCCCTTTGGTCAGTCGGGGTGAGTGTCCTCTCCCAATTCCTTGTGTCCCCCCAGCCCACTCGCTGGTGGGTGGTGCGAGGAGCAGAAAAGGCCTTGACCCCGTGTAAGCGCTGCTCAGCAGGAACAAAAACACCCCTGTGTTATCAACACTGTTTTCAGCACAAATCCAAAACAGACCCATGCTAGCTACTACGAAGAAAATAAACTCTATCCCAGCCAAAACCAGCACACCCCTTTACCATGTTATACATTTCCATTAAAACAAAAGGTTACCCAAATAGATAGAAAAATAGAGATGAATGATACGGGGCTACCTCCTTTGTCTTTTAAAAACTGCACATATTCGACTGCAGAAATTCAAACAGTAGCACAAGGCCTCTTACAGTCAACATGGGATTATTCTTTGCACACTTCCTAATGTATCCAGATAAGGTGAAGAAATCTAACAAGACTGAATCAGTTCCTATGTCCCATACTATTTTTCTCTAATTAGGAGAAATCAGTGTCACAGTTCCTGAAACTCTGCAACCTTTTTTTCCTATGCATTCTCTGAAGGTGGCCGATAGCAGCTTAAGAAATAACTGCTCAGTAAATACTAAATGATTTGATTTATTGTCAGCTAGTTCACTAACAATAATGCTAGTTCACTTTGTACATATTATGAGGGTATACTCACTTAGGTATGGGAAGTGCAGTGTAGTTCCCTTATGCCTGGCAGTCTAATTGGGGATGGGAGTAAACATGCTGTAGTCCGTTGCACATCCTTTACCGTTGCTCAAAGGTGCATTATTGTCAGACAGAAGGGTGAAAGTTGAGGCTGCAGCCTGTGACTTTCGATGCATTAGGGTGTGCTGCAGGGAGTTCAAGCTATACAACTTCTGAAAAAAGTGGGAGTTCTGGGAAAGAAGTGTCCTGCATGGCCCCTTTTTTCCTAAACTTAACTTACTGTTTGGAGGGGTCGGGAGGAAATAAAATGGGCACCGTCCTTTGAAAATAAGTGGGTATTGACACATTAGAAGTTCTTCTCGCGGGACTGTGAGAGGGTCAAATTCATCTAAAATAGAAAAGCTTTCATTTTTTCTCCCACAGTATAAAAAGAAAAATCTTGTCTCAAAAGGCTGGTAGTTCAGTCAGCTGCTACAGAAACCTCTGTAATGCTTTGGTTTCCTTTAACACTGTGTGTGTCTGGGTGAATAAAACCTGAAAGCAGTAGACATGGTTACACAAATTGTTTCAGTAATGCAATTTCACAAAAATTACGCTCTACTCCCTCACCTTGGAAAAAACAACAGTTCAACACTACTAACCGACGAAGTTGTGTCTAAGACCTGTAAGTTATACTTTCAGATAAACAATTAGCATCACGTATTCTTGTTTCCCAAGGTAATAACTTGCTGTTAAGATATTTATTTGACTGTTTTCTTGAACTTCTGTTCAGCTTAACACTCCTGACAGAGCATATATTTATGTGATGTACGTAGCCGCTCATCAGTTTAATGTTGTCTTTCATATAATCCGCAAGATAACTAACAGAAATCATCCTGGCTCCACCATTAACAGTAAATAAAGACTTCTTTAGGAAGTCTTTAGTTTGAGTATACGATTAATGATAGCATATATATAATCAAGGACAAATTTAATGTCTATAAACAACCCCCTGAGTATTTAAGTATAAGTCAGGCAGAAAAGGTAATTGTATTGCTTCTCTAACCAACTCATTACTAGCCTGTAATGATGGAGTGGGATCTGGCAAAACAAAACAAAAGAAAGCAAAAAACCAAACGCAAAAAAGCAAAGCCCCAACCCCCAAACCCAGTTTTTGCCTTGAATAAAATGCAGAGGTTGACAGAGACCAGCTTGTCCAAGCACAGTTACTCATGTATTTACGTGGCATTAGGTTCCAGTAAATCCACTTAGAAGCCTTACAATCTTGTGTATTTCCTTGTCAGAAATGCATTTTAACATGGAGGTGCCAGTTTGGCCAGAAATTTGTTTTAAGATATTGCCAAGGTTACGCAAACATAGGAAATCAGCCTCTTCAGAGGAAATCTTTTTAGAGGAAATAATTTCCTCTCTTTAGAGGAAATCTTTGTAGAGGAATATTTTAGAGGAAACCTTTTAAATTTGAGACCAAGCACTTAATTTCTGGGGACTGAATCTCTTGTTTGTGAGTGATGATGTAGTGGTATTCAGCAGCAGTGCCACTAAAGCAATGCAAAATTAAAGAGGGTTTCAAGATCTTATTCTCTTCTATGCAAATTAATGGAAACTGTGCAGATGGCTTCTGAAATCTAGTTTCAAATAAGATAACTGCCTTACAAAGTCAATAATTTATAACTAATGGCTTGAATTGTACTAACAAACCTGGGGAGACACTGAACTATTCATCTTTAAAAAGAAACGTGCATTTTGTTCACATCTTGAATTTCCTCCGTCAAAGCTCTCTTCAGGATGTTCCCATTTACAAGCTCTATTCATTTCTAATATCAGTGAAGCAGAAAACCATAAACAACCACTTTCCTTTAGTGACCACAGCATTTTAATATTAAATCAAGATGGTCTTGGATTTTGGTCCCTTATTTAAACCTGGGATTACATGTCAGACATAATTAGGTTTCTAACTGGGCATTCAAATTTGGTTAGTGTATCCGAACGTGCAATTAAGATGAAAGATTTTTCTGCAATACATATTTTCCCTTTTTCTATAAATCAAATTACTCAGAGACAACTTTGATTTGCTATGTAACCATTTAACAAGAGCTTTAATAATACGTATTTTAAAAAGCTGGAGAAACGTTAGGGTATTTTTACCTTGCTACTGATAATTTTTCCCCTGATTTAATACTCTCAGAAAAAGTGGATTCAGAATCGGTTTTAATGAATAAGACATATACTCTTATGAAAAGTTACTTTTATTTTTACTTGTGACTCAGTCTTACTATCACTATGGATTTCTTTCCCATTTTTCCCAGTTCCTCTGTGAGATCCTTAGAAAAAAAACAATTTTCACATCCATCTAAAGAATGTCTGGTAGCAAGGGCCAATTATAGAGGTCATGAATTTAAGGCATGAGTTAAATTCTTCCACTAGTAGAATGGAAAGGTCCATTCCTACTTTTAAAGGTGAAATTTAAATGTTAGCATTATCAAGAGGATACTTTTTCTTTAGAGGGTGGGGGATGGCTGTGATGCTGCAGAAAATGTTCCTCTTTATTCTGACACACGCATGCAAGCTGCACATAGGAAAGTAACTGCTCTCTGGATGATGGACACACCTTGAACAGCAGTCAGAAGCAGCCCTGTTTCCCTGAGTTTGGGTTGTAGTTTAATAGTTTCAGCTTCTAGTTTACACAGCCTAATTTAGATCTATATCATGTCTCGACAGAGTAAAAATCTATGCATATTTTCTACTAATAGTTCTCATTATTTTCTCTGTGACAGAATTTAACATCTTCATTTAAATGCTAATTTTTTTCAGTTAACTGCAGAAATAACATGCTTGAAGACAAATATAACATTTCAAGTTCTGCTATGAAAAATAATAATAGCAAAATTAATGCAATCATCCAAATCAGTCAGTAACTTTCCAAGGCAGCACCAGGAGAAACATATTAAAAGCGAGTAGACAGTGAGAAACACCACTGCTGGTTTATTGCAGAAACATCACTGCTGACTTACTGCAGACAGATTAAAGCTTTTTTGTTTTGTTCTGTTTTGTTTTTTTTAACTGTAATGGATTAAGTGAAACAGGTAATGGAGTATAAACACATCAGCCTGGTGTCTTCACAACAGGCCTATGTTTTGTTTTCTCAAATTCAGATGCAAATGTTTTTGATCGGTTATTATCTCACATTTATTCACATGGCCTAAAGTTAATGGACTACGATCCTTCTCTTCTTTGTCTGTGCTTATATTTACATGAGATTTAGAGATGCTTATTCAACAGTGTCATCAAGGCAGCTGCTTTCTGTGGTTAGGCACGTCTCCCAGTTGTAATCAAACCAGTCAAAAAACATGTTTGCTCGAAGCAATATTCATGGGAACCCTAAATAAACTTCCTGGCCAAGACCTCTTCACTTCAGATTTGAGAGGACAAGAAGCTCCAAGAACATAAAAAAATTTGAAAGACCAAAGAAAGAACAGCACCTACAGTGTTAGTCAAAGGAATGAGATTAATCTGTAATTCACCTCAATTCCCACTCTTTTCCTGGGAAAGATTCTGCAGAGAGGCTGGAGGATCCATTTGCAGATAGCCGTTTGCCTGCTATCCGTTTCTCCTGAAGACGTGTAGCCCAAAGCACGTGGTTCCCAGACCGATGCATCATTAGTGGGATGCATTTAAATTCCATGCTAGAAGAGCAAATTTTGTGAATCATGCTGTAGAAATAAACGGTGGTTTTTTCGTAGATGCCAGATGTGCACACATCTTACTCTTTGGCAACGAGGTAAGCAAAACAGGTGGAAGCCATGTTAGAGCCAAAAGAAGTACTAATTGATGTTTTGCTGGCTTGAAATCACTCTAGAGAACCTAAATCTCTACATTAGAATCTAGATATTTAGTAGACCCATACAAGATTTTTTACTGCTGATGCAAAGTCTTATCTAGCTTCCAGGCCCATCCAGGTTCTCATAAATATTTGTTTAAACATCTAAAGGCTAGAAAATGACTGACAAAAAAACATACCTGGAAACCTGTAGGATAAAGAACTGAATATGGATGTCTGGAGAACATGACGAGTCAAACACAGATGTCCCAGTTTGTAATCCAGAAAGAAATAATCCCTGAAACCAACCAAATAAAGGAAATATATAACAGGTTTATAGTGAATAGAATGATTTAGGAAGAAGCAAAGGCTTCCACATGTGATCCTTAATAGCAGGAGAGATAGGGAAGGCTCTGGATTACAAATAGAGTAAGAGGAGTAATAAAAATTCCTAATTCATGTTGGTTTGATTATATGCTATAGGTCAGGAGGTGGTTTCCTGGTGAAGTCACTGAACAGAAGCTAAGAAGAGCCTGGGTTCAGTTCCCAGCGCTTTCACTGCCACACTAACTAACCAACGGGCAAGTCATTTAATCTGTCTGGGTTTCTACGGAATTATCCTTTTTATCTCCATGTCTATGTGCACTTCAATTGTCAGGTAGGCAGAACAGCTATTGACTCTTTTTGAGCTACACTTTCATCTGCAAACTGCATTCGATGGAGTTCTGTCAAATCGGGGGCAAGTTAAGATCATCAGCCTGTCTTTGAATTTTCTGCTTTGGGCCCATTTCTGGAAATATTTGGATTTATATGGACAGAAGAAAAAATTAAGAATATTAGAAAATTAGGAATTTTTTTCATGAACTAAGAGAAGGGGGGAATGCTATGAAATAGTATCTTGAAACAGATGTAATACATTTAAATCCACATTCATTAAGAAAGCCATAAGCAATATTATAGGAGTAATATTTTTCCCAGAAAATAACAAAGATATTTTAAAGAAATTTGTGCCATCAGTGTGGTTCATTACTGCCCCAGGGCCTTAACCTTTCATTATTTATGGTTAAAATGAAATTAAGATTTGTCCCAGGTCCCATGTAGATCTGCCCAAGGTGGCAGCTCGGTGGATTGCTCTATATTAGGCAGCACTGGTAGTACTGTAAGCTTGAATGAGGCTTTTGAAAAATATATAACACACCATTTGTCAGATTTTTCAGGTGATGGTTACTTTTGTAACAGCATGTATAGGTACTAGTCCCTTTGGCTTTGCCAAAGTAAAAGCAGTGACATCCATGAAGCTGTAGCCACATTTTTATCCTTTACATTGTTATGTATATTATTACCTGAACCAGGTATCTTATTGGAAAGTAAAGAGAGGTTCTGTCTAAGAAAAAGGGATCCAGAATTGTCAAAATGAATGAATGCTTTTCACAGGCTCAACTCTCTTTCTCTCATTAACAGTCAGTTCTGTGCGGAAAGATCTTGGAACTGCTTGAAGTGAGGTACTGGTGAGACAAGTTGAGACTGGAGAGGGGAGGAGAGGAGAGGAGAAGAGGAGAGGAGAGCAGAGGAGAAATTTCAGGTGCTGAACAGGATGGAGGCATGTTGAAATCCAAGAAATGAAATTAAAAAAAGAAACTACCGAGAGGAAGTTATGGAATTCTAAACCAATCACTAACCCAAACGTGGGCAACGTCAAATCAGCACAGCAATAAATTTAACTCTCGTTCAGTAAATTCCCATATATTTTAGGATGCAGTCAGGATAGCTGGATGATTTCCCCTACTGGGAACACTCTTCACACTGTACCTACTTTCTGTAAAGCCATGCAGGCTGGCAAATGCATTTGGTTGTTTCAGTTAATTAGACAACAGTCCTTTGAGGCAGAAAGAAGATGAATCCAATACCTGATAATGTGGAGCTTTGGAAGTACATAAGTGATTGCTATTTTGGGTACGTTTCAACAAAAAATACATTTCCACAAATACGTAATCGCTGCATTGTGCTGGTCAGCTATTACTTTTAAGCAGCTGAGTTCTGATTTGTGTGCTATACCTACAACAGTCATATAGGCAAAGTACATCTAGTAAAAGGCACGGGTCACAATAGTTTAGAGATGTGGTTGTTCCTCAGGTTAGGACAAAAAGTGCATGCCATTTGGTAATTTATAATTCCCCATTTTTGCCGGGGAAATGTCCTTGTAATGTGTGTCTAAGTGCCTAGGATGAGACTGCTTTTCAAAATTCATGTTCCCTAAAAAAAATAAGTCACTTAGTATAAAACTCAAATAAACAATTGATTACTTTTATTTAGAATGCAAACATGCTAGTCTGAAAGACTGCAGACAGTTTTCAACCATGGTATTAGGAAAGAAAAAGATGTTTTTTTTTTCCGTTATCTCAAAATACAGGGAAGGGAAATAAGGAAGAGTCATCCAAACTCATTCACAATGAGAAACAGATGTGAGTTATTATGTAGTGTTACTGTGCTATTCATAGGATTTCGGTATCTGTATTATTTCAGATACACATTTCCCCCATATACTCAGAGCACAGAAAGCTTCGGAGTTCTGCAAGTATTCCAGTGAACCTGTCATTACTTTTCACGGGAGTGTCATAGATAGGATTGCATGTAGTGCTAGAGGAAGGAGAGAGAAACAGCTCTCTTGGCAGCTGTTGAGCATCAGTGGGAGAGGAAAGCAAGTACTTCCACTGAGCAAAACCACACAGGGCTGAGAAATAGCTGCAGAGTGACATTCCGATATCGCATTGTGTTGTTTGCCTTGTGGTGCGACTTCAGCAGATGCTTTGCACTCTCTCATGAGTGTTGTGACAAAGTTGTGAGGCAGCATCACAACGCAGTGTCAGGGCACCAGTTTGCAATTATGTTGTTCTCCAGCTCCATTAGATAAAGTATTCTTCATGTCTCTCTTACAGAGGGTCACTGACCCTACAACATGCACATTCCAGCAGAAGTTTTCATGGGGGGAGAAAATCAAAAGTCAAAACCGTAAGCAATAGGTCATCGCTGAATTACAAAGGAAATCTTAGGAGAACACAGTTTGAATCCATGCATCAAATAAGGACCTCCAAATGCAATTGACTATTCACTGGAGAATGGTTGCCTTGCATAGCAGAATAATTTCAGACGTGAGCTAGTCGATACAAATCTGATGATGGAAAAGCGCAGCCATAGGTTCTGAATTACCAACGATGTGGGTATGTGGTGATATTGAGTACTAGTAGATACATCATATCTCTACGTAATTAACTGGAAGCTAATTTGAATGTATAGTTTTTATGTCTAATAAACAGCAGTCTCTACTTCTCAATTTCCATGTAAGTATCACTAATAAATTGGAAGACTAATTAATCAAATATTGCTGCAATATTATTAGCTAATTTACCAAGCAAATTGTTTTTGAACTCGTGTGAAGCTGCCTGTGGCTATGTCAGATTACACTGTATAAATTATGTACTGAAGGGTATTTTGACTGGCAGAATACTTCAGTGTAGATCAGAGCCCTATAAATCCATGTCTGCTGCTGATAATATAACCCTAGGAAAGCTGACACATTTCTTATCCAGAACAGTTATTCTCCTTCATGTGAGATGATATTTTACAAATACAAAAATTCAAGATGTTGCTTGTAAAATTGCTTTGGTTTATATTTCACATTTTAGTTTCATCTGATTGGGGTGCCATTTAAAAATAAGAGCTGCTAGCTAAGAAGCTGGCCAAAGGAATGGGCAAAGTATAATAATCAGTTTAAATATCAAGGTTGAGATGCAGATTTTGAACATCCCAGTAGGAAGGGGATGGAACTTTGGTGCTTGGTTTGGACTATGGAACATTTTAAAAAGCGGTTTATGAAAGATATTCATTACAATTATTGAATTATATGCAATATATTTGAACAGTGAGAAAAATACAATCAATGAAGTCTGTCGGGTACCAGTGTGTATAGGCACAGTTGTAAAACAGGATGACATCATTAGGAAGCAGATGAAAGTCTTTAAACCAGCATGCATACCTTTTAATGCCATATTTAGAGACTTAGTCAGATAGGACTTTCTTTGTCAAGCATAATGTTTGAGGGGGAATCTTCATCAACCAGCAAGTCTAAATGATCTCCTTATAATGGAAGTATTTCCACTAGAAGTGAGGGCAAGACTGTGGCTCTTCCAGCGCTGCTGTAGGTATTTCCAGAGCTCCATAGTTCAGAGTTGCTAAGTATTGCAATCAGATTGCACCTAGACTTGTGCATGATTTAATGGTCTTATACTTAAGAAAGCCATAAAGTTTAATGGTGGTGTTTGTGTTTAAGGCCAGAAACACGCTTATATACTTTTCTGGACCAAGACCATTAACGCCATCGCTGAAATATCTGAACAGCGTAAGTGGGGCAATAAATAGAAGAACATTTTGTGGAGGCAGGTTAGAATTTGTATTACCATTCCGTTGGCTCAAGGATGAGGGAGGAGGAGACCGAAGATCAGATTTCTGCCACTTCCACCAAGAGGCATGATGCTTTGCTCCACAAGCAGTTCCAGCTGAATCATGGGGGAGCATGCTCTAGCTCGCTATTATAAAACAAAGTATCATAGTTTGGCTTGAGACAGCTTTCAGAAAAATCACACAGGAAGTTTGTGTCAGATCCTAAACCCTCATTATCTGACTCTTAGCCAGTGCTTTAACTACAAGACCATCTGAACTGCCTTAGTTTCCAACCTCCTGTTCCAGAAGGTTACTACTTTTTTTCCTTCCCTCATGGGGTGTGAGTTTCAATAATTACATATTTAAGGGCAGGGGTGGGGTGAAGGAAAAAAATTGGTGAATTAATTCCAGTGTAATAAAGGCTTGGGCTTTTAAGACTGGAAGTTCCTCAGCCTGCTAGCAAACTTCTGAAATGCTGCCTGATTTTTTATTCGTAAAGTCTGTATTTTTTAAGCTGGTAGTTGTAAAATGGGCAGGTGAAATCAGGTGTCATAGCAGATTGCATAGGTTTTGAAGAGTTACATTCAAACAACTCGATTTAATTCTCTGAGGTTATTAGTGATGTCATGAAATTAGTAGACATCTGTATTTTCCACAAATAATCATGGGTTTAATTAAGCTCTCACTGCTTTGTTTGGTGGGGCATTGACGGAGTAATTAAGAAGAGTCCTTTATTTATAGCTATGGTCCAGCACTTAATATCTGCAGAGTCTTTCTTTTATTGTAAGCAGAAACGTGCAAGAGGATGGTTTGTGACTTGATGGGTGGTCCTAATGCCAGGATCACACTGGAGCATCTGAATCGCGGGAGGTTACTTCATCCATTCCTCACTCACAGTAAATATGCCAGCTAGAAAGGAAGCAGTTGGCTTCCCTTCAGTTAGTGAATATAGCCGGTTACAACAACCACGCACCCCAGTGACATATTGCAGGTTGGCAACTTGATTAAGCCCACTTACCAATGAATCCATAGAGCTGAACTGAAAACTTGGGGTTCTGAGTCGCAGTTATCAGGGTAATTGTAGCTGAGTGAGGATCTAGCTTTGATACTGACTCAGCTGCTCCTATATTCAAAAGGTTTTCACACTTTCATCACAAAAGATCTTAAAATTCATTTACCATCCATGAAGAAATCAGTTCAACAATCAGTAAAATACAGGAAAGTATAGTTCTTCCAGTGTGTAGTATGATCAGCTAGGAAATGCTGACTGAGGGTAAGGAATAGCAGCTCAATTTCAGGTTTACAGGATAATTGGCAGCCAGACCATAATCAGAATTGGACTGTGATAGGTACACACCTACAACCCACGCAAGGTCCTTGACAAACTCTGTGAAGCACAGTATGGAAAATGCCGCGAAGGTCTGCGTGTTGTTTCTTGATTCCAGATTATCTGGCCCTGCTCTAGTTGGGACAGCTCAGTACGGCTCTGACTTCGTTTGCATGGAAAGTGGTGTAATGGAGTAGCACGCTGCCAGCTAACAGCTCAGCCTTTCCCGTGCTTTTCCTTCTGCAACGACACTTGGCTGCGTTAAGCCGAAATGGCTGTTAGGAGCATGACCCACACTGCTTCCTCCAGCAACGAGGAATTTGCCTTGCCAAGAGGAGCTCTCCTCCCTGTGTCTCTCTTCAAATTTCGACAGATCTGTGTCCGGTAGCACATCAGCCACAACAGGAGCTGAGCATGTCAAAAGGCTAGACACCCGCTTTCTATCTGAGAGCAACAAGACTTCTTTATTTGATGGATAAACTTACAGCGATTCCTCAAAGCTATTTCCCAAAAGAAGTGAAATACTAAAGAAGAACTGAGGAGCGGAAGCAAACCTGCATTCTTTTACGTTTCTGAACTACTTTGTTCACATAAAACATCTGCTTAAGTGCCTGCTTATTATATCATTATGCTCAAATTTTTTTCTGAATGTTATTCATCATGAGAAAGAATTCTACACTTGGTAGCACACCATGGGTGTTCTTGCTTGTGCCAAATGTACTATGCTACCAAAGCTAGTCATAACAAGACATTATTCCTAATGGAAAAGGTGGTTTATGTCTGTAGCTAAACAATATTATTTTTTATCTGGTCACAATGACACGTCTGTTGTATGCCTTGATTGTAACAGCAGAAGCATTATTTTATATTGAATTTTCAATTTTGCTATTTTATCTTGTTTCTCTTCTCTGTATTGTTCGTGTAATAAACCCCCTCTTGTTTGAGGGAAACGTCTTTTGTATTTAGTCAGAAGGGCGTGCTTGCAAGCTGTCTTTCGACTGACAGAATCAAATACTAGTATGTGCCATAAAACGACAATCAAGTATCATCTGAGAAGACAGAAGCATGTTTATTTCCTCTCCTATCCGGAAAATCAAAGTGATAACCATTATCTTGTTTGTAAGAAAAAAAAAATAAATTCTTGCTTTGAAAAATAAAGTTTTGTATGTTGTTTCACAGGATCTTCTCTGATTTTTGAAAACGTAAGTAATAGCATGCTGTAATCTCAAACGTGTCAAATTGTAGTTGCAATATCATAATTATCACCTAGTCAGGCACATGATATCATCTCCTGTCCTTACAGATGATGCCCTTAGGCCTTCAAAATAAAGACTATTCCACCTTAGTAGGACTTTTGCCTGGTTAAAGCATTTCAGGGTCATAGAGAAAAATGTTCACTGTGGGCTCAATGAAGGAAGGTGGAAAATTAGGAATTGCCTCTATGTTCTTGATCCTCCCCTTCTTACATGCATTTTCTGTTGAAATCTTTTTGATGCCACACTTTAGATTTTTACTCCATTTAACAGCGTATCAAGAATTCATTTTGCATTCTTTCAGATTCCATATATAAGCAAAGAAACAATTAAGATTTTGGGTCAAGATGAGTCAATTATGCACACCAGGACAGATGCTAAGTGATTTATTTTTTTTTTTTTAGGAAGGAAAATCTAAGAGGCTGAAGAGTGTGTTCAGTTCCTTTCAGGGACATACCACAGTAAGTGCTTTTATCTGGTACGAATGCTCTGGCTGAACATCAAGGAGTCAGTGTAGCCTACAAATTACCAGTTCTGTGTTTTGTTTAAGCCAGGTAGTCAAGTTTTGAACCACAGAACAAAAGATCTAGTTGTAGGCTGGTTTTGGTTTTGTTTTGGTTTTTTTATCCTAATGATAACTGTTTGCTACTTTTAGAGACTGAAGTCTACAATCATGTAAAATAGTTTAAGATTGAAAATACAACCATAGTGTTTGTAAAGCCCTGTGAAGAGGTAAACTCCTCTTACAGAAATCCAAAATAACGATTGAAATCCTCACTGTTTCTTTTTGTCACCACCCTCTATTTATACACAGAACGCAAACAAATGAGATAAAGAGCAAGGAGTGGGAGTAACCCTGCACTCCCATATTTCCTCAGCCAAGCCAACATATATTTTTTCAATTCTGCTCTCCTCCACCAGCTCCAGTTCACTAGCACTGGGGCAATCCATTCTCACTTCCAGAGTAAAAACAGGAAAAGGAAATGAAGGAAAAGAACAGGACATAGTGAGGGTTAGTACTTAATTACCATTGAGCATCATTTCCATGCGTTCGTCACACCAGCAAGGGTGTGTGCGAGTGCAATAAGAATGTATATTGGGGAAAATCTCCAGGTGCTCCATAGTTTTGGAATCAGGGGACCTAAATACATCTGCTCCTGTTTTGAAAAGGTCTGTCTACTGTCTAATACAAACGAGGTATTAAGAAACAATTCTTACTCATTGCTACAGCATTCAGTGTGGTCATTGATTTCCTCATAATCAGCCACAAGTAACTGTAACTGTTGTCCTTTAAAAATTAATTCAGCACTTCATGTTTTTAAAGTGATGCATGAGAAAGGCTCTTAAGTTCAAGCACGAAATAATGCAGTCACTTCAGCTGTATCCTTCATTCTCCTTTGTTGTGTGGTGTTTTCCTAAGGCAGATTAAAAGCTGCTTCACAGTCTTTTAAATGGCATTGCCTGTTGTTCTGAGGGGAAATGTTGTTTGAACTGGTCTGAAGCTGATGTTGCTTTTAGAGTCTGAACCACTTCTTTCCATCTTTCCAGGCCAAAGAAGATAGAAATACATAAAAAAGGTAAGAGAAAAACTTCCAGGAAACACAGAATCACAGAATGATAGGGGTTGGAAGGGACCTCTGGATATCATCTAGTCCAACCCCCCAGCGATCTGTTCCTTATTCTTTGGGCAGAACCTCACCGCTGGAGGAAATCAGCCCAGTACGGAGCCTCTTCAGCTACGCTGAGACCCGTTCTATGTCTATGAACGTCAGGCTGCTCAGGGCATCGCTTTTGGCTGCTCCCTGGGTCGCAGGTTCACGAGAACAGTCAGGGATGTAGCACCTGGTTAAACCAAGTCCTAATTAGACAGACCAGAAAATGCTAAAATGATGACATGAAGGGATAGGATACATCAAAGTAAGAGATGGAACAATAGTCTCATCTTCTAAGTGTTTTTCGACCTGCACGTGAAGCCAGTGGAGAAGGAATATTTCCTTCTCTCTCCTGCTCCAACCACAATTCCCTTCCTGAGCAGAAGGTAAAATGATCACGGCTCTAATGCAATAGTAGTATCATGACTGACGCAGGCTGATTCATATCAACCCTGATAAGACTGCAAGGCTAATTAGTGGCAGCTGCTTGCAGGTGACATTTCATTTTTTATTTTCTGCAGTAAATTCATGCCTGGGTGTAAGTATTAGCAGCCGTGACTGCTCAACCAGAAATTACATTGGTCAAATTGCCATCATCAAAATGAAATAAAAAAATCCTGACATAAGTTTTAACTTACTTTCATGACAGTTAGTGATTTTAGCACAACCTTAAAAAAAACACCCTGTCACCTTTAACATAAAGAACATCTTTAACATCTTTAACCCTTCAACATCTTCAGCAGTGCTCCTAAGTGACTTTAATAAAAATGTTTTATGCAGCGAATAGAGCCAGCCTTGTTTATTTACTATCCACTGACCAACAGCTCAAAAATATTCGAAAGAAATGGTTTAACACAGTAAGCCACAGAAAGCCTAGAGAGGGACATATACGAAGAGTAAGGGATACATAAGAAATACGTGTAATTTAGAAAACAAATAAATGCTCAACAAAACAGCTGGAATACAACAGTGACATTATGCACCTGCTTAGGCCTGAACACGAAGAAACGAAGGTCTGTTTTAAATTATTAAGGAACTGAAATAATAAGCGGGATGAAATTCCATTTCAGTTCCCAGGAAAGACGGGCTTTACACTTATACAAAGGATTGTTCTCTCCAGCCTACTAAATGATGCAGAGGTTTGTGGAAATGTCTCTAAGATGGGGCATAAAAATAAATGATTGGAGACTTGGGGATTCATTTCCTAGGAATATTTTTCGTTCTTTTTCTGTCCTTACCCAATTAAGACAGACTTATTATTGCCAAGCAGTTACTACTAACTTAAGTACGCCTTGTTTTTGAGACATTTAAAGCACTGAGTTTCCTTAAAAATTAATAACTTTAAGAATCAGTACTTTTCATTCGAAGGCTATAGACTTTCAAAAACTAGCATTTGATTCTAATTGCAGCTCAAGTGTCAAGTGTGACTTTGTTGTTTACGTCTGTATCTGATCTGCCTAAGGATAATGACATTTCAATTCATTACACAATGTAAAGTAAAAACTAAATCTGGAGTGTTGCCTTAAGTCAGCACCTGCTCTGTCTGTACTCAAGGAAGTTATACTCATGAGTAAATTAGGTTACTGTTTTAAGAAATACCAGTAATTCCCTTTTCTAAGTATAGAATGGCATTGGTTAAAAGCAGCATTGTAAATCTTATTTCCAATTAGCTTAAGCCCTATAAGCATTCGCTGAAGGCCCTGCTAAATCTGCTTAAATTCAGAGACTGTCCACCATTTGCCAGCTGGTAGTTCCTGTCTGGAGATTTAGCAACAGATATCTGTGGGATGGGAAAAACCTGATTAGAGATGAATAATGAAGAGAGACCAAATCCCCATTAACCAGGTCTGAAAGCAGAGTCTAACAAATGACCTGACGTGATATTTAATAGTGCCCAGTTAGGGAAAGAGCAGTAAGCAATAGATCCTGCTTCATATGAAGGACGGTGCAGAACTGTGTATATCCTACTTGCTTTGAGCTTCCTGAGGATTCGGTGACTTTTCTGATAGGGAAAACCCCCTTATGCTTCACCAAATGGATAAATAGATGTTTAAGTGCATGGAGTTCTATCAAAGAATGTCAATCTGCATTTTCATAAAACAGATGTGTTTAGTGAGTTGCACAAACAGTAAAAAAAAGAAATTACCCTCCAGAAATGGGGAAGGAGAGTTGAAGTAATATGAACACAATGGAACAAAAAATATTAACAAAGGTGAATCCTTATATTTCCTCTCATATTCACCTTGCTGTCTGTCAAAGAAATCACTGAAGCATGTTCCAGCCTTTTTTTTGTATCTGAGAATACATTAAAAATCGTATTGAAGTCAATAGGAGTCCACTAACTATGGTGAGCATTGTGTCAGAACTATTCTGCTTTCGCTATAGCAAATTCCTCTACCCATTCTCTCAGGCAGAACAACTTCCCTAGATGACAAAAAGCATCAACCATCCTTTGAGATGAGTCTCCTCTCTGACACATGTCACACTGGGAAGCTGAGTAATAAGCTTAGGATTCAAACTTATTCCATTCAAGTCACCATGTCTTCCTAAGTACTTAGACCTCTCTGCTCAGGAGATTTTTTTTTTCTTTTAAAATATCAACGCCACATTTATTTTGCTATTTCAAAAATCTATGGATATCATTGATATAACAGTTCATCTTCAAAGCAAAATTACTCCATAGCTGAGTAAAAAAAATCCGTGTTTTTCTTCTTCAGAGGATTACGTACAGAAAGAAGAGGCTCACTGTTGTACTATAGTGGATTTCATATTCTTAAGATAAATAACAAAAAGAAATACCGTCTTGATTTCTGAGTCCCCTGTCTGGACACATTTTGCGTAGTGGGCAATTCTGAATTATGGGACTAGAGTTCCGCTGAGGTGTTCTGCTGATATTATGAGCCATGTAACCGAAGCTCAGGTGGTTTATGTTGTCATTAGAATCCCAAGATAGAATTGTATAGAAGTGCATAATTCACGGTGTGCCTGTTTCTTTCATATAATAATACACAGTCTGAGTTCCTGATTCAGTTCCTTCTTATTCCCATTGAGCCCATCCTTCCCTTTCCCCCAAGTAGCTTTCTGACAGCACAACTGCAGCAGCAGTTTGTTATAAAATAAAAGGTATTTTTTTGTAATTGGCAGATTTCTTTATTGAAAGAAAAGAATGAGCAGTTCTTGAGAGGGAAACGTACAAGTGAATATGGCAGTGGAGACAAAGAAGATGAATTCAGGGTTGAAACGCTATTCATCAAAAGTGGATCAACACAGGGGTTACTAAAGCAGGAGAGTGTAACAACTGGGAAGGAACAAGCCTCTTAGATGAAAGTATAGATCAAGCTGAACTGCTGGTCTGAAGAGTATCCCTTTTAAGAGATTTGAATTATTTGAAAAAAAGGCAAGGGATTTTCTTATTCAACGAACAATGGATCTGGAAAGAAACCATCCAAATTTGGGGTTTGTCAATGCAAGCTCTTCTTAAGGTTTGAAATATTTTAAATGGTGAGCCATGCTTTTTTGGCTTTTTGATCTGGTATTAGAAAGAACCCTTCTTCCAACATGTCCTCAAACCTTCTCGACCCCAATTTCTCTCTGATAGGAGCTTTAGTTATAAGTTAATGCTAAGAGAAAATGCCGGTTGCAGCTCACGCGAAACTGAAAGTCTGGAGAATTTTAAATGCTGCCTAGTTTTTCTTTTTTCCCCTCCATGCATAAAATCCAATTGCCACAACTCCATGGCATTAGGCAGCACAACAGTTTCACTTTCCTGAGTCTTGGATACGGTCCTTATGCATTTTTGAGCGAGAAAGAGAAAGCGTCCAAAAATATGAAGCCATCAAGAGATAAGCTAGTATGTGCTCGTGCAGATGTTAAGATTGGCTACTTAAATGGCTTAAGAATATCCAGTGAAAATTTAATTACTGGGTGTGGCCGCCTCCTAGTACTCTTAAAAAGTTGAATGAATAATGCGTTGCAAATCTCCTATGATCTTGCCCTAACAAAAGATATTTTTCATTAAAGACCAAACAACAGTGTAGCTCGTAGCCTTCATAGAGGCTGCTTTAGTAGATCAAACTATTTTTAGAAGGTAACTGGGGATGTTACGCTTTCAAACATGTTGGCCATGATAAGAACACTTTAGAATTCCTTCTTTTAAAGGAAGGATATCAGCAAACAGCTAACAGAATAATTTACAATCCTGAAATGATACTCTTGTTTGTTTAAATCTGTTTGCCTTCTGAAACAGAACTTTGGCTGATGCTGTAGATTCTTCTCTAGTTAAAGTATTGTGCTTAGATTGTTGTTGTGAAATTCATAGCTCCCACTCTCAGCAGTGATGTGACACCAAAAAAAAGATCAACAGAGAAAAAAGGGGAAGAGTCTTTTTCATGAAATGGCACTAGAGGATCTTTCTTCAGGGAATATTTAAAATAGATGTGTTTAGTTCTGATACACTCACATGTCTGATAACAGTAAGCAGATTAAGTATATACAGAAGATCTTTTATGCCTGCTTCCTTTGAGTGAAGGGTATTATGTTTGTAAATCAAAGTCTAAATGCTGGCAAAGGGAGTAAACTGCATAATCCTATTGAAAGGTTTATATCTTTAAACAGCATTTCAATGTAACTGTAACTTGACCATTCCTTCAGTGCAGCTTCAGGAACAGACACATGAGGACATGCTTCCCAATAACAAATCAGCCACAGCTCCTAAGAAATACTTTTTCTTAATTTGTTTCCTAAATTTTCAAAATGAAGGTATTTTTACAAACCATAATCTGTGTTTATATGAAACAGTTCCATCTTCTCTGAGTTTTATAAAAATGTAAATGAAAATTTTAAAGTAAGAATTCAGTCTTAAATTTATGTTAAAATCAATCCAATATGATTTTTTTTTTTTTTTTTAAACAGACAGAAGAATACATATAACTTTCTATCTACACACAGCCTGCCCAGGGAGGTGGTTGAGTCACCATCCCTAGAGGTATTTAAGAAACGTCTAGATTTGGCACTTCCAGGCACGCTCTAGTGACAGAGATTGTAGGGGTATTTTTTGGTGTGTGTATGGTTGGACTCGATGATCTCAAAGGTCCTTTCCAACCATGAAGATTCTATGATTCTATGAACTTTCTATCTAATAGCACTGCAGATAAAAAGAGTAGACACAGTTTTAGGTGTTGCATGCATGAAGTGCAACTCAAGAACTTTGAGCAGAGAGAATACATTATACTTGGAAATATTTTTTGGACATTATGTTACAGTTGGGGTTTTTTGTGTGTGGGGGGTTTTTTTGGTTGTTTGTTTTGTTTGTTTTTCTCCTAAAATTTCAAAGATCTGCTCAGATTGTAGCTCTGGAAAAGCCACCTGCACTAGCTTTCTGACCTGACCCTGACTAAAGTCACCATAGCATCCAGCTGTAATATGCATTCTCCAGTCCCAAAATAAGAAAAATTATTTAGGTTTTTGGCTAATGTTTCTAGACCAAATATGAGCTTAAGAAATAACAATGAGCATGGTATTGCTTATTTCGTACTCTCAATTCTTTACTCCTTTTGTGAGAAGCTGCTCGGTAGTAATGTATAAAAGCCTGTAGGGAGAAGAGATTAAAGAAGTCTTGGGATCCAGCGGGGTAATGGAGTGAACTAAAGCCAGAAGCAGCAGAAACAGAGAGGGCAGAGAAGAGCTGCAGACTTTGAGGAGGAGAGCAAAAAGCAGAGCTCCTGAAATCTGTGGAGAGGGAGACTGGTGCCTGAAAAGAAGGAACTGATTGTGCAGACTAAAACTGGGTGATTCACTGGTGAGAAACTAGTTCTGACAAGGAAAAATATCTGAAACAAGGAATAAATACAGCCACAAGTTAGAAGCAGCCTGGATGTGGGCAACAAGAGACTGAAATAGGAAAACTGAGGCCTTAAAAGTAAAATATGAAGATCAAGTCTAGGAAAACTGATGGTTCTTCAGCAGAGAAAGGTTGGGCTGGATAGAACATAAAATACCAAACAGAAAGATTTAGGCCCGGTAGAGCACATCCCTTTTTAAAAACTAAGATGGAATCCAGTCTCAACGTTTAATTTGTGAAATCCAGTGGCAAGTGTCTCAGGACCACAAATACAGGTGTACGTTGGTAATCCTGTTGAAAGTCTGGAGTCAGACATGTCCTACATGCATTTATACACAAGGTGAGAAATCTTAAACGTTTTCACATGATCAAGGCTGTAGCCAAAATATTGTATCAGTAATTTAACTGTGGGATAAAAAAATATTTGGAATTCATCTTCCAGACAGAAAAAAATCAGGCTTATCCATTTCAAAGTTAGCTCTGAGCTTTTTAAAGGTATTTTCCCAGCAGCTGCTTTATGCTAGCTTCCCAACATAGTCTTGTCTAAGAAAGTTCTGATTACTAGAAATAGATGGATACTGCGCGCAGTGTGGGGCAGCAATAAATCACTGGGGACCAAAAAAAAGGTTGAAAAGTGAGAAGATGACAGGAGTATTTTCATTCATTTTGGTCCTAGACACCTCCGGGATTTATGCAGTTATAACATAAGCAGTCAAGCTCTTTCCTGTACAAATTGTCCTGAATCTTACATGTAAGTTCTAAAACCCTCTGCTCAGCATTTCCTTTCAAGTCTAATTCGCAGAACTGTCATTTATAAATTTACAGTCCGAACTGCAGATCATTTTGAACTGTGTGTATGGGATGGATTATTATCTCATTCTAAATAGACTGGAATGGAAAGTCTCATCCTACATCAGCTTGTACAAGAGAAATGAAATGGTGTTTTTTCTCAATGTATCACTCAATGTAGTATGAAATGAAATTTTTTATGAGATTAAATTGGGGATGCAAACCAATTTTCAGTGAGTGTTTACAACTCTAACCTTAACACATTGCTAACTGAGTTAGGTGACAGTGATTACTGTAGTTCTGACAATCACACAAGATATCTCAAGGAGGAACACTAACCAAGATGAAATATTGATTTAACGTGTGTAATGACAACCCCAAAAGAAGAAAGTAGCGCTTACATTAAATGAGATTCTACAAAACAGTGGTACCTCACTCCCTGATCTAAGGAAGGCTAAGTTTCACTGAAATAACATACAGAATTACTGCAGCCTAATCACGACCACCAGCTTCTAGGTTTTGTTAAGCAGTCAAAAGGTTCCGTAGAAACCCTATGAAAAGACAAGTATTTGGTGGCTGAGGCAACGAGCAGAGGGGACGGCTGTATCCTTAGCAACATTGTCACTAGATAAACACTTAACGGAGCTGAATCCTGAAACACATCTGCAGACAATCTGACACTTGGGCTTAAACCTGCTGGAGTGAATTTCCACTCCATTACACTTAACGACATTTCTCTATAAGACAGTGGTGTCACCTATCTGTACAGTAGTGAATAGTTTGGATGAGGGCAGGAGAAGTTAAGCTCCCAAGTTTTCAGATGGTGTTACAAAAGCACATCCTATAAAGTCAAGGATGCCTGAACAGCTTGTGATGGCACACGTACATGGATCAGCTGTAATTCCCAGGTGAAACCTGCTGCAATTCTGACCCCCCCATGCTAAATCAGTTTGAGCTTACACATGTTGTGTTTCTTAACACCTACAGTTATTCCATGATGACTGGGTTCAATTTTACAACAAAAGAAAATAAAAAGATGAAGAGGGGATCCTCTTCTCCACAACTATAAAATAATACTGTAAGAGCTTTTGTATGAAAACACAAGAAATTAAAAACTTTGAAGAAGAAAAGAAAAAAATATCTCTTTTGAGGTAGCATGCTTCTGGACACAGAGGTTTCTAGGTAGCTTTATTGGGTACCAGATACGTCTTGGAAAACAAATATGGTAGGGAAAAAAAAGAAAAAAGAAAAAAAGCAGGTAGCTTTAAAAAATATCCAACCAGTAAAAGCAAATGATGATTATGCTGAAACATGAGAAGGACTTAAATCTAGAGAAAACGGAATGTGAATATTTTCTGCCGCAAGCCGTTCACGTTTCTTTCCTCCAAATACACAACTGGTGTTTAAATCTGAGTTTGAGAAAAATAACTTGAGCACAGTAACATTAGTGTTATCACAAAATGAAAGAAATGACCATATAACAACATAATTCTTGTATGTTTTATATATTATAGCTGTTTGGACACTAACCAAACAAAAAGCTTGTGGTGTTTTCATTATTCTCCTATGTACTTTTTTTTATCTCCATCTTATACTTGTATATGCTCCCTACCTCTTAGTTTCTTAGTTTGATTGTATTAAATCAGCATAATTTGGGATTAAGCTCTCAGAATCTTCCTGTGCTGTGAATATGGTAATATAGAACTTCCATAGTAAAACTACGTGCATGACAAACTATGTGAATACATTAATTAAAAAGTAATTTTTTCCTTGGAGAAGTCACAAAAAGGAAAAAAAACAAAGTTCAGCAAGCAAAGCCACTACAATTCCCTTCTCCTAGCCCCATTCCTGACTTCGGGAAGGCATCAAGGAAGCCTTGTTATACAATGGAATTGGGAAATGATTAAGCTTGTCTGTGAATTTCTATACAATTTTTACTATACATCTCACTAAAATATTTCTGAAACCAAAGCTTAATTCACCCCAGGGGAGACACTGCTGCAAAAGGCTTAATGAGTAGCTGTGGGTATAAAAAACCTTACCAACCACCCCTTGGTACAAAATAAATAGTGTAAATTATACACTTTGAAGTGAAAAAATGTTTTGTGTGGTCGGGCTATAATGAAACTATGGACCATCTCATTAAGAAAGCTCTTGTAAATATGTATCTGACTATATTTAACTACAGGATATTTTTAGAGTAGTGATCCTTCACAAGTAGAGCATGGATAGAATCTCCGAATGAAATCTTAACCAAATTCATATCAAAATAGGAAAAAAAAAAAAATTAGCTTCATAACAAGGTCAATAAAAATAAATTTGAACTAGGCAACATAAAGCTGCCTCTAGAAGGCAGTAGAAGACATTAGCCTTGGAAGCTTTGCCTTTTAATCTTCAAATCCAGGGAAAGGGAGCTGGAAGAGAAAGCATAAAGAAAAAAAATATATTAATTGCTCCACAGCTGTCACATAGAGAATGGGGGGCTGAAGAAGGCTGGTAGAGTACATCAGCTTTCAGTGGACTCAGACACCTTAGTGCTTCACATGCATCGAAGGTGAGAGCACACAAAGAGTCTGTGGGTATTGCCATTCTGTTTGGCCAGGGGCAGCAATATGTCTGCTCCCATCACTTCACAAAATATCGGCATGATAGCTTGCATAATGCTTTAAAAAATCGGTAAGGGTGTCAGTTATTATTTTTACTGTCAGTGTCGCACAGTCATAATGTGCAGCTGTAAATGAAGACTGAAGGAAATGTTCTGGATAATATATATATGAGAATAACAGAGAATTTCCCAGGGCTGGAGCATGATTTCTAAAGTACCTATTCTGTGAATTTATGGATGGGAACAAGATTAATGAGCAAATAGTAAATAAGTAGACTTTTGGAGAATTTGACTGTGTGGTCCCTGATGAAAAAGTTCACAAGAGAAATCAGCTATTTTCGTGTATTAATGTCTTAATCTCCCTGTTTCCCTGCAGCACATGCAGGTATAAACCTTTCCTTGCACTATGGCAAGGTTTAGATTTGCTGTAAGTGAGATAGACGCTCAGGCGCCAGTGCTTGAAAATACTGTCCTTAATCAAGTTTTGTTGAGCAGACCCTTGCTCAGATTCATTCCTCAGCATAGAACAATGTTTATATTGCTAAGCCTGCAAAGAACCATGCCTTGCTAAATGGCATTTACAACTGCTTGAATTTAACAGATTTTTAAATGTATGGCCCATGCTTGCTCAGAAACTTCTGAAATTTTCAAACTTTAATACGTTGAAAAACCTCAAGCACAGAGGAAACAAAAAAAAATGTTTAAAAACTTATAAAAAAAATAAATTAAAAACTCACAAACATGTTGCTTTAATGACAACTGAGAGCTCTGGTGGCTTGGAATTCAGCCTTTAATTATGTTCATATCAATTAAGTTCCTATGTCTAGAAGCATCCAACCCATACATTCCAGTGTTACTAGAAAATCTGTTTTGTTTTGGGAACCTTCATAACACTTAAAACTGGCTTCACGCACACACCCTGGTATTTTACCAACCTTTGTATTGGCACCGGGTGCTACGAGGCAGTAAAGTGGAGTGGAATTTTTCATTTTGGTTCCGATGTTTGGAAAGGCGCTGAGTGCTCGTAACTCCAGATGAAGTGAAAGGAACATGGAGATCTTTAACACCCATAAAATTCAGCGGCGAGGAGCACTTACAATAGCTGATGGCTGCAAGGACGGAAAGGAAGAACGCTGTCGTTCTGACCCTACAACCACAAGTAGGTTTAGAGCCAGAGGTGAGCAGGAAATATGTTTTCCCTGTTCTGTATCACTGGTATTTCGAAACATTACTCTCTTTCCATCAGGCTAAATGGTAAGGTTGTGTGGGGATATAATGTTTTAAAAGACAGGAAGAGGCAGATCTGGTTCAAGACTGCTTGTACGTTCAGCGGAGGTGTGGGAACCAGCCCTCCCTGCCGGGATCACAGCAGAAACCAGAGCGCAGTCTCTCCGCTCCTGCATAAATGTTCTCAGCAACAGCTAGAGGATGAGGGGGGGAAAAAACCCAACAAAAAAACACAGTCTCAACGCAGATATATCATCTCTCCCTTTTCCAGATTTTCGTCTTGAATTTCTGAAAGGTTTTCCCGAAAAAAAGCTTTCTTCAAGAAATCTATCCCTCCCCCAAAAAAACATTAAGAAAAAATAAAAATTAAAGAAAGTTGGGCCGGGGGGGAGATTACAGGCTGAGAATGTCTGTGATCTTTTGGAACAAGTAATGAATTTTTCCTTGTCTTTACACCAAAATAAAAAAAAAAAAAAAAAGCAAGCTGAGAATTTGGCATTTTGTTTTAAATTAAGCTAGGCATTTATTAGTTATTGAAAGCATTTGCACTTTTGCAGGTGATATTTTGGTTTCTTTAAAGCATCTCATTTTCTAAGGATGAAACCCCAAACTTCAATAACATTTATGATGTCAGCTCTTTCTATTTATTACTGGTTTGCCATTATATTGTTTAGCTTTATTCTTCGTTATAATGATGAACATTAATAATTGCAGAAGAGTAACCTGTACTAAAAGTCAAGTGTTACCCTACAGAATCAACAAGGTTACTCCAGATTGTCTAGGATCACTGAAATAAAGGTAACAGGTACGTCTCTAGCACCTAATCTTCCATGAAACAAAGAGCAATAATAAGTACAAATTGAAATCTTTGGCATCCGTGAGGTCTTCCTCTTTGCTGACGTCATTTAGGGTACATTGCTCTAAGAAGATGCTCAGATAGCGAGCCACACATCTCAGAAGGGTCACCCCTCTCAAAAATACTATCAGAACGGTCAGGTCACTTCAGATCTCTCTTGGCATTAATACATCAGTCACATTGTGTTCGTGTAAGACTTTGCTATTTAATGATTATTTAAAAGAAGGGAACATAACATTTCAGTCACTTGTGGGTTTTTGGTTTTGTTTTTTTTTTTTCCCCCCCTCATTTTTGCTGTGCTGTGTGCGATCAGCTCCTGAAAAGATCAGATGATTATGGAAAGGACAGAGTTCCAGGGATTCTGCTTCTCTGAAAATAAATTTAATTTACTATCATTTCTGTGCTGAACAAAACACCAAATCATCAAAATGGAACTGGCTTCAATCAAACCGACCCCCTTTGTCTATTATTTCACTGAACTTTAGTTATTTAAAAAATCCCAAACACCTACACTTTTTTTTTTTCAGTGAAGCCGAAAAAGATTTTAGAAGTAATACTATTTTAAAAGGCCAGCAGAGATAACCTTAATAGATCTGAACATATCATCACTCACCCTGCAAGATGGTCCTAATATATCTAGATAATTCTTTCAGCTCTTGCTGTTTCCTGATCTTCCCATGAGCATACCTGGGAACTCCATAACTCTACTCCAAAATAAATCTCAATCAACGTACACTTTCACAAGAAACTGTTTTCTTAGCAGCACTTTTGGTGACTGTGTCAAGAGGCATTTTTTCCCCCCTCCTCCCTTTAAGTTGACATTGATCCAAATAGCCGAGATTCACAGGTGTTGAGCTTCAGCTGTGAAGCATTTGATCTGCCCACCCACAAAGAATTTCCCTGGAAACATACAGCTATTGCAGCAGTTCTCCAGCTTGCTATTGAGTGTAACAGCCACTCGTGGTCACTTCACGATCACAAAACCACAAAGGGATCCTGAGGCATGTCCAGATTACCTTACAGCACCGATTGTAAATTAAATAGCCCCCTGTTTTAGTCCGTTCAATTGCTTCAAACTCCTGGCTCTGTTAGAACATGAATAGAGCTAATTGGGACTAGTTTGTATTTCAAATAGAGTTTTAAAGATATCTGCTGTGAATTAAGTAGAGTAATTCATGGAAATGTTTGAAAGAGGATTTACTACAAAAATCTCACGTTTTTTAATTCACAGAGAGGAACGGCATCAAAACTGTGATTTAACAGGCTGTATCTGCTGCGCGAGGGGGTGCCTTTGCATGCGTCAGCCTACCCTGCCGTCTCTGTGAGCACAGAAAGAGGTTGGAATTAGTAATTGTGACCTTCAATCACAAAACCAATAGGTATGTGATGCTACCCCAGCAATTATCAGTGCAGGCATGTAACACTTGGTTGGTTCAGGCAGGTGGCACAAAAATAAACAAGACCTTTCCCTTAGGCTTAAGCTTTTCATTTCTCATTATTGCTTCTCTCAACTCACACAGACTCTGACTTCTCATTCCCTCGTGGTTTGCTCTGCAATTAAGACCTTTGCTTTGTTTTAACTTAGTAGGGACTAAATGAGACTCCTCTGTGTCTCCTGTGTTCTCATGTGAAGAGCCCCAGCCTGAACTGAACCGAGACGTGCCTCTCTCACCAGTGAGAAATGACCGTCCCCCTTCCCTCTGAGACTGGGAAGCAGACTGTGCCTCAGGTCTGCTAGGGAACAAGGGTTGTTCAATCCTCGTACAAACTCCTGAGGCTTCCTGGCTTTCTGCAGGATCCCAGAATCCAGTTGTTCAGAAAATGCAGACAGGAGCCGCAAGAATACATACAGCATTTGGATATTTTGCCAAATGAAGTTGTGTAACACCATTTTCAATTTGCTATGTTGTGTTCACAACAGTGAATATTTACATATTGCAACAGCTGGCTGTATCTTATTGGGCAAAATAATACATAATTCGAGTTTCTGATATCCAATGGAATTCCATTTTAAGCTAAAAACACAACATGGAATCCTTTCTTCTCTTAAGTGTTAAAGCACAGCTTTTCCTTCTCCACAATATATCTGAGAAATCTGCCAAAAAAACAGTAATTAAGAGACTCAATTAATCACCATTAAGCTATCAGAAGCAATGCATATTACTATTCATTTTTCAATCCTGAAACATAAAATTTATCTTCCTCCACAGTAAGACCGATGTAATGCTTCAACATCTCTTTAAAATGCTTAATGACCTGGGAGGATGTGTCTTTTATAACCAAACATGTAGAAAGCTTCTCTCCCAACTGTTAATATTCTGTTACAGTAAGCTAGTTGTATAAAATATGTTTACAAACATCTGAACGTTAGAAGGAGCTTATTTATCCATCTGCCGGTGACAAGTAGGGTCCTTAGATTTAGCTTTTAATAATTAACATCATATATAGAAAGGTGATCTGTTCACACACAAACTCAATTTTTTATCACTAACTGGTGGTTAGAGTGGGAATCATAATTTCAGTCATTTTTGAGAGAAACTTTTCCTCTTCCCCGTTTCCTTCTGTAGAGGCAGACCACAGCATAAAGTTTACTTAATAAATGAAAAAGCTAGAAGTTTAACAAAAAGATTAGATAAACTCACTGGGTGGGTGGAGGGCAAAAGGCATTTTGAATGCTTTCTAAAGATTTATTTCTCATCTGTTTCTTAATTAGAAATTCCTTTTACTGTCTATAGTGTCATTAAGAGAAAATTGTTGCAGCGAAAACACCATGGCTGTATTAAAAGAAGCAAGACCCCAAACCCCTTTGTGCGGGGCTGACTTGACTTCTCTAGCCAGTCTGGTGGACATATTGTCAAAAACACATTTTGTTGAAAGATTCACACGTTAGAAGAGCTGAGACATCTCACATTCTCGTTCTTTCATACCTCAAAGAAGTCATCCTGCAGGCCAAACCCCGCATTGATATTCATAGTATTTTAAAGGTCAAAAACAAGCAGGACAAAAAGCCAAAAAACATTTCAGAACTTGTTTACATATGAGAGGAAACCAGAAGTAGGAAGGCAGCACAATTTGTTTGTCTTTACAGGTCACCTTTTTTAATTTGATGTGCTGTATACCGTCAAAATCGGAGAGTATCCAAGGTTAATAGTCTATCAGCCAGATTGCATTCAAGAATCTTTTAAAATATGGTTTGTGTTAATAAATGAAGTCTGAAATGATTACTTTCTCACTATATCCAATGTTTGTTTTATTCAGAAGCAAAATGGGAACATTTCATGAATAGCAAGTGGTAGTCGGGTAAGCAATCTAAAGACTGGCATAAGAGGATATAAAACTGTAATGTTTCAGTACAGTAGTGAAAGGAGAACTACAAGAATGTCCAGCGTTCTGGATTTGAGGTTTACTAAACGTGTTAGGACTACTTCTACACAAAGGACAGCTCTTTATGTTTCTTTAGTTTCAAATGATCAATTTTTGGTCAATTAAGAAAATTTAAACATTCATAAACACACATACCATTACAATTAGGAGGACTTATTTCGACCAATTTTATAGCTACTGTATTCATAAAAAGGTAGTGTGCTGTGTCAACTAAACACACATTTTATTGCACTGTCATTATGCTACCATTGGAAATGAAATTAAACAGGTTTTGAGTCTATTTGGCTTTTAAACCATAATGTAAAAGATGTATGTTCTTTCCTCTGGGATCAATTTCAGCAATGCAGTGATTTGAGGTGCTTCTTAGACTCTTTTTTAAAGCCTGTACCTCCATACTCAACCATTCACCCACAGTTTTGCTGATTATTGTTGTTTTTCGCATCTGAGTAGTTTTACAATAAAGCAGCAGCAGGGAAGAAAAAAAAAATCCATTATGTGATCACTCCTAATTATTGATTTATATGCACAAATTTTTAAGTACATGAGTGAAGGCTGAAACTCTGTGAAAACAGGCTGGCTGAAATGAGTAGACACAGAAAGGACACGGATTATTTTCCACGCTGTCTGGTAGTTATCACAGTATACTTACCACGAAGCACATTTATTCCCCCCTCAGATATTACCAGAATAGTCTCTAGATAATTTGGCATCCTTTCCCTCTCTTCCCATCACACTTTTTTACTGAGAATTGCTAAGGGATCATAAAAGTGAAGTAACAGACTAACAAAACCTCAGGGCTAAGATTTCCTTCTAAATAAAATTCTGTTTGGAGACGCAAGGTCAAAGGGAAAAAGCCTAAAAGCTCCATTCATTTCAGCAAACTGGGAGATCTGGTGCTCTCCGGTTTCAGCAGAGTTGCTAGCAATGGTTATTACACAGTTATTTTACAATACTATGCAATATATATATTACCTAAGGCATTAAATGCACCTTTGTTGAAGGGAAGGGAATCTCTACCACCACAACACAGCCCACAGGGATCAACAGTCTCAAGATGTTCTTAAAGTTCCTCTCACCTTGTACAAGGCAACTAATCCAAGAACAAAAGCTTTTTAGAATAACTTTCCAATGTGGAATAGCTTTCAGCATTGACTTCTCTTTGTCTAGGGTTTCATCTTCACTCCAGAATTGGTCTGGATGGTAAAATGCTGGAGGATGCTCAGATCAAGCCTTCATTAAAGAAGAAACAAATCCTGAATCTAACGTATGCCAAGTAGCATATAATGCACCTTTAGACTCAAAGGAAGCAGAGGAGGGGAAGAGGAAAATAAAGAAGGAAAAAAATTCCCAAATAAAAGCCTAGGCTAGTTGTGTGTTAAAAGTGAAAAATTTCATTCAAGACAATCAAGAAACAGATTTCAAGGGGATAAAATACACCTGCAGCATCTTACAGCACAGTAGATAAGAATGACAAATGTGAGCTCAGATGTTCCAAAGCAAGACGGAAGAGGGAGAAGTTAGATAAATACGGCTACTCACAGTTAGAAGGAACAGTGCTTACTCCTTGTCATTAGCAGGCTACTGGGAAAGAAAATCCAAAACACTCGGTCAGGCTGGCAGTCTGTTTTTCAGCCTGGCACTGCCCCTTCCACTGGCCAGTCCTGCTCTCCCTCGGGTGTTCTGTGGTGGGGTAGCATGGGCATTGTTAACTTGAGGGAACGATCCACTCCGTCTTATTAGCAGACCAAGTCAAATGTTTCCAGAGCCACTTATGTTCCAGTAACAAAGAAGCTAAAACACAGCATAATGTCTCCAAAGTAATAGTATTACAAGCATGTAATCTTCTCTCGTGCAGAGAAATGATGTATCTTGCAGTTGAACAGTGACTTTTTGTTGTTTACACTTAATTCGGTTATGCTCATCTGCTGCTGGTTGCTTCCTTTTCCTTCTCTAATAAGCAGAGTCAACAGGTAATATAGTCGTAGTCAGAATTCACTGATTTTAGGAACATGTGTTACTCTTGTTACTTTACTTTTTTAAATATCAGTCTGTAAACTGCCTTCACAGATTCCCATCACTCAGGGCATGTAGTTAATAAACTGTTATCCTCTCTTTCTATTCATTAATAAGGACATAAATTGAAGTTATTCCTAATTGCCACTCTTTGTCACATTAAAATGAACAACTGGAGCTTGATGCTCAGCAGCTATGCAATGAGACCTCCTCAAAGTCTTTGCAGACCAGCATTTGGCCCTAAACAGATGCACTGCACCTCTTTTTTCCATAGCCGATATTCGGTCTGTGTAAAAGGTGCCCTCATTCTCATCTCCAATTGAAACAAAGTTGAAAGGGTCACCCAGTGCAAAACTTTCAGTAATAGACTGAGAAGTGTCTGATGGAGTTTCTCCAGAATAACAGAAAGGAGAGGAGCTCATGTACTGCTAAGGATGTGAAACTGAGAACTGTCATATTAATGCGTGAAGTGTGATGAAGGAAAAGCATGGCATAAAACACGGTACTTTTGCACAGATCTGTCCAAAAGCTTCTAACAATGTGTTTACTGGAGTTGGCAAGAATTATCAGACCTGTTCTGATATGCCTGATCCAGCCTCATGCTACTCATTTATTTTTCTGCACTTACTTTAGGAAGGCAGTAAAGACCATGCCTCAGTATTCTGCTGTGTGCGTTTGAGTCTGAACACTTGGAAACATGGAACAGAAACACAAGGATAGATTTAATAAAATTTTCTACTTTACCTGTAGCTTCTAGCTCAACTGGAGATGGGACTGTGGTGGGCTGAGTCCACACCCAAAACAAGGTGGAGCCAAGATGATATTAACTCTGCACCTAAAAGGACTGATTTCTGCAGAGATATGCTTGTGCTCCTTTTGCTCATTTTTCTTTTTGGCACACCATTCTGTAGCCTTCCTGCTAAGCAGATTACTACCTTGGCTCAGGAAGGAACTTTTCTTCTGACAACATTGGGAGGAACTCTTAACAGGAATTTATTTATTATTTTTATCATTCTTATGACACAGGGAGCATGCTACACTTCCTAGGCTTGTTCGGGGATTTCACTAAAGAAGCTCAACTTGTTAGGCTCTTCACCTCTCTCATGGCACATCATCATTACAATATATCATGGCTTGGGCCAAGTTGGCCAATGACAAGGCAACAGATGGTCTCCCACAGCTCTTACTCCAAGGACAGGAAGAAGAGACAAAGAGAGTTATGAGTTCAGAAAAAAACCTAAACTAATGAAAAATTAATAATAAAATAAAAAAGGATATAATGAAGTAGATACAATACATATATAAATATGTACAAACCCAGACCAAGTTCCTAGGAAGATGTCACTGATAGGCACTGGGAAAGTTCCAGACTGGACTCAGTGACAAATAGGAACTAGAACACACTGACTGGGGTCAAAGGTAGATGACCTGACAAGGTCCTCCTCAGATGTCGGTCATTGAAAAAAGAGAGCCACTGAAGAGACAGTCCATTGAAGAAGAACCAACCTGACCCTTTTCATCCCTCAGCTTTTATGGTGAGCATGGCAGATGGGCTGGAACACCCGATTGGTCGGTTTGGGTCACCTGACCTGTCCACAGGTGTGACCCTTCCACAGGGTAACCACCCAGGTCAGCTGACCCTGGTTGCCACGGCAACGAGCGTGAGCAAGGTGCCTCTCACTGAGCAGAGAGTTGGCCCTGCTTCACCCCAAACCAGGACACAATAACAAAGCCACAACTGTAGGTCTAGTGTTATTGTTGGATTGTGGAAATGTTTTTGGCTTATGATGAGGGGCTAAGATAGTTTGTGGGCCCATACATTTGTTCAACAAAAAAGGAGCAAAGACCAGCCTGAGGATCCATCTCTGTACACTAATCTACATGTTTTTCTTTGTCTTGTTTCCCACTCACGATTTAGAGTGTACATGACGCATGTCCCAGGTTCTGAAAGTTAAAAACCTGCTTCTCTTTTTTCATCTTGATGGATCCAGTTCTACCTTATTTTCATTTAAGGTGCTTCAGTCTGTCAAGTGTATGGGCTTCAAGTTGGACAACAAAAGACAAGTTGAAATAGACACCTAGAACATAATAAGGCACAAAGACTAGAGTTTAAAGTTGTAATATGAAGTCAAGAAAGCAAATCAAGGATTTTGTAGGGGGAAGGAAAGGGAATTGCTTCCTAAGCCTAAGAGTAGGTGATTATCAAGAACCAGAGACCTTTAAGCTGTATGAACTCCGCTCTTCAGAAAATCCTATGAGGTAACAAGCATTGCTTGTGGTGTGAACGTAAGTTTGCATGCAGGAAAAGCAAGACAGAGAAGCAGTTGCTCCCCTCCACCATCTTGCGAGCCAGCTGATGTAATCAGGATGGGAAATAAATGTTCTTTTCCTGTGAACAGCTCTGATCTACTGCCTACGTGGCAAAACCCAAATCTCCTGATTCCATTAAATTTCTGTCTAACACCACACAGGTATGATTTTATTGCTCTGCCATTTGCACAGAAAGGGAAAGAGACTGCGGTTTAAGCAAACTGCATGCTTTCTTTAAAAGAATGTTATTTGATGCAGTATCACATGGCTGATTAGTGCATTAATCTATGCAAAGGTAATATAATTTGAGAGTGTCTGAATCATCATTAATTATACTTCAAAATTATATAGAAGTATCTACTTCTTTTAAAAAAGATCTAATAGAACTTTCTCGTGTTTTCAAAAATATACCATGGGTTTCCCTTTTCTCCCCTCAATCCTAAAGTTTTCAGTTCTCAGGAATATGTCTGTGGTTGAAGAGTATATGTTGTTTCACTCTGTAAGAAGTGTATTAAAAAACAGTGTACCTCCTTGTGAATGTTTCTGAGATTTTTATGAAGTGAAGTACTTGGGGATAATAAATAATGCAAGTCTTCAGTCTCTTGCAAACCGTCTTGGTCTTGAAATCTAACTGCTTAGTTAAATTTCTCACGTATGTTGCAGGAAGTCAAATGGTTTTAGTCCATAAAGTTTACAAAACCCACTGCCTGTGGGTTCTGTAATCATGTTTATCCTTCAGCGAAATGATTTATCTCTTGGTGTTTAACTGAACAGAATATGCTCTTTTATGATTTTCTCCCCTTGATATATGTACTTTGTCTACGTATTGTTTTCAGAATTCCAATAAGAATTTCATTAATTTCACAAGTGTGGATATTCATCTATTTGCAAATTATACTTCTGCATCATCTTTCACATCCTGTCTTCACACAGAAGAAAATTCACTGGTTTCTGGGTAATTGTTTGTGATTTATACCATAACTATAGGCAAACTTACTTTCTTGAAATCTGTTGCACTTCATGAAAGCACAACCAAAATCAAAGATGTGTGTGAATGAGCTTCATTTTCACTAAACACAGTTTTAAAGTGTTCTCACATTGGTGTGAGATACCGTGCCATTTCCTTTACTTTTTTTCTATATTAATAAAAAAACCCACCACCACTCAGAAAAGTCTAAGTCATAGATGTGGGGGAAAAGTGTATACATTTCCAACATCAAGGTTTTATTCATCTTGTTTTAATTCTCTCACATGTCTTGATCAGGATAGTCATATCCTCAAAGATTCCCTGGTAACACAGACTGCCAGGGTCAGAGGTAGGAGGGACTACAGGACCTCCTTTCTTATGGCCTGGGGTAGCTGGACAATTCTTCATATTTCTTCCAGCATAGGAAGGGCAAAGTATCAAGCAGCATATCTTGAATCATTACTTGAAGAGATCCTTGTATATCACCTCTCAAAAGAATATACGTGATTAAATGTACTGCGGTATATATGAATATGTTATATCGATGATCTTAAAGGTGCCTTCCAACCTAGAGGATTCTATGATTCTATACACACTCATATCTTTCCAATATGCCTCCCAGGCTGCATTTTTATACCCTCACTGTTTGGGATACAGGGGAATCTTGTGCTAATGCTCAGTGAGTTGACATTAACAGGGGCTGGAGTGAAGAGACAATCCAATACCTTCAGTGTGGAACTCAAGTAAGATCTCCGGACTCTTTATTGGATCTTTAAACACAGGAGCGTACAAGTGTATAATTACTGATTGGGCTTCTCTCTGCTTAGTCACACATTTTCTTGTTTTGTTTGACCACTTCCAATATCCTTAAATGTAGTTTTGAATTGCAGAATATCAGACACATGCTGAGAAAAATGCTTTTACTTACTAACATATAGCTCCAGGTAATTTCCCCCTTTAACAGCTATTGAAGCTGTGCAATAGGTATTCACACCTCCCGCCCCCACCCCCCCC